>JAEMBT020000005.1:11550000-11960000 GCA_018873245.2 Archegozetes longisetosus
TTGGAGGAAAGTTCAGAAAAAAAGTCTGACAAATTATTATGAAAACGATGAAACTGTTCGAGTTTTCATTAATCGATTATTTGCTATGCCTCTTCTACCAATTGAGAGATACACTGTTGAGTTCTGGTGTGATTTTGAAAAGTCACTGCCAGATATAAATCATAAAGCATACTCTAATTGTCATTCTCTCCTTGATTATTATGTCGAAACCTGGTTCTGTGAGGCTGAGTCTAGGTATCCCAGAAGTATGTGGAATCAATATAAAAATATTGAGGATAGGACAAATAATTGTATTGAAGCTTGGAATGGGGTCTTTTATAAGAGAATAAAGCGACCGAAGCCAACATTTTTCTACTTCCTGAATTGCTTAAGAAATGAGCAAAAGCTTACTGAGCAATCCATAAGCTCACTATCAGAAGGCACTCCTGGTCCACCAAAAATTAAAAGATATATTGATAAAAATGAAAAATTGATTAACTTGTGGCAAAGATTAGAACCTAATGCTAAAAACCCAATTTCAAGCCTTGATTTCTTAGATAAAGCCTCATATTGTGTAAAAAAATCCTTTAAATTATAATTTATTGATTCAACATTAATCGTGTCTATAAGTTTTTAAGTTTTAAATATTTTTTAAACTTCTAAAATTGTAATGTATCTAAAGTTCTAAATTTTACCATTTCATACTAACTTGTACTTTATTTTATACGATATAATAATTATTATTATTAAGATAGTATAGGATACGATTACTATTAAAGCTTAATAAATCTAAAGTTTGTTACATTTAGTGTATTTATTTTTATAAAAAAGAGGAAAATCTGCTTATAGGGACAGAAAGCAGGGTTTAGCCATAATGAAATTAGCCATTATGAAATTAGCCATTCTGAAATTAGCCATTTCGAAGTTTTCCCAAATTTTCATTACATCACTCTTTGTAGTCTCTGCTGTCTTGTCTGAAGTTTTATATGTCGCTAAAACTGCTCATAATCTTATAATCACTGATGTATTGAATAGTTAGAGTTACATAACTTGTTTTACATACTTTGTGTGTCCAATGATCACAAGTTATGCCAACTGTGTCAATAATTTGCAAGTTATTAATCAGTTTTGATTTAATAATTTCATACATCGGTTCTATGCGATTAGAGACCGATCTATCGCTTGGCATAACGTTATTTAAAGGAGTGTTAGGGTATTTTGAACCGATATTAATAAGTTTTTGAGCCACTAATTTAAAGCCGTCACTATTAATAACATTAATAGGTCTCATGTCTTTGGCAATGAAAAGCACTAAAGCATCCGTTAATTCAGATTTAATATTTGTTTCATTGAAGGAATATATAGATGTCTCACAATTGATTCATTAGATTTTACAGCACTTACACCACACTTATGTCTTCTCATACTATTAGTTCCACTGCCACCTCTGCCAGGACTGTACTTCACAATAACTGCACACTTAATACACTTAACATAATTGGTCTCTTTATTATCATTTAATATGAGTTGAAACGACTTAATATAATCAACAGTTGTCTCAATATCTTTATATGTGATTTTCGGGTTATTTGATAAAATCATTGAAGAAATCACATCTTTATCATCGTTTTGATTATTTTGCGATACATTTGTTTTTCTCGATTTTTCACCAAAAAATTCATTAATCGTTTTTTGTCTTTTTCTCTCAGAACTATAATTGTATTTATCTATTTTAAATCATTATTTATATCATTACTTAAAACACATTTAAGACATGTTTTGCTTTGTTTCAGACTTTTTCATGCTTTTATTACAGTATACCAAACTTTTGATTCATTGCTAATTACTCTATTTGTAATGACATCTAATGTTGAGGGAAATGACAGGAGTGCCTTTAGTCTGCAGACTGCCGTCTACTCCCGTCACTAAAAAAATATATTCCCACTCCCGAACATTTTGATAAATTGGACGGGATTCCCGGGGGTCTCCCGTCCATCGGGAGTCAAATTTCGGACGCTACTTTTGTTCGCCCATATGGAACTTTTTTTTGCATATATTTGAGTCATGTAAAAGTTTTTTTATTTAATTTCATATCACATTCAGTCGATAAATAGCTGTGATGACGCATTATAGAATGATATACATAAATCACTTCTGCTGTGGTCACTTCATCCTCTTCTTTTGTATTTTTAGAAACGAGAAAACTATTGATTGGGTTATTCTTGTTAACAATTGATGTATTTTTTATGCTTGTCTGATTTTGAATGATTATCAATAGCACGAAAGCCATCAAACTTAATTGTAATTCCACTTTTGCAGAAAATACAATCAGCATTGTGTTCATCAATCTTTCTCAGCCAATCTTTACATAAATCATTTTTTAACCAATTATTATTAAATGAAACATAATATCTTGGATTTTTCTTTTTATGACTACTAGCACTTGAATTTTTGGTTCTTTTGTTCATTTTACTTATAAATTTATAGATAAGACTAATTTAATCGAATATAATTCTCAACCTTATAGATAATTCTAAATAATTTAAAATATTAAATTTAAATAATTTGATTGTTGACTAAACTTTATGCAGTAAACTATCATTATGGTCAAGTTAGATATAGTGAATCTCTCGCTAATGTGAATGAATTTTAAAGTCTGTTTGGTTTATAAACAAATAAGATCATATTAAGCTCCAGTTATAGTGGACTTTCGAAATATTAGTCGAATTTTTCTTGCAAGATGTTGAGAAATAGTTTTATAGACTTCTTTCAATACTTTAGTGATACTTTACTGATAGTGATTGAATGATTAACGTAATATTAAAGATAAATCTATGAAAGAATACAAACGGAGCAACAGGTGTTAATTAATCTTTTGAGTAAAGACTTATTTTTAAAGTTTATCTATAAATACATTACATGTTCATTAAATTCTTATTAAAATATTGACTGAAAAACCGGAGAAAATGACTAAATAGAGATTCCCAAACCGGAGACCGGAGGACACCTCCGAATAGCGGAGTCTCCGGTCTAATCCCGGAGACCTGGCAACCGTAAAATGTAGCCTTAAATACATGTTGACGTATTACTTTAGTCTAGTAGAAATAGGGAATCGTTACTTTAATGAATACACAGTACTATGAAATTTTGCTCAACGACTCAAATATTTGTTTATTTTCGTTTAAATATGTAAAGGTTGAATTATATTGAACTTCTAAGCTTTTACATTCTTTCTCTATACTTAACAAATATTTACTTATTTGTTGGTATTTCAAATATTTTTGTAAGAAGGGTCTGAGTATTTGGATTATTGGAGTTGGGGCGACGGATTAAGCTTTTAAAGTCGTCCAAATGTCTAATCCTTTTACTGCCAATAGCCCTATCATCTTAATGTTTATTCATTTATATACATCTAAAATAAAGTTTAACAGCATTAGAACAATAAATCTAAAGAAGTCAACAACAAATAAAATTATATTTTCAAACTTAAAACAAAAATAAAATACAATATCTTTACAAATACTATGACAAAATCAAGTTAATGTTTGCTCAATGGACGGTAAAACAAGCTTAACAAATATTTCATCAAATAATTCAAATGCAATTTCAGAATAAATTGATTTTAAAAACAAATAAAAACTTTCAAACTTATAAATTTTGATTATTTTTATATTGAAAACCTGTCTAAAGGTAGATATGTTTAAAGTAATACATTCAATAAGTAAGCAATTAATACAAAAATGATTAAACCCAAAATGGTTCTCGATATATTTAACTGTTCGAGTCCTCGACTCTTCTTTGCAGCAGCTTTTCTTGTCTTAAGTGATGCATCAATTCTGTCTTGAACTGTCAGAATAGCATTTCTCGCTCCCGACCAGGAATGAGGACCTGATTATCGAGTAATAAAGTAATAAAACAATTGTTAAAAATTGTATAAAATAAGACTTGCGAACAAAGATCTAATATTTAGCAAAACAATCCTAAATACCTTCCAAACGATACTGATATGGAACACAAGGGTCAAAGAACAGAGCTCTCCATAGTTTGGGATCAGATAAAAAGTATTTAAAAAGATTTGGTTTGACACCAATAATAGTGGCCAATTCGTCCATGAATGGAATCCAATCCACTTGTATTGTGTGTCTGTCGCTCTCATAAAATCGTTTCATGAATTGTTTTTTCTTTTCGATATCTATATTTATATGTTCGACTGATGGTAACTTCAGTTTATTAACCATAAGTAATGCAAACCATCGTGACTGCATCTCACCAATGGATAAAAGAGCACCGATTGGTTGGGCCAATGATATGAAAGCCAGTGTTTTCGGGTGTTTGAGTTTTGGTGAGAAAACATATTTATATAGATCGACTTTATTTTTTTCCGTCTTTATTAATGATTGCGATATGAATGGAAACGAGACTTCATATCCAGTCGCCAACAATACTTTATCACAAATCGTCTCTTTCTCCTCACCTGAAAGTATTGGTAAAACTTTTAGCTCAAGAATGAGTAAACTTATTAAAAATTTACCAAATTTTTGTTCTTAATTGATTCTTCATTTAAATAACGTTGAAATAAAGACTTATCACTATTTAAATGTTCGAAAGCGAAACAAAGCATAATTGATTTAGAAAGTTTTTAAGAAATCATTAGTCGACAATATTTTGGTTTGAAAAGGAAGAACTACTATAAGAGAAAGCTATTCACTGTAAGGTCAGGGTAGTTCATGATCATATGAAGAATAGCTCAAAATTAAGAGTGGGTTGAGCTCTTAAATATCTAATTTAAAGAACAATCCTTCTCTATCAAGATATTTAGACCTAATCAATTATCATCAAAAGGCAAGGTTTGATTAGTTATAATAACAGGTAATTCGGAGTGTAGATCGAAACATCTTGGAATACCAAGTGTTACTATTATTGTGTATTTTATATTAATAATAGGATACAAATTGTGAAATATTGGTATAGTGTTCGGAACCAAGAGTGTAAGAATTTGATCGGATTTAGAAAAGGGTGCGATAGTGCTTCCCAATACTCTGACCATTTTATCGTAACTCTTCTGATGAGAACCATTCGCTGTATAATCGACTTCTTGTTTGAGGGTTGCCCTTAAATGAGTCGCTTTCTTTGATTGATTATCGATGGAGCAGTTTATTGGAATATATGTGCCTTTAAATAGATACAGATTATATACATAACTGAATAATTTGAAATTATGATGTGAAAAAGTGCCCTATTGGTTTAAATTTCTATAAACAAAAAATATGAAACAACTATTTCTTAAATTTTTCGTAACTTTTTCTTTGGTATTGTCCCTTATATACTCTGTAGTTGATTTCAAAAATATTCTCATACCGATATTGTGTCCGATGTGACCCAAATTACATTTCATCGAAACAGCCCCAGAATCGAAAATTCCAATCATTTTGTGGTTACTTATTGTTACCGGCGACTATTAATAACGAAATTTCATTTAGATTTCTAAATAATTTTTCAGTTTGACTAATAAGAACTTTTTTAAAGAGTTATATTTACACTCAATTCCTGGATAGAGGCAAAAGCTGGTGATTGTATTGTTAGCCTAAGACTTGTTTTGTGATCAAATGACAATAGCTCTGGCTTAATTATTTTTGCTTCAATCCAATAACGTATGTATCCGCTGGTTCCTTCATAAGAACTAGGAAGCATTCTATTTACAATCGAATTGAAATGTTCATGAAAAAGTTCTCAATACTTTTAATAGGAAAAAATAGAAAATATTTAGTACCCGTTCGGTAATTGAAAATTGAAGCCAATTTTGTGCACACCACTGGTAATCACCGTTTGATGACCTGTTGATAGGATTTAAAAAATGTCTTTTAAGCATTTAGTAAATAAGAATATTTGCTCGTTTTTTAAGTAAAAATTAGCTCTCAGCCTTTATAAATGATACGTTATTACAGTCTGATCCGGTTGTTGGCAAGTTTTTAATGCATCGAAAATGAGTGATAGCAAGCATGTATAGCAGAATTATGACTAATTGCATTCTAACACAATAACCAATATTATATTCGTTTTTATATGTATTAAAGTTCATCAAAAGAAGTTTAGAAACATTTTCAAACTTCAATTTCAGTAATTGAACATATGAAACAAATTTTTATAGTTTACGCCAAATTTTGAGATCTTTTTATCCTATGAGCGTACTGAAAATTGTGGCTGATATCTGGGTATAACTAGTAATCAAGTTACCAATACTCAGACTCTACAAAATTTCATAGGATAAACTGATGTATTGAAAATGAATTGCTAACTACTGAACTTTACAGTGCTTAAGTTGCTAACAACAGTCAGACAGTATATATTGTTTAGCGTTTCCCATAGACTTGGGTCTCGCAGTTTAGAATGTTAACTAGGCAATAGATATTGGCCAAAAATCTTGAGAAGCATTTTTAAAATCACTTTCAAGAACAATTTGAAGAACGTTATGCAAGACAATCGAGATATTTTGCATTGATTTTTAATGTTTAAATTCGGTATAGTATGTTTATTAGTTCTTTGCGAGCAAGATGTGGTCTGTGAGCGGCCTCATGGAAATCACTATAGTCTATATCATGAATGAAATTCCTCCTTAAATACTGAATTATTGTATTCTGTCGAATCATAGAATGTATATAAAGTTTCGATAATTCATTATCAATTTTTTCGTATACACTCAAATTTATTTAAATAAATATGATTCTCTTATTAGTAAAAAGTGTGTTTTAAAGCTCAGACACACCATTGATGATCCTATCTTTTAAATTCAAAGCATTTATCAGAGAAATCACTCACCAGAATCCGGAAAACAATACTGCTTTATGAATTGATCATTCGCAAAACAGGAAGTTGCTTGTGATTCATTCCCACTTTCAACCATACTAACCCATCTGACTTGTGCACACCCTATCAGTTTGATGACTAGTTGATTCAAATTTAATTCGCCGGCCAATTGTATGACACAACAACCGGTGATCACATCTCCCGGTCTATAGACTGTTTGATTTCCATCGCACAATATCTCTAAGCTTTTGAGCTGCATTTTCCCCATTATATTAGAGTTTCGATTTTCATGCAACTTATTTATTCGTCAGAAAATTATTAATTTCTTTATTTTTACTCAAATTGCTAGAACTATCAAAATTGAAACGTCTATGAATTTTCTAAAGTTGAAGATTTTTCCAAACAGAATAAAAGATAAACGCTTTCTACAATATAGAATAACTATATCTGAATGATTGTATGAAATAATGTTCACCTCTTTATATATTAAATGAAAAACTATTTTTATTTTCGAAATATCAGAAAAATATTTTTATTGAAACAGTTTCTCTTGCAAACTAATGAGTATTCAATATCCGCTTCAGTCAATAGAAAATATTTTTCTCAAATGTTAAATAAATAAAAGTTTGTTTGGGTTCTGCAAAATCGAAGCGACATCAAAAGTGAATGATAGAAACTTTCGCAATAGACTCTCAAATTACTTTTAACTTATTTATCTAATTTGATACTTATTTTTAACAAAAATGAGAAACTATTTCACATTAAGCTGCTCAAATAAAGTTTTTTATTCAACAAAACAATAGATTAATTAATCAACTTATAGGAAACAATTTCTCAATTTTATTAAACATAATTTTCCAAATGGAACAAAGAAAAATAATATTTTCCTATGAACCCTTTGGCCCCACCGATTTCGATGAGTATAGCATCATTTCAAAACTGTCTTAGTATTGATTACAGTCGTCTCTAGAAACTTTTCTAATAAGTCGATCTTTTGGAAGTGAAGTTGTGGTTGAAAAACTGTCTTATAATTAAAGTGATTTAATTGAGAGGTGGTCGCAATTTTATTGCACTAAAACTACTTATTAATACCAAACGCACTTGACACACTAACTGCATAGATATCCATAATAGTTAATACACACAAAATGTGTGCCTCTTGAATTCCAAACGTACAGTGACTTCTGAAAGATAAAACATGCATTTTATTTATAGTATTGTGAAAGGAGTGGATTTCTAGAGAAAGTTCTCTTGCTTAGCCTTCAAGTTGAAGGTCGGGCGCGACTTGTTTCTGACTCACAATTGAGTTCGCAGCAAAAGAAATCAGTTTTTGACAAATTTTCAAGCTGTAAGCAACAAAATTATAAATTGTGTGTTGCCGCTTCATATCGCTTGAAGGGAGCAGAAATATAAAACCACGAAAGACAAAATTAGTAAATAACTGATCTGTTTTTGCTTCAATGCTACCCAGATAAATAGCACCTTTGAAAAAATCTTCAGACTGATTTTATTTCGAAGAAGCACTTGCTATATCCGAGATACCAAAGTTACTATCATTATATGCGTGCAGCATCCGACAGTTTTGATGTCTTTTATGTTTTTCATTTATATTTAATGTAGACTCCACATGTAGCTAGTTCTTGCTTTTAGGAGTTAACTATGATACTATAGTTACCTGAAATATTGATTCATGTTATTTTTATCATTTAGTTCTATCACAAATTTAAAGAATTATTTGCCTCCAGAAATAAGACCAATTTGATTGTACTTTATTTGACAAAATTAACCCCAATTTGTGTTTAACAGTTTTAATTGATAGAGAAACACGTTTTCAAATATCTTTTAAATTAAAGAATTGTTGAACACGTAAATTTTATAAACTTAAAACACTAAATAGACAGATAAAACTATAAAACCAATAGAAGAATATAAACAGATTTTACATTCTTGTAACTTCTTCTTTGCCCTCTCCTTTACCCTCTTCTTTACCCTCTTTGATTTTAAGACCTTTTACCCAATGAATAATAGTTTTTGACATTCCAATAACAGACAATCCAAGCCATAGACCGCCTAAACCGCCTAAATCTGAAATCAATTGATCCCAAGAAACTGCAGCCGAATGTCTGTAAACATTATCGGGAACCGGCATTCTGCCAACAACGATGAGTGAAGCGTTATTGATGTCAAGCCATGGATCCTTCTCTTCCAGTTCTGTAGTGTATTGTTCCTGAAGGCAGTCAGGTTTACATTTTTCTGTACAATTTTCTCCCAAAAGCGAAGTCTCGCATTTATTATCCTTCGCACAAAACTTGTCATCACTTTTCAAATACTTTTTGTTATACATGAGTCCCAGACGTGGCAAACAATTACATAAAGTCCGATAATTATCGAGAATACAAGTGGTTAAACAAATTTCATAAGATTGAGTATCACTTTTTATATCATAGCGTTTGCAATTTGTTTTATATGGAGGTTCCAAAAGATGTGATACTGTTTTTGAGAAAAATAAGTCGTAAGAATAACCCCATCGGCCGCTCAATTGTTTGCCTGTAAGTCCTGGATAGAAATCAGGAGATGCAATCATTTTTGACGAATGAATAGTTACTCTGGCGTTCAAATCATAATCAAATGGGTGCAAAGGCATAGAAGTATTAGTTTCAACAGCTATTATTGCCATAATTTTTTTGTAAAGGCCTAGATCTTCATTCGATCTAAAGATTGATGTCGTGAACAGAGATTCACTTTCATTGTTTACATTTAATTGGCTTAAGAATGTGAAACATCGATACTTGTAATTTATTGTCTCAATCATTGGTGATATGTCGTCGCAATTTTTTATAGGCTTTGAAGTATCAATAATCGGAGATGAGTAGATCATGCATAGTATGCCAATATGGTTATCCCAGTCTTCAAGTACTTCCAATACTGTTGAATCATCTTTGATCTTGCTTTCATAGAAATCTTTTAATTGATTACCTTTTTAAAATTAATTTTCATATTTAATGATTGATTGGCTACTTTCTTGTAAAAATTTTATCTTATTACCTCTTTTTCTACTTTTAGTGAAGTTTTTGCTGTCAGATTTTCTCCAAAAGAATGTATCATTTCTTGCTATCATTTCTTTCTTAACGCTCTCCACATCCTCGGCTAACTGTGCAAATTTTTCTTTCAATCTCCAATAAGGAATTACGGATTTAAAACAAACAGTAATTCCCGGATATTGGTATTGATAATCACGAGGATGTTCCAAAGTGAAGGTCACTTTAGTCTCAAATTTCAAATAATCTGTTATCGTTCCATAAAAATGCCACAAAAATCCAATAAGACTTATATTCGCGATGATGAATAAGTTACTATTTGTTCGTAAGATATAAGAACTTCTGACACGATTTAATAATCGCATGTTTGATCACTCTTAAGATCTGGATTTAAAAAACTTCTGAGCATCAGTTCAATATGTTTGAAGTACATTCATACCTTTTACTGAAAACTTACATTCAAAGTTACAGAGTTTTAGCATAAGACAGGAGTAATACTGAATTGGTGTTCGAGAATTTTGTTAAAATTCAGAATTTATTTTTAAAATTCAAATTTTTTATTTAATGTAATTTACGTTATGTATTAAACTTAAGAAGACATGAAATTTACAATACTACCATAATATAATTATTGATTTTATTAGTATTGCAAATACATATACTTGTTATTACAATTAGGACAATAATTAATTTTTCAGAAATGTTTAGTTAAAAACACGCTTTTATAACTTTCTGCTATCCTTGAATACAAGTTTAAAATGGATTTAAACATTGGAATCACGAAAAATATACAAGCCTCAAAGGCCTATCCACATAAAAAATCAGTAATGTAAGCATAAAATTAGCAAAAGAACTCATAAATAGACAGAATGGAATTCTTAAAAGAAATAGAAATTCAAGTTTATCACACCAAAACTTATGATCAAACGATTACGGTTGCCAAGTTGACTCCAACTCAAAATTTGGAGGAAATAAATAAAGGTGGATTAAGCTTTATATCTTACCCAAAAATATTGAAATATTGATTTCTTGTGGCATATAATTGGAAAGAAACGAAAATTCTGAACAAAGTGAGAGAGCTAAATTTTAAATTTAGTGTAAACAATCTTATCGCATATCCTTTTGTAGGTATTTAGAATTCTCTACTTCCAAAGATCCCTTTGTCTAGTGTCATTCAAAGGAAAAAATTACTATTCTTACTAAAATTCAAACACAATTTGAGGATTAAAACTGAAATCTGGATAAGAATCCTTTAGAATTACTTTTGTTTCAAATACCGAAAGTGATCAGAAAGTCTTGAAATTTTTGACAAAGTCAATAACTTGCATCTTGTAGACGCCAGTCCAAACCTAGAGATCTGGCACCTGTATTGAAGATTTTCGGCTAATATTTTGATAGGTAAAGGTTTCATTAAAATTTCACGACTTACTCAAATAATTTATTAAAAATTTACTTTCTAGGTCTTAAATGAAGTTATTCGATGACAAACAGGAATTAAAACTAAAAGCTTCTGCATTCATTTTTCAAAAGTTTTCTTCAAGCCTATCTGTCCTTCAGCTTTCTAAATAAAATAATTTATATTCACTTGATCGATCTTACGTATTGCATAAATTATATCTATTTAATTTCAAAACCAAAAGTTTTTTCAATTGACTTCGATACGATATTTAATTTTGTTTAAATTTTTAAATGATTAAATTTATCAGTTTTGATTATTGAAATATAGATAGAGATCCAAATTTATTTAATTATGTTCGAAAGCAGCGACTGATTACTTATAACAGGTAAGTTGCAGTATAAGTCAACGTATAAACATTTAAATTAATCAGTATAGAGTTTAATCAGCTGTATATTCATTCAAATGGAAAATAAAATCACGGTAATTGAAAAATAAAAATAGTATATAGTCAATCTTTGCGAAAATAAAAATGAGGTAACTTGGATGTGGAATAATGTATATTTATGAATGCGTATAAATGGCCACATTTATTTATTAAATTTACTGTTTATTATTTATTAAATATTCACAGTTTACGTATAATTGAAATAAATAACGTCTTATAATAACATAGTATTGACTGAGCATAAAGTATTTTTGATTGGAAAAATTATGCATGACTTCAGAATATCAACTCTTTTGCTATAAGATATGAACAATAAAATTTACAATTTATTCACTGTTTCGTTTTTGTTTCCTTTGATTGTACTTTAAGTAGTACGTAATATTGGGTTTTTTCGCTTTTGCACTTTTAAGTAATAGTTCAGAACTTTAATATACTATTGTTTATAAACAATAACATTTCAAATGTTTTCATTTATTGAATGATTCAATTTATAATAAATAATTTTTATGATAATTACATAGAAATGAACGAAAGCGGAAAATTTATAAGAGAGAACAGTACATGTATAATTGTTGGCAAAGTAATTCTACACATTATTCAAATAAAATACTGTCATCAAAGACTCAAAACACTACCTTGATGTGCATTTGCGAAACTCAATGTGAACCTTGATTTTATAGTTACTTTGAATGTTAATTAAGTTTATGATCAATCATCTCAAATGGTTTATACGGTATATTTATTAAACAAAATTATTTGAAAATACTTAGAGTACATCTTCAAAAAAATTCAACATATATACAATTGGTTTTAACATTCATTAAGTGACTAATTATATTTATATCAATTTATAGTTATATACTTTCATTGTTTTTACTGAAGGCTCATTAGTCAGAAATTATTATGGTAAATGTACTGAAACCATTCATGTTGTGCTCATACGTTTGCTCTAATAATATATTATGTGATCGCCACAATTTAAATTTGAAACATGCTTTCCAATCGTTGATTCAATAGAGAAAAGATGAGAAGTGCTTTAGAAAATTGAATTTGCATAACGCAATGATATTGAGTTGAGTTATCACATGATTGTGAAAATAAGTGATAGCGATCATCTCTAGATATATTAATATAAACTGTTTGGGCTTTATTAATTTGGTTTAGATTAGGTGAGATTAAGTAAGTTTAGTTAGGCTGGGTTAACTAAATTTAGAATAAGTTAGGTTCAGTTATATTAGTTTGAACAAATTTATAATTAAATTTCATATTAACTAGTATATAAAATTAATCCAAAATACAATTCAGAATAAGCATTTAATATATGTGTATTCTTTAAATTAAAAAATATCTTGTAAGAAATCCAATATTCCTATTAATATTTGAAAAAATAACTTTATTAATGAAATGATAAATAAGTTAACTTCTTAGAGAATCTTTATAAAATACTCTCATAATAATAGAGATTGAAACTATGTTACCTCCTACCAACTCTGACATCCCTAACTATAGGACAGTAAGATAGATAAAAAAAACTAAAATAAAATGAGTATAAAATATAAATTAAAAATAAAAATTGATAATATAAATGAAATCATTCACTGTTGATATAACTATCACTGTTACTTTCGTATGCAAGACCATCGAAAGATTCGTTCAGCGAGTTTGCTGGTCTTGCAACCTCGTTCTTATATTTTCAAAGTCTGAGATACTACAGGAGCATTATTATATGGGCACAATTCCCGACGTTCTGACTCCGTTCATACGCTGATAACAAACTGGCGATTCTGTTGTATAAATGAAATCAAATGAAGCTTTCCAGCCAGCGGATATCTCTTTTTAATATATTTAAAACCTTTTTCATAGACTGGACATTTTTGCAAGGGAGTGACAGGCTGCCCTACTGTCCATAACTTTGAGTCTCTCCTTCCTTAGTAGGCTGCTGGCATCCCGAGCCTACGGAGGCACCAGTAGATCTAGTTCGTACCACGAGAGTCTGGTTGCCCTCTACACTAGTATCCCCGTTCCAGTTGGATTAATGAATTTTTTATTTTTCGGCATGTCTGTACTATATTTAGTGTGAAAATATTATTAACTGTTTATTTGTGTTTTAATAGTAAAGATTCTTTCAATTGAAAGCTATCAGGCATTAATTAAATGAATAACAACTTGGAGCAGTGTCACATTTCCGATTATAAAACACTACAATAAAAAAGTTAGATGCGGAAAATATAGAGTAAAGAATCTTGGCTATAATATACATTCGAAACGGTCTAGCATTAAAGGAGATGTGCAAACTTAGGTTAAAATATGTACAGAATCATTAGATGGTACTCAAAGAGTTCTCCAAATTGTCATAGGGGGCGAAGTGAAGTATGATAGAGGTCGAAGTTGGCATTCTTTGCGAAAATTTTATTTGTTTAGGTTTATACAAGTACAGATTTCGTATTAAGCACTTATATTTTAATAATCAAACAATTACTCTTTTGATATTGTGCCTGAATACTATAAGGTTTTTAATGCAAAAGGTATATTAACGAGAAAATCCACTTTGAATTTCGGTGTTGTTATACACCAACAATGAGTTGAAGAATAAATTTCTAAAATACGTTATCAAGTAGTATATATGGGATGCGAATATTCCACTGTTCATTTGGGTACTACTCTGTTTCTATCATCAATAACTCAGAACTAATTTTTGAATTTAGAATCTTATTGCACAAAAATTAAATGCAAAACTGAGTGCTACCAGGTTCTAAATGATCGAAAATCGATAAATAACTAAATCGAAACATACTTTTATATAAGAAATTTCAAAAGGAAAGTATAAAGTAAATTTCGAAAAATTTAAGAATATTTCCACATAACTTAGTCAAAAATTTTTTTAAGTCGAATTTTGACATGACTATTTTGTATGTCTCAAATTTCAGATAGTTAGTTAAAAAATTATTTGAATTAATGAAGAGTCGATTTTTACAAAGAAATAATGCATTAAATAGCAGTTTATTAAAGAATCGAATTTATCCATATTGAAGAAATCGAAGTGGCTAAATCAATTTTCAAAAAATGAAATTTCAACAGAATATAATTCTCTTCGTTCGACTCCTAAGAGATTTAGTTTTAATAACTCGAAAGTTTATGAAAACAATTACGAGTATTTTACTCATCTGACGAGACTAATTTACCCTATTTTCACGATTACGACTTAACAAGACACAAATTGATAAATTTGAATGAACACTAGCATCAAGACCATGACAAAGTATATGAATTGGTTAATAATTGATTTTGTCAAAAAATAAATTTAGAACCTCACATACTCAGGAGAAGATATGAAAAAATTTAACAAATAATACCCGAGCTACGTTTACAATTATTGCTCCTCGAATATTTCTTAATTAGTGCGTCAATACTTTTATCGAATCGTGACGTTTATTAAAATTTTATGATTAAAACATCTATAAATATTAATTATAGGATTCCATCTCGCGTATTTTAACTATAAATACGAGAGATTATTGTCTTATTATTTCCATCACTCCGTCCATCTGTCTAGTTTCTCAAATAATCTTGCAGTTTAATCTTATCATTTGATAATTTTAAAACACTTCAAGTTAAGATGAACATGATCCCTTACGAACTTCATAGTTATAAGCAAAGGTAGGCAATAGAAAGGGCGCGATTTTGATAAAAATTTCAGAAAATGTTATTTTAAGTATAAGTATAAAAAATATGTAACGTATAAGTGCGTTTTATATACGCGCGTATTTAAGGTGAAACTACTTTATTTTTTGGCGCGAAGTTCACCTTAAATACGTGCGTATTTAAGCCTCATAAAGTGAGGTCAGCTCCAAAAAAGTCAGTTTCTCTTTAAACACGCACTTTTCATCACACATTATAAACATGTAATTGAAACGAATTGTGATGCTTTTGTTTAATAAAACTTAACGTCTAATTATCGACCATTAAGTTAAAAAAAATTCAATTAAAATCCTTATTCTTCAAATAACATAAAGTGCCTCAAAGTAACACAAAAAATTATATGTCATTTAGTGCGTATTTAAAGCGAATTTATTAGTGTTTCACTTTAAATACGTGCGTATTTAAGACTATTTTTGTGGTCCATAAAAAAGCTCAGTTTCACTTTAAATACGCGCGTATTTAAAGCGCACTTATACGTTACATTAATAATAGGATTAAAAGCAGTGGACAAATTTTAGTAGTAGTAAACTAGATTAAGAGTTGAAAATTTTCCATTCGATTAAACTTAGGATAAAGTTTAAAAGTAAACTTTAGGACATCTCAATATATTCTTGCTTTTAACAAATTTTCTATTAAATGTGTTATGTACCTTTCATTTTATTCAGAAAATTAAAAATGTAAATTTACTTATTGCACAAGCCTTAGTTTTAATAAAATCTCTCAAAAACATGAAAAATGGAAATTCATTGTGATCACTTCTCTTTGAAATATAATTTACTCAAAGTGTGATGAAATCCGACATCTTTATATCGTTTTAATCCTAAATTATGACGCATTAATTTAAGACAAATTTTGCTAAATTCAACGAAGTAATTCCTTAGTTATATACAGTCAAAAACAAGATATCGAGTTAATTCATTTTATTTCCATACTTGTGAGCGGTAGTGTATACATAAAAGTTGTTTATGCTTAACAGTTCAAATCAATGTCCAAATTAAGAATCGGTATTATTGGTGCCGGAGCTTCGGGTGCGACCGCAACTAAAGCATGCCTCGAACAAGGTTTCGACGTTGTTGTTTACGAGAAAACTGGTCGTACGGGAGGTCTTTGGAGGTATCACGAAGAAGATGTCGACGGTATTGCTTCAGTGGCAAAGTCAACTATCATTAATTCAAGTAAAGAGATGTCGGCCTTTTCTGATTTTCCGCCACCTCCAGAGTACCCCAATTATATGCATAACTCAAAAATGGTAATTCGATTCTTTTATATCATATTATGTTTGAGCTAAACTATTGAAGTTTTTCTTTAATCGGATATTGAATAAGTTTATTTCTGATCACTTCAAACTCTGATAGCTTATAATTCGACCAATGATTTTGTTAATAAGTGCTTTTGCAAAATTTGTCAGTTTAAATGCTATTTAACTTATAATACTTTGAAACTGTGTTCCTTGTTTTTAATCAAAAAATATCTTTGAAATTATCTTTTATATAATCAAGAATTAGGCTACAGCTCAATGAATATTAAAGATAAAAAAGTGAGACAAATATTTAATCAAGTTTACAATAATTATTAAGATTATATTAAATAAAACAACAATAAATCAATGACACAGAAAATAGAGTTAAGCGAACTGCACGTATGATAAATTCGTACATGTTTTTAACATTTCAATGTTTCTCTAACGCCAATATATTTATAGTATTTTGATATAGTTAAAAACCAGGTTTAACAAAACTTTATATCATTTTAAAAAACAGTTTATCCCTAAGATATAAAAATGTTTTACAAAATATGATCGAAAACTTATAATTAAAGCTCAAAAGTATAGCAAAACAATTTAAACGTTTAAATGATTACTACTATTATCACAATAACAGGTCAAATATTTTGATTTATACGGACAAAAATTTGGTTTCGAAAACTATGTCAAATTTCGACACGATGTCATAAGCTTAGAACCAAACAGTGATTATGAACAAACTGGAAGATGGAAAATAACAGCTAAGGATCTGTTACAGTTACTGGACTTACTGTTACTATTAGGACTGGACTTCTATAACTGTACTGTAAACAATGACAGTTATTCTGAAAAAACACAGTTATAAACACCAGTACACATAAAATATTATATTTATTGATACGACATAAGTTTTGACAAATAGATGAAATACAAAAATATCAAAATTTTCCAAATAAAAACCAATACACAAATAATAACTCAATACATCTATATTGAAGTATATATCCACATTTAAAGTGAAACACTAATAAATTCGCTTTAAATACGCACTAGATGACATATAATTTTTTGTTACTTTGAGGCACTTTGTTATTTTGAGGAATAATGATTTTAATTGAATTTGTTTTAACTTAATGGTCGATAATTAGATGTCAAGTTTTATTAAACAAACGTATCAAAATTCGTTTCAATTACATATGTTTATAATGTGTCATGAAAAGTGCGCGTTTAAAGTGAAACTGACTTTTTTGGAGCTGACCTCACTTTATGAGGCTTAAATACGCACGTATTTAAGGTGAACTTCGCGCCAAAAAATAGGGTAGTTTCACCTTAAATACGCGCGTATATAAAACGCACTTATACGTTATAAACAAATAAACCTTTACATAAATATATAGGGATAGAAATTTCAATCTAAGAGTCATTCTATTTTCGAGTTTTACAAGCACACACCACAACGTTAATCTAATCCCTAATAACAGTAAACAAGTGACAAATGTGACAAATAACCTTGATCACGTCAAATAATGATTTGAATTGTCTATTAACAATGCTCATTGAGTGATACTAACTCTTAAATTAAGAAATGTTTCACTTGATGAAAATATAATTCAAATTTATTTACAAATAATTTGATAAACGAATGAGTTGCACAGACTTTTTTACACACCAGAGAACTTCTATCACTTCATTACTACTATACTTATGCCTAATTATAAGAAAGAATAGGATTGAAAATTATATTAGAGTTTATCGTTACCTTATATTTAATACTCTTCTGTTACTTTCAGTTGATCAAAGTTGTTAAATGATTAGTTTTTATTAATCGCTAACATATCTGAGAAGGAAGTTTCCAATCATAATTTTGAAAATTAAAAGTTTAAAATCAAATCTGTTTTTGCTTTTTATATTAACCTTCGTCTTTTACATTTCCATAATCATCATAACTATTTCCTGACATTGTTGCGATCGTCAAAACTAGTTATAATTTTTCAAAACCAATTCCATGCTTTTCTATAAATGTTTAATTAAATACAATTTTTTCAGGAATTAAGTATTAGTTGAAAATTTAAGGATAAGAGAAAGTTAAAGAAAAATACACATTAATTAGTATTCAATAACTTTTTTGTCAAGGCATCTAAAAAGATCCGTAAGTCTGTTAGGGTGTTATATGTACAGAGTTATTGTATCTCTTTAGATGCTCTAACAAAGTTATTGAATACTAATTTATGTGTATTTCTCTTTAACTTCCTCTTATCTTTCAATTTTTTCAATTTTCAACTAACATTTAATTGATTCTAAAAACTATTGTGTTTTTAGAAATATAAACAGATATAGAAAAATATGGAAATAGTTTTGGTGAAGTTGGAAATAGTTTTGACGATTGCAAAATGCGTATAAATAGTTGTGGCGATTATGAAAGTATAAAAGACAAATATTGTAATGTATTAATGATTGAGTTAATAAGCGATTAGTCACAAGCAATGCAAAATTCGCGTTAATACTAAATTTATTAATAGAGAATCATTTTTGGTCAAAGCAAATAATACTTTTAGTGGTAATAATAGTCATACAAAAGAGTTGAATATTACAAGAAACTGTTATATTTTAAAGTTAATGATTTTACAATGTTTTTTATACTCATTTTCTCTTTTCTCATTGAGGATTTAATTGAAAATTGAAAAACTTCGTTCAATTACTCCACAGCTAAGAGATGCATTTAAATAGTTTCATTTTCAAGTTAATATCTAGTAAATCTGAGCTTTTCTAAACTAGGATTATTGTCGAGATATCTTACAAGTTCTGTAGCATAGTGCCCGAAAGACTCCTCTTAACTTCATTCAAATTGTTGGGTTGTTCTAGAAATTTCAATGATTGACTCTCATGTCTGTTATGCGATATTTTTTTGATCACATAAGAGCAATTTTGAAAAATTTGGTGGTATTGGTGGAATTAAAATCGTTGAAAATGATTCTTAGAGTTTACATTTATTAGTGGTATTGAAATTTGTGGACTTAGTGCCAAAAGACAAATTTGAGTTTTAACCAAAAATGCTTTCGCTACTTATTACCAATAGAATCAACATAATGTTCGCATATGATTAATAGAAAAACATTATTACTATCCGACGGAACCGTGACTAGCGGTAAAGCTAACAGGGGTCAACCCTACCTGAGAATCTGAAAAGAAACATTGATTTTATGCTTATAAAGAACGATACCAATAAGTCTATGGGATTCTGCCTATAGAGGCACTCGGGATCTGATGATATATTTTAATAGAGGACATCAGCCTGATCAAAATTGCCGATGGGCCCACCTCCGTACAACTTATAGTTTAAGCGTTAGATGGCGTTAAAGTTTTAAAATGGGATAAAATATAGATTTATTCGGTGGATATTAGAGATATCGAAAAATGGTTTTCATATTTGTAGTCAGCGCTAAATTCTACATCGAAACCATATATCGTATATTCAAAAATTTTAAAATCAAAAAATCGAAAATTCGACACAAAATTCGAATATCTCGAAAACTATTCGATATAAAAAATTTTTGATTTGATATTCGGATTCAGCGTTAAAAAATACATATAGATCCGTTAAAAAGTTCTGTGGTTTCTAGGGTATGCCCGACATTTACCTGAGATACCAATTCCCGCAGAATTTTTAAATAATATCTGCGTGGAATTGGAGGACCAAGAGTAAGTATTGGCGGCGACCATTAGGGGCTGTTTGTGTGGGCGGAGGGCGGGGTACCCATTTGTACATAATATAAACATAAATAATTATATTTGTAATTATAAATTGATAGGCAGGATTTGTCATTGTTCTTTAAGAAATTTCAAAATTATTCTTCAGAATATATTTTATAGATTAAGAACAAGTATAAAATACTTGTATTAAGAAATAGTTGCATTATTTTAATAAATTTTGAAGTTCTAGTGCAGCTACAAGATATTTAGCTCTATCAAACATAAATTTCTGGTTACGGTACTGCTATAAAATGAGCTATGCTATAAATAGATTTATTGCCACATATCAATCAGTTGCTATCATGTAACAATCATTTTATAAACTTGTTTTTAAATCTTGACTTTTTCAAACGAGCGCTATCCGAAAAATGAATACATTTTAGTATTGCACCTTTATTTCAATTCTATCCAAACTTATTAAATGTGAAGTCCGTGGAAGTTTATTTTAATCAAAACTATTTCTACTATATCATTTGAAATGATTTGAGATATGAATTCATGACTCTACCCAAGAATAATTCAAAGAATTTTCCAGATATTGCATATGATCGCGACATTAAAACATTTCCAATTCATGATGGAAAGTTCAATGCATTATTTTAATAGAGAATATCATATTCTTGAACTTGTTCGAAAGCTCGTTATAATCATACTAATTATGAAAAATAATATGAAAATAAGAAAATTTTGCAGATTCTTATCAGTTTCTATCAGTTCTAATAAGTGATTGTCTTTGTATTCTGTTTTTATTGTATTAACCTTTATTATGAACAGCTTATCTCTGTTGAAAAACTGACCCACGAAAGACCACTACTTCTAGACACTTGACCACTAGAATTTCTTTGTATACTCTTTCGAAAATGTACTCAAATGATATTCAAACCACAAAATTATTTTTGGAATCAATTTAATCAAAGGTTTGAATCTCTCTTTAGGTACTAGTATTGATCATTCAAGCCCTTAATACATATTTAACCTCTTAGGCCCGTATGCACAGTGTGTTTTAAAACGGTTTTAAGGTTAAAACCAGTCTTAAAACCCAAAACTCATTCTAAAACTCATGCACAGTAAAAATTTAGAACCGTTTTAAACTAAAACCACTTTTACTAGTTTTAAATCGGTTTTAGTGATCAACAAAATAAGTAAATATAAACAAAACTTTACAATAAAATATAAAAATGAACCAATTTTTTCAAATTGAAGAATTAGATAATTATGAAATAGCGACGAATAAAAGTTTTAAACGTCAAAGAGTATAAAAAGACAGATTCAATCCATTTGATAGTTGTGATGACATATCATTCATAAGAAGATACAGACTTACAAAACAGTGTTTCATTGAACTATTGAATCTAATTAATACAGATTTTTATTAATATCAAAATGAAAAGACTCATTGCCTCCAATAATTCAATTATCTATTGTTTTAAGATTTTATGCCACCGGTCGGTTTTAGATCTCAGCTGCAGATCTAACAGTAAATATAAAACTATTGATATAATTATCAATTGAATCGGTTTTCTGAGGTTGAGGTCCGCCACCAGTTTGTCTTATTTCTGATTTTTCTTTATTACAATTCTTACGACATTCGTATTTATATCGTTTCCAAAAGCATTTCAAAGACTTGATGTCTCTATTATTTGTATTTGAGTCCTGACTAAACTCGTCACTAATTTGTTGCCAAACGTTATCTTTTTGTTGTTTCGTATACTTATCAGTCGTTTTACACTCAATTATTCTGAGTTTGTTTTCGTCGGCAATTATTTGTTTAAGTAATTCTATTTCATAATTATTAAAATTGTTTTGACGACTCCGAACATTATTATCACTTTCATTCAGTTTATTTTTATTCATTTTCAATTTTTTAATGAATAAACAAACATTTGTTTACATTTGTTTGCTGGTTTTCTGGTTTTAAAACGGTTTTTACTAAAACTAGTTTTATTACAGTCTGTGCATGAGTTTTAAGTTTTGAGTTAAAACCGTTTTAGCGAAAACCGTCTTAAGACTTAAAACCGTTTTAACTAAAACTCAACTGTGCATACGGGCCTTAGAACTTAAGGTCCGTATGCACGCTTGTATATGAACCCGGTTTAAGTCTAAAACTAGGTTCAACCCTTCGTCACAACTTAACTTCCGAAGACTTAAAATTAACTGTGGACTAAAATGTTACTCCATGTTTCCCACGCTTTATATCTGTTTTAAGTTAGTCCGAATGCTTTGAGAATCAAAGTCAGCCCTTGTTTTCGAAGTTTTAATTTACTAATTAATTAATTTCTAGTTATTATCTGCTACAGCGTCATCAGTGATTCAAATTGCTAGTAGCGACATCACAGCACTGCGATATTAGAACAAATTTCTGTCTTTAGAAAGACATATTGCCAGAAAAAATTTTAAATAAGTTATAAGTCTAAATTAGTCAGGTTTTTGTCATTCAAAGTCAGATATATGACTGAGGAATATCTAAATTTTCAAGAAATGACCACATTTCGTTGATTTTAGCGAGATTTTTAAAGTCGAACTTGGGGACATCATGCCCCACAGTTGTGACAAAGAGTTAAGACTGGAAACTCGTCTCAAAACATACTCAAAATTTAAATTTAGTTTAAACTTAAACCGAGTTTATATATGAATGCACATACGGATCTAAGACCGATATGCACAAGTCGAAACTTAATTAAAACTGTTTAAACATGTGTTGTGCAGTGAGTTTTAAAACGCATTTCAGGTTCTAAATCGGTTTTAGGACTCAAAACCATTTTAAATAGAGTTGTACATACGAGTCTAGGTGCTTTAATTTCTCGTTCTTAGGCATCGCTTATGAAAAATTTTGCTATAGTTTTGTAAACCATTTAATTATGATTTTATCATTTATGATTAGTTTATTCTAATAAAACTCTAATTATTCTATTGTATATTTTAATGTTTACTGTTGATTTCATTTTCAATTGAATAGAAATTGAATAGAATGGTTATTAATCTTCAAAACTTACATATATCTAGTATTAATAACGCTAACTTTTATTCTGTAAGTTAGAATTTGAGTAAATAAACGAAATTTAGTCGCCGGAAACTTTTAAAATTTTTGGTTATTTGAAACTAAACATTTAAATCTTTCATACCTTTATTTCTTAATAGTTTTTTGTACATTGCAAATTTATAATTTATTTGCTCTAAATTAAACCTAACATTTTTGTAAAGCCTTGAAATACTGAAATTGTTTATTTTGTTGTGGACTAACTATTAGAATAAATATAAAATCGCTTTGAGAAGATTTTTAACTAATTACATTACTTATACTGACATCTGAAATTTTTAACAAAGTCAGAAAACTTTGATAAATGTCTATTAAAGTATTCAAAAAATCTTTCAGTAAACGTTTGAATTGCTCTATATAAAAGTTTGATAAAAGCTTGTTTTTTTAGCAACTAATGGAATCATTAAAACATCGTATAATTTTAAGAGTCATGTTGTAGAAACAATAATCATAGTTATTACAGAATTTCTGATAACAAAAAAGTTTGATATCCTTGGGAAAGTGAAAGAGTCAGAAGAACGCATGACTTGTTTCGTGACAAAACTTACGCAACGCTCAGTTATCGGTATCTATAGAGACAGTAAAAATGAGGTGTGTATTGAAATAAAAATTAACACATAATACATGAAATACTTGATGATTCATAGAATAGATATAAATCAGAGCTAAGTATCTTTGAGAACTTAGTCAAAAAATATATAAATAAGTAACTTCTCTTATTCAAATAATTTGACGCCAATTATTTATATAGTTTGTGATTCGAATTTTTGGCCTGTATATATTTGTACTAACAGCAAAATACTATGGGAAAAATTAAACTACAAAGTTTTGTTATAGTATGCGATAGACCGCAACCAGTTTATAGACCAGGGGAAGTTGTTTCTGGCAATTGTGTCATAAATTTGAACGGAGAATTGAGTTTAAGTCAACTGGAGATCAAACTTCATGGTTGTGCTGAAGTCAAATGGACTGAGACTGAGAGACATAATAATGGACGTGTTCATCATCGAGCTGGTGATCATCATCATCACGACAATAGTCATTCACATTTAGTTACCTATCATGCGACTCATCCTTGTGTTGAGATGAGCTATTATCCTGGTTCTGGTGAGTAATATTTAGATTTGAAGAAAATATCTTTAACAAAATATCAATACTTAATCTGTTCATAAGGAAATTGTATGATGTCCAAAGTTCCTTTCTGTTACTTTTAACAAAAGTTTCATTTCTGACTGAGAGTTAGTTTTTAATTAACAAATACTTGATTTGAGAAAAGTACTGAAAACACTTTTTCTTATGTTGAAAAATATTTCTTAACAAAAAGATAGTTAATATTTAATCTTTATTTATTTTGCAAATAGTTTATCAATCAGTGATAACTACTGGTCAGCACAATATTGGCTTCAATTTTCAACTTCCGAACGGGTACTTAATTAACACCAGAAATTATTTTTCATAGCGAATTGGTTAAAAATGTTTGATTAATGTTTTCTCCTGCCATGTAGTATGCTCCCAAGTTCTTACGAAGGTAGTCATGGACACATAAGATATCATATCGAAGCAAGGATACATAAACCTGAACTATTATCATTTGACCATAGAACAAGTCTTCCGATAACTATAATATCTCCTGCTTTTGCCTCTATACAGGAGTTGAGCGTAAATATAAAATGAACTACTTGTATTCATATGAGATATAGTTTTCAAAGTATGATTTGTTATTTTAGGTACCGGTAACTAATAGTAATAACAAATCTATTGGGTTTTTCGGTGGTGGCACTGTTTCAATGAGATGTAGTTTAGGTCATATCGGACACAATATCGGTATAAAAATGCTCTTTATATTCACCATCCATTAAATAAGTGTAGACTTAATACTAAAAAAAAACATTGAAAAATGCCTATCTTATAATCTAACATGATTTTGGGTTGAAGTAGTGATAAAAAATACTGATTGGCATAAAAATACTTTTATTTAACATTATATTTATCTGATTTTCACTTCTTATCATATGCTTGAATCAATTTTTAGGAACATCTATACCAATCAACTGCTCAATAGACAATCAATCAAAGAAACCGATGACATTGAGGGCGACTCTTAAACAAGAAGTCGATTTCTACGCAAGTGGTGCTCATAAGAAGTGTTGCGAAAAATTAGTCAGAGTATTGGGAAATACAATCGCACCCTTTTCTAAATGTAATGAAATTCTTGCACTTTTGGTCCCGAACACAACACCAATAGTTCACAATTCGTGTCCTATTATTAATATAAAATATATAATAACAGTAACACTTGATATTCCGGGATCATTCGACTTACACTGCGATTTACCTGTTATTATAACTAATCAACCCATGCCTTTCGATTACAACTGATTAGACATATATTTATATTAAATATAATTTTATTATAGATTTTTTTAATAATTTAATATATTCATTTTTGAATGCAAATTAAAGAAATTAATAAATTTTTAATCTAGAGAAGAGTTTTTCAAAATTTTCTGTTCCACCGAATATTTATTGGTAAAGCATGTTGAAAGACTACAGATGCTAAATGCAGCTGAATACATGAGAATCTGCCCATACGCACTGCGCGCTCGAGTTGCGTTACCTAACATAACGTTATGAAGTGATATTGTCGTAGCGACAACAAAGACTAATACAATAAGTACCAAAATAGTATTACTTTTAATTGTTTACTGAAAATTTTACTGATATTGGTTCAATTTAAACCGTTAATCAAATTATTAGAAACAAATTAGCAAAATTGTTTGAGTTTATACAAATTCGGTCGCAATTCATGAAATTTATTATGGTTTGGTCAATTACTTGGACCAGTAATCCAACAAGAGTTCTCTAAAATCCAATGATTACTTTATTGTTTTTAATTAGATTTCAGTTTACACTGGTTACTAGTTACTAGAAATAAGAAGCAGTGGTAATGAAATTTTTTTTTAAGAAAAGCGATCTCATGGCCCAAGATACCAATTGTAAAGCTTTTACAAGAACTACTAACTAAGTATGAAGTTCATCTTAACTTAAAGTGTTTTAAAATTATCAAATGATAAGATTGAACTGCAAGATTATTTGAGAAACTAGACAGATGGACAGACTGATGGAAATGATAAGACTATAATCTCTCGTGTTTTATAGTTAAAATACACGAGATGGAATCCTATAATTAATATTTATAGATGTTTTAATCATAAAATTTTAATAAACGTCACGATTCGATAAAAATATTGACGCACTAATTAAGAAATATTCGAGAAACAATAATTGTAAACGTAGCTCGGGTATTATTTGTTAAATTTTTTCATATCTTCTCCTGAGTATGTGAGGTTCTAAATCAATTATTAACCAATTCATATACTTTTCATGGTCTAGATGCTAGTGTTCATTCAAATTTATCAATTTGTGTCTTGTTAAGTCGTAATCGTCAAAATAGGCCAAATTAGTCTCTCGTCAGATGAGTAAAATACTCATAAGCGTTTTCATAATCTTCCGAGTTATTAAAACTAAATCTCTTAGGAGTCGAATGGAGAGAATTATATTCTGTTGAAATTTCATTTTTTGAAAATTGATTTAGTCACTTCGATTTCTTCAATATCGATAAGTTCGCTTCTTTAATAAACTGCTATTTAATGCATTATTTCTTTGTAAAAATCGACTCTTCATTAATTCAAATAATTTTTTAACGAACTATCTGAAATTTGAGACATAAAAAATAGTCATGTCAAAATTCGACTTAAAAAAATTTTTGACTAAGTTATGTAGAAATATTCTTAAAATTTTTGAAATTTACTTTATACTTTCCTTTTAAAATTTCTTATATAAAAGTCTGTTTCGATTTAGTTATTTATCGATTTTCGATCATTTAGAACCTGATAGCATTCAGTTTTGCATTTAATTTTTATGCAATAAGGTTCTAAATGCAAAAATTAGTTCTGAGTTATTGATGATAGAAACAGATTAGTACCCAAATGAACAGTGGAATATTCGCACCCCATATACACTACTTGATAACGTATTTTAGAAATTTATTCTTCAACTCATTGTTGGTGTATAACAACACCGAAATTCAAAGTGGATTTTCTCGTTAATATACCTTTTGCATTAAAAACCTTATAGTATTCAGGCACAATATCAAAAGAGTAATTGTTTGATTATTAAAATATAAGTGCTTAATACGAAATCTGTACTTGTATAAACCTAAACAAATAAAATTTTCGCAAAGAATGCCCACTTCGACCTCTATCATACTTCACTTCGCCCCCTATGTCACTTTGGAGAACTCTTTGAGTACCATCTAATGATACTGTACATATTTTAACCTAAGTTTGCACATCTCCTTTAATGCTAGACCGTTTCGAATGTATATGTTAGCGAAGATTCTTTACTCTCTATTTTCCGCATCTAACTTTTTTATTGTAGTGTTTTATAATCGGAAATGTGACACTGCTCCAAGTTGTTATTCATTAAATTAATGCCTGATAGCTTTCAATTGAAAGAATCTTTACTATTAAAACACAAATAAACAGTTAATAATATTTTCATACTAAATATAGTATAGACATGCCGAAAAATAAAAAATTCATTAATCCAGCTGGAACGGGGATACTAGTGTAGAGGGCAACCAGACTCCCGTGGTACGAACTAGATCTACTGGTGCCTCCGTAGGCTCGGGATGCCAGCAGCCTACCAAGGAAGGAGGGACTGTCAAAGTTGTGGACAGTAGGGCAGCCTGTCACTGCCTTGCAAAAATGTGCAGGCCATGAAAAAGATTTTAAATATATTAAAAAGAGATATCCGCTGGCTGGGAAGCTTCATTTGATTTCATTTATACAACAGAATCGCCTACGTTTGTCATCAGCGTATGAACGGAGTCAGAACATCGGGTATTTTGCCCATGTAATGATGGTCCTGTAGTATCTCAGACTTTGAAAATATAAGACCGAGGTTGCAAGACCAGCAAACTCGCTGAACGAATCTTTCGATGGTCTTGCATACGAAAGTGACAGTGATAATTATATCGACAGGGATTGATTTTATTTATATTATCAATTTTTATTTTTAATTTATATTTTACACTCATTTTATTTTACTTATTTATTTTACTTTTATAGAGTTAGGGAAGTCAGAGTTGGTAGGAGGTAACATAGTTTCAATCTCTATTATTATGAGAGTATTTTATAAAGATTCTCTAAGAAGTTAACTTATTTATTATTCCATTAATAAAGTTATCTTTTCAAATATTAATAGGAATATTGGATTTCTTACAAAATATTTTTTAATTTAAAGAATACACATATATTAAATGCTTATTCTGAATTGTATTTTGAATTAATTTTATATACTAGTTAATATGAAATTTAATTATAAATTTATTCAAACTAATATAACTGAACCTAACTTATTCTAAATTTAGTTAACCCAGCCCAACCTAACCTTACTTAATCTCACCTAATCTAAACCAAACTAATAAAGCCCAAACAGTTTATATTAACATATCTAGAGATGATCGCTATCACTTATTTTCACAATCAGGTGATATCTCAACTCAATATCATTGCGTTATGCAAATTTAATTTTTGAAAGCGCTTCTCATTATTTCTCTATTGAATCAACGATTTGAAAACATGTTTCAAATTTAAATTGTGGTAATCACATAATATATTATTAGAGCAAACATATGAGCACAACAATTATGGTTTTAGTACATTAACCATAATAATTTCTGACTAATGAGCCTTCAGTAAAAACAATGAAAGCATATAACTATGAATTAATATAAATATAATTAGTCACTTAATAAATATTAAAATCAATTGTATATATGTTGAATGTTTTTGAAGATGTGCTCTAAGTATTTTCAAATAATTTGTTTAATAAACTTAACGTATAAAACCTTTGAGCTCATTGATCATAAACTTAATTAACATTCAAAGTAATTATACAATCAAGGTCCACATTGAGTTTCGCAAATGCACATCAAGGTAGTGTTTTGAGTCTTTGATGACAGTATTTTATTTGAATAATGTGTAGAATTCCTTTGCCAACAATTATACATGTACTGTTCTCTTTTATAAATTTTCTGCTTTCGTTCATTTCTATGTAATTATCATAAAAATTGTTTATTATAAATTTAATCATTCAATAAACGAAAACATTTGAGATATTATAAACAATAGTATATTAAAGTTCTGAACTATTACTTAAAAGTTCAAAAGGCCTCTTATCCCAAAACTAAAAGTTCGAAAAAACCCAATATTACGTACTACTTAAAGTACAATCAAAGGGAGCAATGAAAAAGTTTAATTTTTATTGTTCAAATCTTAAAGCAAAAGAGTTGATATAGTGAAGTCATGCATAATTTTTCCCATCAAAAATACTTTATGTTCAGTCAATACTATGATATTATTAGACATAATTTATTTCAATTATACGTAAACCGTGAATATTTAAAATTTTGTCATTTTCCTCCCCTAGTTATTCATACTTTAGTGACTTATAATCAGCACATAATTTTTAACTATATAAAAGTAAAAACAACTGCTTCTTTTTTTCTTTGATTGTACTTCAAAAACATTTAACATATAAACTCACTTTTTAAATTCACAGTTACTTACCGTATATTCAATCAGATACTCTATAATATTTATCATTACAGGTAAATTGACTAAAGTGATTGAATTATTTTATGACTCAACGTCTGGCCATTTATACGCATTCATAAATATGCATTATTCCACATCCAAGTTACCTCATTTTTATTTTCGAAAAGATTGACTACATACTATTTTCAATTTCCAATCATAGTGATTTTGTTTTCCATTTAAATGAATATACAGCTCATTAAACTCTATGCTGATTAATTTACATGTTTATACGTTGACTTATACTGCAACTTACCTGTTCTAAGTAATCATTCGCTGCTTCGAACATAATTAAATAGATTTGGATCTCTATCCATATTTCGATAATCAAAACAATTAATAAATTTAATCATTTAAAAAATCAAATAAAATTAAATATCGTGTCGAAGTCAATTGAAAAAACTTTTGGTTTTGAAATTAAATAGATATAATTTATGCAATACGTAAGATCGATCAAGTGAATATAAATTATTTTATTTAGAAAGCTGAAGGACAGCTAGGCTTGAAGAAAACCTTTGAAAAATAAATGCAGAAGCTTTTAGTCTTAATTCCTGTTTGTCATCGAATAACTTCATTAAAGACCTAGAAAGTAAATTTTTAACAAATTATTTGAGTAAGTCGTGAAAATTTAATGAAACCTTTACCTATCAAAATATTAGCCGAAAATCTTCAATACAGGTGCCAGATCTCTAGGTTTGGACTGGTGTCTACAAGATGCAAGTTTTTGACTTAGTCAAAAATTTCAAGACTTTCTGATCACGTTCAGTATTTAAAACAAAAGTAATTCTAAAGGATTCTTATTCAGATTTCTGTTTTAAACCTCAAATTGTGTTTGAATTTTAGTAAGAATAGTAATTTTTTCCTTTGAATGACACTAAACGAAGGGATCTTTGGAAGTAGAGAATTCTAAATACCTACAAAAGGATATGCGATAAGATTGTTTACACTAAATTTAAAATTTAGCTCTCTCACTTTGTTCAGAATTTTTGTTTCTTTCCAATTATATGCCACAAGAAATCGATATTTCAATATATTTGGGGAAGATATGAAGCTTAATCCACCTTTATTTATTTCCTCCAAATTTTGAGTTGGAGTCAACTTGGCAACCGTAATCGTTTGATCATAAGTTTTGGTGTGATAAACTTGAATTTCTATTTTTTGAAAATTCCATTCTATCTAGTTATGAATTATTTTGCTAATTTTATGCGTACATTACTGATTTTTTATGTGGATAGGCCTTTGAGGCTTGTATATTTTTCGTGATTCCAATGTTTAAATCCATTTTAAACTTGTATTCAAGGATAGCAGAAAGTTATAAAAGCGTGTTTTTAACTAAACATTTCTGAAAAATTAATTATTGTCCTAATTGTAATAACAAGTATATGTATTTGCAATACTAATAAAATCAATAATTATATTATGGTAATATTGTAAATTTCATGTCTTCTTAAGTTTAATACATAACGTAAATTACATTAAATAAAAAATTTGAATTTTAAAAATAAATTCTGAATTTTAACAAAATTCTCGAACACCAATTCAGTATTACTCCTGTCTTATGCTAAAACTCTGTAACTTTGAATGTAAGTTTTCAGTAAAAGTTGTGAGTATATTGCAAACATATTGAACTGATGCTCAAAAATTTTTTAAAATCCAGAGCTTAAAAGTGATCAAACATGGGACTATTAAATCGTGTCAGAAGTTCGGATATCTTGAGAACAAATAATTACTTATTCATCATCGCGAATATAAGTCTTATTGGATTTTTGTGGCATTTTATGGAACGATAACAGCTTATTTGGAATTTGAGACTAAAGTGACCTTCACTTTGGAACATCCTCGTGATTATCAATACCAATATCCGGGGATTACTGTTTGTTTTAAATCCGTAATTCCTTATTGGAGATTGAAAGAAAAATTTGCACAGTTAGCCGAGGATGTGGAGAGCGTTAAGAAAGAAATGATAGCAAGAAATGATACAAGCTTTTGGAGCAGATCTGTCAGCCAAAACTTCACTAAAAGTAGAAAAACAGGTAATAAGATAAAAATGTTTACAAGAAAGTAGCCAATCAATCATTAAATATGAAAATTACTTTTAAAAAGGTAAAAAGTTAAAGGATTTCTATGAAAGCAAGATCAAAGATGAATTAACAGTATTAGAAGTACTTGAAGCTGGGGTAACGACCAAATTGGCATAGAATGTAAAATCTACTCATCTCCGATTATTGATACTTTAAAGTCTATAAAATATTGCGACGAGATATCACCAGTGATTGAGACAATAAATTACAAGTATCGATGTTTCACATTCTTAAGCCAGTTAAACGTAAACAATGAAAATGAATCTCTGTTCACGACATCAATCTTTAGATCGAATGAAGATCTAGGCCTTTATAACGAAAATATGGCACTAATAGCTATGGAAACTAATACTTCTATGCCTTTGCACCCATTTGATGATAATTTAAACGCCAGAGTAACTATTCATTCGTCAAAAATGATTGCATCTCCTGATTTCTATCCAGGACTTGCAGCCAAACGATTGAGGGACCGATGGGGTTATCATTACGAAGTATTGTTCTCAAAAACAGTATCACATCTTTTGGAACCTCCATATAAAACAAATTGCAAACGCTATGATAAAAAAAGTGATACTCAATCTTATGAAATTTGTTTAACCACTTGTATTCTCGATAATTATCGTACTTTATGTAATTGTTTGCCACGTCTGGGTCTCATGTATAACAAAAAGTATTTGAAAAGTGATGACAAGTTTTGTGCGAGTGATAATAAATGCGAGACTTCGCTTTTGAGAGAAATTTGTACAGAAAAATGTAAACCTGACTGCCTTCAGGAACAATACACTACAGAAGTGGTGGAGAAAATTCCATGGTTTGACTTCAATAACGCTTCAGCCATCAAAGTTGGCAGAATGCCGGTTCTCGATGATGTTTACAAACATTCGGTTGCATTTTCTTGGGATCAATTGATTTCAGATTTTGGAGGTTTGGGCGGTCTATGGCTTGGATTGTCTATCATTGGGGTGGCAAAAACTACTATTTGTTGGGTCAAAGGTCTTAAAATCAAAAAAGAGGGTAAAGAAGAGGGTAAAGAGGAAGTTACAAGAATGTAAAATATGTTTATGTACTTCTATTGGTTTTATATTTTTATCTGTCTATTTAGTGTTTAAAGTTTATAAAATTTACGAGTTCAACAATTCTTTAGTTTAAAAGGTATTTGAAAACGCGTTTCTCTATCAATTAAAACTGTTGAACACAAATTGAGGTTAATTTTTTCAAATAAAGTACAATCAAATTGGTCTTATCTCTGGAGGCAAATAATTCTTTAAATTTGTGATAAAACTAAATGATGAAAATAGAATGAATCAATGTTTCGAGTAACTATAGTATCATAATTAACACCTAAAAGAACTAGTTACATGTGGAGTCTACATTAAATATAAATAAAAAAACGAAGCCATGAAAAAAGTTTAATTTTTAGGATTCAAATCTTAAAGCAAAAGATATACTGAAGTCATGCTTAATTTTTCCCATCAAAAATATTTTATGCTCAGTCAATACTATGATATTAGACATTATTTATTTTAATTATACGTAAACTTAGAATATTTAAAATTTTGCCAACTTTTTTCCCCTCGTTATTCGTATTTTAGTGTTTTATAATCATTACATAATTTTTAACTATATAAAAGTAAAACAACTGCTTCGTTTTTGTTTTCTTTGATTGTACTTCAAAAACATTTAACATATAAACTCACTTTTTAAATTCACAGTTACTTACCGTATACTAAATCAGACACTCTATAATATTCATCATTACAGGTAAATTGACTAAAGTGATTGAATTATTTTATGATTCAACGTCTGACCATTTATACGCATTCATAAATATGCATTATTCCACATCCAAGTTACCTCATTTTTATTTTCGAAAAGATTGATTACATACTATTTTTATTTTCCAATCACAGTGATTTTATTTTCCATTTGAATGAATATACAGCTGATTAAACTCTATACTGATTAATTTACATGTTTATACGTTGATTAATACTGCAACTACCTGTTCTAAGTAATCAGTCGCTGCTTTCGAACATAATTAAATAGATTTGGATCTCTATCCATATTTCAATAATCAAAACAACTGATAAATTTAATCATTTAAAATATTAAACAAAATTAAATATTACATCGAAGTCAATTGAAAAAACTTTAGGTTTTGAAATTGAATATATATGATTTATGCAAGATCGATCAAGTGAATATAGAAGAAAACCTTTGAAAAATAAATGCAGAAAATTTTAGTCTTAATTCCTGTTTGTCATCGAAAAACTTCATTAAAGACCTAGAAAGTAAATTTTTAACAAATTATTTGAGTAAGTCGTGAAAATTTAATGAAACCTTTACCTATCAATATATTAGCTGAAAATCTTTAATACAGGTGCCAGCTCTCTAAGTTTGGATTTGCGTCTACAAGATGCAAGTTTTTGACTTAGTCAAGAATTTCAAGACTTTCTGACAGCCTGACCACATGTCCCGGAATGACCTTAACAGTCCAGGAATCGTGAACTGTGTCCAGGTGGAAGGAATGGACCATTCCTTGACATACAAGTGTCCGGGAATGACAAATGTTTGACAAAATGTTTAAAAAATAGATTTTTCAAAATTGTATTGAAAGAATGTAAAAGTACTTATCATTACTCTATATCAATACTAAAACAAAACTCTAAAACAGGCATAAAATATAACTGAATCCTGAAGTAGTCATATATTTACTCATAATTATTTTTTATTAATGTTCACACGAATAGTATATAATGTTACTATATTTTCTGAACAAATAATTTATATTTCGCTAAAGATTTAATATTTGTTTTCAATAAATATTGAAAATATTATTATATCAATTAATTGCTAACAAACTAATATTATGTCAAACAAACAAACTATTAATGAATCGCCAAAAAAATCAAAGAAGAGATTGACTTATTTCCGGGAAATATGGCTTTCGAAAGATGAATATAAAGATTGGCTGAGTAAAGTTGGTGACTTCAAAGCTAATTATATATTATGCAAAACTCAATTCACAATTAAATACGAAGGCATTTCAGCTGTCAATACACACAGAAAATCGAAATTACACCAATCAAATGTGAATTCGGCCAAAATGCCTTCAGCGTTAAGCAATTTCATCGCTAAATATGATTCAAGTGAAACCAAATCTATAGTTGCCTCAGAGGTGTGTCTGGCATATCATTCAGTAAATCATCACTTGAGTTATCGATCGACTGACTGTGGTAACAAATTAATTCAGAATTTATTTACTGATTCCAAGATTGCCGAAGGATTACAATGTGGTCGAACCAAAATAGAAGCTATAGTGAAGAATGTTCTGTCTCCAGCTTCTATCGAATCTCATTTGAATAAAATTAGAGGTAAAGCATTTTCAATAGCAAGCGATTCTTCTAATAAGAGAAACATTAATTAAACATCTATTTTCAATCGATATTCAGTATTTTGATAAAACTAATGGGATATGCAATTTCGTACTTGATTTCTACGAAGACTCAAATGAAAAATCTGATGCTATTTATAATCAATTAAAGAAATCTTTAGCCAATAATGAGTTGATTCAAAATCAAGTAATTGCTTACAGTGCTGACAATGCAAATGTAAATTAGGGTAATTATTATTCAGTCTATGAAAACTTCAAGTCAGAAAGTAATTTTAAAGCGAATTGTAATTGTCATTTAATTCATAATACGGCCAAATATTCCTTAATGAAACTGGATTTAGATGTGGAAAATCTAATCATCAAAATATTTGCACATTTTTCAAATTCTGCAAAGCGTATCGAATCTCTCAAGTCTTGCTACGAGTTCAGTGGAACAGAATTCCAGATAATAGTAAAACATGTCCCCACTCATTGGTTTTCACTTTTTCCAGCAATAAAGCGTTTGTTGAAAAATTCTAAAGAAATTAAAAACTATTTGATAGGAATCGGTACGGATAATTGTCATAAAGTTATAGTTGGATTTGTTTGGGGCATAAAAATTAATGGATTGAATAGTTTTGATCTTTATTTAGAATTTACTAAACATCTAATGAAAATATTTCACCAGAATTTAGAACTTTTGCAGAGCAATAAAGTCAATTCAAGCAATTTATATGACATAATGATGAAGTTGAAAATACAATTGACAAATAGACGTAAACAAAGTTTTTTGGCTCTAATATTAATGATTACCTCAAGAGTATATCCGTTTCTGAACGTGAGACTTTTGACTGTGAAACATAGGAATGCTATGACAGGGCTCTGGATTATTTAGAAAAGCATTCTAATTTTGAATAATCTATTTTCAAACATTTTAAAGTCCTTAATTTGGACGACAAACTTGATTATGAAAATATCAATCAAATCTTGAATGTATTGAATATGAAAGTGAATCACGACAAGATGTTCGATGAAATCAGTTCATTCAATCAATTTTTAATGATGTCTAACTCTGAAGATAAATCTCTAAATTCTGTTAATAAGTGGTACAAAATATTGTTAGCTCTAGATTTACCAAATTTAACAAAAGTTGTTGAAACTGTTTACGCAATCCCGGTAGCGAATGATTTCATAGAAAGCGTGTTCAGCACAATAAAAAAGTTTGGAAAGATGACTGAAGTCGAATAAATGTGGACACAATTAGCTGAAATATGTACTAAAATTAATTTTTCAATGAATTGCTGTGAATTTAAAAATTTTGTACTAAATAACGAAAATCTAATCAAGGCAGCTAAAAATGATACTAAATATGATAGAAAGTAATGTTTACTTTAAAATGGCAAATTTGATGTTATGGAATGTCCAGGTAATTATTCAGTTTTTATTGAAAAGATCAAGGAATTGGCGAAAGAGATGTGGTCTGACTGGTTTCAGGTAACTATAATATCATAGTTAATACCTAAAAGCAAGAACTAGTTACATGTGGAGTCTACATTAGATATAAATAGAAACATTAAAGGCCTCAAAACTAGTGTGACAAAATTTTTTGAGTGAAACCTGTATTTTTGAAGATTTTCCTTCAAAATTCCTGTACAAACCTGTAAATAATTTTAGACCGCCCTGTACTTTGATCTGTACAATAAAAACATTTACAAAATATTTTATTTAGTATTTATGATTTATTTTCCATCTTATAAGCAGATTTTACAGAATTTAAGATGTCTTTCTTATCTTTAATATATTCTTTGAATTCTTCATAACTCATTGAAAAATTAGTGTTAATACAGATTTCAGTTTTAACTAAATCAATATTCATTTGATTTCTATCGTCAGTCCAAATGCGTTTCATTAAACTAAAAAATCTCTCAATAAATGAATTACCGATTGGTATATATATAACTGTTTTGTCAAGTAATCATAACTGCAATCATTATAATCAAACCACTTGTCTTGAAAAGATATCAAACGTCTTTTGGATTCTTTACTACTTTTTTGAGACATTTTAATCACATTTAAATCAAATGTAATTCAATTGAAAATAACGACAAAGCGCTCAAACAAAACCACATGTCTTGTCATAACATATGCATAAGTCTTGTAATGTTTCATAAGCTATTAGTGAATAAGTTTTCAATAAGAATTTGTTAAATTCTGTACTTCTGCTTAAATGTAGTGCTTTTGCTACAGTTTTCACTCTTTACTAGAATTTTTAGTTGTTTTCTATAATATCTAATATAACTTTTAAAAATTTAATAGTTTTTCTACTGATACTAATTCCTGTACACGAATATGTACAGGTTATACCCTTGCCTGTACTCTGTATTTGCTGTCCGATTCCTGTACAAGACAGGTCAACCTGTACGTTTATATCACGCTACTCAAAACTAGTAATTTTGGTATCTCGGGTATAGCAAGTGCTTCTTCGAAATAAAATCCGTCTGAAGACTTTTTCAAAGGTACTATCTATCTGGGTAGCATTGAAGCAAAAACAGATCAGTTATTTACTAATTTAGTCTTTCTTGGTTTTAGATTTGTGCTCCCTTCAAGTGATAAAAGCGGCAACACACAATTTATAATTTTGTTGCTTACAGCTTGAAAACTTGTCAAAAACTGATTTCTTTTGTTGTGAACTTAATTTTGAGTCAGAAACAAGTAGTGCCCGATCTTCAACTTGAAGGCTAAGCAAGAGAACTTTCTCTAGAAATCCACTCCTTTCACAATACTATAAATAAAATGCATGTTTTATCTTTCAGAAGTCACTGTAAGTTTGGAATTCAAGAGGCACACATTTTGTGTGTATTAACTATTATGAATATCTATGTAGTTAGTGTGTTAAGTGCGTTTGGTATTAATAAGTAGTTTTAGTGCAATAGAAATTGCGACCACCTCTCAATTAAATCACTTTAATTATGTTATGCCGTTCAGGTTCGAGCTCATAAACCTAAACGCATAACTGGGGACTAAAGTTAACTATTTATCCAGAATTCTGAAACTAATATTCTATTAAATTATTAGTTATATTATACTTTGTTTGATTGCAATCTTTTATTTTCTTTAAAAATTATAAGTAATTAAAATAATATTTAATTAACAAATAGATAAAAAAATATAAAATAGGACTTAGACGTGATTTGATTATTTGATTGATACATAAAAATGTTATAAACATATTTAAAAGTTTTCACATATTTAAAGATTTTACTTTTTTCTAACACTTTTCCACATTCACTTAGAGGCATAATGAGGTCCTCTTCTCAAGGCCTCCGCCCAAAGACTGACTCTCTTTGCCAGTTTTTTAACATATCTTATATAAACAAAATAGATCTGAATTGTTATTCTTTTAAAATATGAGCCGCATTTCATAGCTAACGATAATACACTGGAGGAAATTGAAATTGGAACACCATGAAGGAGTTAGAGAATCCAATTGAAAATTGGCTAGTTTATAGAGTATTAAATACTTAACAAATGATTAGGTACACAGATTAATCGAAAGAGTTTTATTGATAAAAGAAGCAAAAATCAATATGAAGTATGGCCTTCATTGGCAGCGCAGCACTCCTGTATTCGTCGGGGCATCGAATCAAAGAGATGTCGAATGTCATCCTGAGGGATGTCTCTCCATGCCTGTTGGACTTGGCGAGTCAATTCCTCAATATTCTGGGGTGGGTGAGGGTTAGCATTTATCCGTCTTCCCATCATATCCCAAACGTGTTCGATTAGAGACAGATCTGCAGACCTTGCAGGCCATTCGAGCGTCTCAATTTCTCTTAGGGCTTCCCTTGATATGACTGCGGTGTGAGAGCGGGCATTATCTTGCTGGAAGATACCATTTTCGATGGTGGCCAGAAATGGTATCACCACGGGGTTAATGACCCGATCCACGTATTGCCGAGCGGTCATCGAGCCCTGAACAATTACAAAATCGGACCGCCCATCGTAGCTGACGGCGCACCAAACCATAACACCAGGTGTCGGTGAGGTGTGGCGTTCGACAATTACGGCCGGATTTGCTCTCTCACCCGGCCTCCTGCGGACTCTCTGGCGTCGATCGCTCTGGCCCAAACAGAAACGAGACTCATCACTGAAGACGATCCGCTGCCACTCAGCTGTCCAATTAAGTCGAGTCCTGCAAAAGTTAAGCCGTTGCCGTTTATGGTATCGCGTGAGTGGCAGGCATTGCAGTGGAACTCGAGAGCGCAGTCCAACTTCGAGCAATCGATTGCAAACTGTTCTCGGTGTGACATTTGTTGTAATGGCAGCCCTGATTTGTGTTGCGGTCGCACTCCTGGTCGTCATGGCCGCCCGGTGTATTCGTCGGTCTTCTCTCTCGGTCGTCTTTCTGGGAGGACCTGTACCCGGTCTCCGGGTATATGTGCCCTCTGCTTGCAAACTCGTTGAACAGTCGATGGCTCTCGACCCACTTTTTCAGCAACAGCTCGTCTTTTCATCCCAGCCTCACACATCCCAATGATTCGGCCCCGTTCGAACTCCGACAAATGTTGATATGGAGCTCTTGTATGTCTTCTTGGCATTGTTGACTCAAATCAAAGAATTTTCACTTTTGAGAATTTTTTTCAAAACACAGTTTTGTCTCCTTTTTGTCTAAACAAAAAAATAACCTTTTGCACAATAAACGTTATTACTAAGAATCTACCGGGGCAATCATAACCAAAATTTAATCAATTTCAACGAGTTATGTACTCATTAGAATGGTGAAGTTTCAAGAAGATCTAAGCACTCCTTATTGGTGTTCCAATTTCCATTTCCGCTAGTGTACAATGATAACCTTGAAAGCATTAGTAAAGCATTACATAAAATATAAAGCATTTTAAAGATAACTGTTTGATAAACTATTTTAAAAGAATGAAAAACTGATTTAAAATCAAAGAATTCATATCTGCATAACAATTATAAGACAGTTTTTCAACCACAACTTCACTTCCAAAAGATCGACTTATTAGAAAAGTTTCTAGAGACGACTGTAATCAATACTAAGACAGTTTTGAAATGACGCTATACTCATCGAAATCGGTGGGGCCAAAGGGTTCATAGGAAAATATTATTTTTCTTTGTTCCATTTGGAAAATTATGTTTAATAAAATTGAGAAATTGTTTCCTATAAGTTGATTAATTAATCTATTGTTTTGTTGAATAACAAACTTTATTTGAGCAGCTTAATGTGAAATAGTTTCTCATTTTTGTTAAAAATAAGTATCAAATTAGATAAATAAGTCAAAAGTAATTTGAGAGTCTATTGCGAAAGTTCTATCATTCACTTTTGATGTCGCTTCGATTTTGCAGAACCCAAACAAACTTTTATTTATTTAAGAACATTTGAGGACAATATATTCGCTTATTGGAAAAATAATTTGAAAAATATTTTCTATTGACTGAAGCGGATATTGAATACTCATTAGTTTCCAAGAGAACCTGTTTCAATAAAAATATTTTTCTGACATTTCGAAAATAAAAATAACTTTTCATTTAATATATAAAGAGGTGAACATTATTTCATACAATCATTCAGATATAGTTGTTCTATATTGTAGAAAGCGTTTATCTTTTATTCTGTTTGGAAAAATCTTCAACTTTAGAAAATCCATAGACGTTTCAATTTTGATAGTTCTAGCAATTTGAGTAAAAATAAAGAAATTAATAATTTTCTGACGAATAAATAAGTTGCATTAGAATCGAAATTGTAATATAATGGGGAAAATTCAGCTCAAAAGCTTAGAGATATTGTGCGATGGAAATCAAACAGTCTATAGACCGGGAGATGTGATCACCGGTTGTTGTGTCATACAATTGGCCGGCGAATTAAATTTGAATCATCTAGTCATCAAACTGATAGGGTGTGCACAAGTCAGATGGGTTAGTATGGTTGAAAGTGGAAATGAATCACAAGCAACTTCCTGTTTTGCGAATGATCAATTCATAAAGCAGTATTGTTTTCCGGATTCTGGTGAGTGATTTCTCTGATAAATGCTTTGAATTTGAAAGATAGGATCATCAATGGTTTTATGTTGAAAAATCTCTGACATCATTGATAATCCTATCATTCATTTAAGCAATAAAAAATCCTATGATTCGACAAAATACAATGATTCAGTATTTAAGAAGGAATTTCATTCATGATATAGACTATAGTGATTTCCATGAGGCAGCTCGCAGACCAGACCTTGCTCTCAAAGAAATAAGAAACATACTATACCGAATTTAAACATTAAAAATCAATGCAAAATATCTCAATTGACTTGTATGACGTTCTTCAAATTGTTCTTGAAAGTGATTTTAAAAATGCTTCTCAAGATTTTTAGCCAATGTCTATTGCCTAGTTAACATTCTAAACTGCGAGACCTAAGTCTATGGCAAACGCTAAACAATGTATACTGTCTGACTGTTGTTCGCAACTTGAGCATTGAAAAGTTCAGTAGTTAACAACTAATTTTCAATACATCAGCTTATAGAACGCTCCAACAACGCTCATAGAATAAACAGATCAAAAACTTTGGCGTAAACTATAAAAATTTTGATTTATATGTTATGCAGATATAAATTCTTTGATTTTAAATCAGTTTTTCATTCTTTTAAAATAGTTTGTCAAGCAGTTATCTTTAAAATGCTTTATATTTTATGTAATGCTTTACTAATGCTTTCAAGGTTATCATTGTATTATCGCTAGCTATGAAATGCAGCTCATATGAATAACAATTCAGATCTATTTTGTTTATATAAGATATGTTAAAAAACTGGCAAAGAGAGTCAGTCTTTGGGCGGAGGCCTTGAGAAGAGGACCTCATTATGCCTCTGAGCGAAAGTTGAAAAGTATTAAAAAGAAATGTGAAAACTTTTAAAGATGTTTATAATATTTTTATGTATCAATCAAATAATCAAATCACGTCTAAGTCCTATTTTATATTTTTTATCTATTTGTTAATTAAATATTATTTTAATTACTTATAATTTTTAAAGAAAATAAAAGATTTCAATCAAACAAAGTATAATATAACTAATAATTTAATAGAATATTAGTTTCAGAATTCTGGATAAATAGTTAACTTTAGTCCCCAGTTATGCGTTTAGGTTTATGAGCTCGAACCTGAACGGCATAACATATATGTTCAATAACTGAAGTAGAAGTTTGAAAATGTTTCTAAAATTCTTTTGATGAAATTTAATAAATATTAAAATGAATATAATATTTGTTATTGTGTTAGAATGCAATTAGTCATAATTCTCTTATTGATGCTTGCTGTCACTCATTTTCGATGCATTAAAAACTTGCCAACAACCGGATCAGACTGTAGTAACGTATCATTTATAAAGGCTGAGATCTAATTTTTACTTAAAAAACGAGCAAATATTCTTATTTACTAAATACTTAAAAGACATTTTTTAAATCCTATCAACAGGTCATCAAACGGTGATTACCAGTGGTGTGCACAAAATTGGCTTCAATTTTCAATTACCGAACGGGTACTAAATATTTTCTATTTTTTCCTATTAAAAGTATTGAGAACTTTTTCATGAACATTTCAATTCGATTGTAAATAGAATGCTTCCTAGTTCTTATGAAGGAACCAGCGGATACATACGTTATTGGATTGAAGCAAAAATAATTAAGCCAGAGCTATTGTCATTTGATCACAAAACAAGTCTTAGGCTAACAATACAATCACCAGCTTTTGCCTCTATTCAGGAATTGAGTGTAAATATAACTCTTTAAAAAAAGTTCTTATTAGTCAAACTGAAAAATTATTTAGAAATCTAAATGAAATTTCGTTGTTAATAGTCGCCGGTAACAATAAGTAACCACAAAATGATTGGAATTTTCGATTCTGGGGCTGTTTCGATGAAATGTAATTTGGGTCACATCGGACACAATATCGGTATGAGAATATTCTTGAAATCAACTACAGAGTATATAAGGGACAATACCAAAGAAAAAGTTTCGAAAAATTTAAGAAATAGTTGTTTCATATTTTTTGTTTATAGAAATTTAAACCAATAGGGCACTTTTTCACATCATAATTTCAAATTATTCAGTTATGTATATAATCTGTATCTATTTAAAGGCACATATATTCCAATAAACTGCTCCATCGATAATCAATCAAAGAAAGCGACTCATTTAAGGGCAACCCTCAAACAAGAAGTCGATTATACAGCGAATGGTTCTCATCAGAAGAGTTACGATAAAATGGTCAGAGTATTGGGAAGCACTATCGCACCCTTTTCTAAATCCGATCAAATTCTTACACTCTTGGTTCCGAACACTATACCAATAGTTCACAATTCGTGTCCTATTATTAAAATAAAATACACAATAATAGTAACACTTGGTATTCCAGGATCTTTCGACTTACACTGCGATTTACCTGTTATTATAACTAATCAAACCTTGCCTTTTGATGATAATTGATTAGGTTTAAATCTCTTGATAGCTATGCACGAATTCAATGATAATCATGTCAATTGAAAATTTTCAGTCAAAGTTAATGACTTATACAAAATAAACTGATATTGTATATCTCTACTGAGTTCTCTCATGTCTTATTAACACAATTTTTCTGAATATTGAAAGCTTTAACAAAAATAGTTTCATTGAAAACCAATATCCAGTAATTTTGAATTTTCAAAAGGTTTTTTAAAGCATACTAATTCAAGATGAAAGACTAAATGAAAAATATTCTTATTTTAATCATACTAAATATCATGACCAAAGATCGAAAAATATTTTAGACTTATTCTATGTAGGTCATCATATATGCCAAGTAATCTGAAGATAAAAGGTTTCTGAAAAATTTTTCCTTAAAAAGTGCGTTTTCTTTCAAGAACTCAATCGCAAACTTTAAGATACATAGAAATAATTACCTATTATTTTTATAAAGACACAAAAGGTACTTAACCCTTAATGACAACTTAACTTCGCAAAATCTAAAATTAACTGTGGACTAAATGTTAACCTACGTTTTCCACACTTTGTATCTGTTCTAGGTTAGTCCGAATGCTTTGAGAATCAAAGTTAGCTCTTGTTTTCGAAGCTTCAATTTTCTAATTAATTAATTTCTAGTTGTTATCTGCTACAGCGTCATCAGTGGTTCAAATTGCTAGTAGTAACATCACAGCACTACGATGTTAGGGCAAATTTCTGTCCTCAAAAAGCCATGTTGCCAGAAAAAATTAAAATAAGTTATGTCTAAATTAGTCAGGTCTTTTGTCATTCAAAGTCAGATATATGACTGAGGAATACCTAAATTCTCAAGAAATGATGACATTTTGTTGAATTTAGCGAGATTTTTAAAGTAAAACTTGGGAACATTTTACCCAAAGTTGTGACGAATAATTAAACAAAAAATAGCTGAATTATTTGACATAAGTATTCACTCATTATTAAGACCCAGTATATCAAAACAGTAAACTTTTAAATTTGATATCATATTGATTTTCATAAGATAAAAAACCAAAGTATACATAACAATTAAATGCGAAAGCATACATCAATTTTCCATTTGAGACCATATCTACATAATGTTTAGAAATATGCAGCGTGTAAAATAAACTCCCTAAAAATAAAAGCTTATAACTTCGAATCTAGTTTATTTATCCAAGCAAATTTTTACAAAATGAAGAGAAAAGATGGAGGTTTAACAATGGACTCAATATGGCAATCATCTTCATTATGAATGTAGTGCAGATGAGCTTTAAAATTATCAATCGCACTATAGAGAATTTGATTAGAAATATTTCCAAGTTCAGTTTCAATTTTAATTGCTCTCTTGAGTTGTTCTATCGCTAAAGGGTTTAGGGTATCGACTTCATCCTTAGGATATTCCCATAAATTCAATATTTATAGTATGCTTTGACTATAAATGTGTCTTCAACAATACTGAAGTTTGAAGTTTTTAATCACTCGTAAACAAAAGCACATGATATGAAATAAAACTTCTGATTATTCTAAAAAGTGTGACAGAAAGACTTGAAATAAAAAAGTTAAATGGAAATACTTTTAAGGAGTTTAACATTTACACTCTGTATTTACGAAACTAAAACTTACAATAATTCTTTAGTATTCATACAGCTAAAGATTTCATTTGAAATAATTTTTGGGAATCCAAAATTTTTTAACAACAAATATTTTAATAAAATGCAAAGTCAAAAAGATATTTGAATATAACATATCGTATCTTATTTGAATAACACTACGAGTAAACAGTGATTGAGAATCACTATTTCAGAGTTTTACAGCATAAATAAATATTTTTTTGATAAACTCAGAATTTTATTGAATTATTCTATAGTTGAAGTAAGGAAAAATTTCTCGGTGAATATAAACATGATCAGAGGGATGAAGTTACTGAAAATTGAGAGCGATACTGAGATAATATAATATCTATTTTTTATGAACGTTATCTTGTGACTAAATTTTCTACAGTTTTGAAGAAACACTTTCGGTCATCATATTCGAGCTAGATGCATCAAAACTAGAACATTTTTAGATTTTTTGATCCATTGTACTTCGATGTTTGGCTAATGTATTATTTAATGTATTGTTATTTTGTTGTCTATTACACAAGTTATTACGGATTAACATGAAGTCTCTTATGATAAGAATTTAAAAATTATGTTTGAGATCTATTTCTGAGACAATTTTCCTCCATCTATATCCAGCTTTGAAAAAAATAATTCAGAGTCAAAATTTTGGCTAATTAGTTGATTGAAAAAGTTTCATTCATCCATTTATGGCCCATATATTCTATTTTGGCCTAGAATTTTGACTCACTACTCCTTTTAAGCAACGTTTGCAATCTCTACTCAACTGTTGAGTTACTTCAAGATATAATAGACAAAATCAAATCCCATGGTCTTACAATTCATATTACGAATATTGAACGTACACGAGATTTCTCTTCAGATATTCTAATGATTCAATAGTAAAGATTATCTTCAAGAATGTCGAAGGTTCAGATTTGACTTCTTTTGGCATTTGTCCCAAAGAATTAAATATAAAATCTGGTCTTATTTTTTGTAGTCATGTTTTTGCAAATGTCTGTTGATATCATCAATAATTTAGACTTTTATGTTGAGCATGATATGCATTCATAAGCACCTGTTATACTTTACTACAAATCCATTTTACATTCAATTAAAGGTAAGTTGGACTCACTTATAATAAATCTCTATAAGAGTGATTTTAGTGACTTTTGACATGTAAATTTCATAAGTAAACTGAAGAGAAGTTTTCTGTCAGGAAACAAGTTTAACATCCACTGAATTGCAAGGACTATAATACGTTTATTTTATATTGATATATGACCTTGTAAACAATGACCTTTAATATTGTAGAAATAATTCACATAAGGTTTCCAATATATCTATCGGAAAGTGACAATTCCTAGAATAGTAAGTTTTGGTATTAGAGGAGAATTTATTATCAATAAAACATTCGGTACTGAGCTATAAAAAAAAGTTATTAATGAATTAATTTAATGCAAAGTTTGACGATAGAAAAATTGACATTATTTCTCAATTTTTAACTACACGATTATTTAATTATATCACGAGTATAAAACATAAAACCAGTTATTCAAAAGTAGATCAAATTTATAAAATAGAAAGTTATGAGAAAAATGTCATCAAATTAATAGTAAATAATGTCATGTCATGACGTGATTTCTAGTCAGTCATAAGGTTTTACGTGTTTAAAGCCCTGAGGCTATTAATAAGAAATAAGAAGGAAATCAATTGAAAATTAAAATCGATTCATGTTTTGATTCACACCTTTTTTATTTAGATAACAATAGATTGTAAGTATCGAATATTAAAAAAAATCTCAATTAACAATTCATTTGAGTGGAGTTTGAAGGAAACTGCTTTTAAAAGCTCTTAATAGAGGAGGTGTAAATAAAGATGTTGTGATACTTTAAAACTAAAACATTTTTACTTTATAATGAAATTTTATAAAACTCTATATAAAGTAATTATTATTCTCTTATATTTTATCTTTTAACGGCTCAAATACACCTTTTTCGCTAATTGCACGAAAATGCTTAAAAGTATTTAAAAAACTGTCGTGCACCTTTTCGGTCACTTTTTTAGATATTTGTCCAAATAATCTTGAGAGATCTTAAGTTTTTTTGCTTGTTTTTCCGGAAGCGATTTCGGCTTTACATAATGACCAAAATTTCTCGATTGGGTGGACTTGAGACACGTTTTGAGTGTTTCGTGTCTTTCCGATATATTCAATATTATTCTCATTTAGCCATTCAATTACTTGGCTTGAATAATGGCATATCGCCAAGTCCATCCAAAGCAAAACTTGACTGCGATTATGATGTTTATTAATGAAGGACATCAACATTTTTAAAGGTATTAATTTAAATAAGTCTTACTATTTATAGACCCTACTGAAATGAAAGGGTCAAAGATATTGCTATCGGAATCAATACATTGTCATATCATATATTTTTTAGAAAATTTTGCCTTTTGTGAAATAGAAAAATATTGTTTACAGTTTTATGTTTATTTAGTTTGTTTTCTTCGTTTTAAGGGTAAAATATTAATCTATTTTTAATTTGATAATAATAAAGTAAATATATCTTAAAATAGAAACTAGTTACATCTTTTAGTTGTCCTAAGTTTTTAGTTACAGTACAACTCTCCAATTGACTATGTATTATTTACTTAAATTGCAAGTATTTTGATGTAAACATAGTTTTTTCCATTGAGCTAAGTATAGTATGTTTAGGACATCAAAAGAGTATAAAAGCATAAGTGATTTTTTATTAAGAACTGTCTTATTTCTTATTTCCTACTGTAAAGTATGTAAGAATACTCTCTTACTTTGTATTTATGGTATGTAAGAATAGTAATAGTGAATAACTACTATTGTATTACTATATATATATATTTGTATTAATAAAAGAAAGTTATATATTAAAAGTAAGTTATAACTTAATTGCCTACTAAGGTACATTCTATCGAGTCCTACCAGACTCTCTGGTAGAATTATAGGTACCAACGGATTGGGATCTTACATTGAGGTCCCGATTCTGATTCGTTCAACTTGAACACACACATAGGAAAGACTCTACATAAAACATTTAGATCGGGTCTTTTGCATATAGATGTCCTCGTCACAAAAATAAACGTGACATTTTTCTTTAAGACGAATATTGTCTAGAAAGATAGATTTATCTATACAATGAATATATTGTTTTCTAGGCACTTGTTTGTAATCTAATGGGATATAAGTTTCATCGTCAATGAGAAAAACTTTGTTACTACCTTTGGCAAATTTTTTCGATAAAGTTTTCCATAGGATTTCTTAACTATCTTTTCTTGATCTTTTACATAAAGTGGAGAATCTTCTTTAACGTAAGTTTAAATACCTAACTTTTTCTTTATATGTCTATATGTAGAAAGTGTTACCTTTGCTTTTTTGCTCCTTCTTTATCAGTTAACTTGGGATCGCTTTCCAAATTTTTCTTAACTCTTTTAATTATATTTTTGGCCATAATTATGGGTTTTCTTCTGAGTTTTTTCTTGAATTCTGCCGTTCCTGTTTTCTTATATTTATTAATAATTGTTAAAATTGATTGCCTGAATTTCCCCTGTTATGTAATAATTATACGTAATTTTCAAATCTTTGTTGGCATAGTCTTAATAAAGGTGCATAGCTTGTTTAGAGAACACCTGTCTTTCGATGTCTATTATTTTAATTTTATTTAACATAATTTAATATAAATTTATTTATAAATAAAGCACATGTCTATTGACTAATTTTACTCATGTAAACAAAAATATTTTGAGAAATAGTTAAGATATTAATATAAAAAAGTGCGCAACCTCTTAAATTACACCTCCTTTATAGCAAATGAAGGCTGCAATAAAGTTGTAATTTGCATTCGCCTCAAGTCATAAACTTTCCTTCCTTTGAAGAAGTCATTATTCGTTCGAATCCACGAGTCATTCGTGTTTTCTCTATAGTCATCGTTACTCGTTCTGTGATTTTAAGAAAAATGTCTACTCTAAGAATATGCGTTATTGGTGCTGGAGCTTCGGGTATGACAGCAGTCAAAGCATGTCTCGAAGAAGGTTTAGATGTTGTGGTCTATGAGAAGACTGGACATACGGCAGGTCTTTGGAGATATCAGGACAAAGGTATTGATGGAATCGCATCACTGATGAAGTCCACGAGCAGCAATACAAGTAAAGAGATGTCAGCCTTTTCTGATTTTCCTCCACCTAAAGATTTTCCTAATTATATGCATAACTCAAAAATGGTAAATCAATTTTTACTATTGCTTGAAATTCAATTTTAACTTAACTTTATTGAAAATTTGTTCCATCAATTTTCAAACAACTTGAGATTTCATCTAAAATTTCAATTATCTTAGATTTTCTAAACTTTTATTTACTCCTCTGGCAAAATATTTTTTCTGTAAAGGTTAACTTTTTTAGTAAATATTTTTGTTTTTCCAGGATTTTCAGAATCAAATATTTTATAATTGAAAATTTTTAACCCACGCAATTAGTTGGAAACAAAAAACTTACTTAGAATTATTCTTATCTGAAGAGTTTGAAATCTTTTTGTAGCATTTATTTAATCTTGCTTTGATTTCAAGTATTTCCATATGCTTTTAAAGCTTCAAAATCTTTTATAAACCCAGATTTCGTAATTCTCTGCCAGAATAATGAGTAATAAAATGAATAATACATGAAATGATGAATGAGTAATACGTGAAAGTGAAAAATTCACTTTTCTCTGTTCAATCATAATTAAAAATATAAATTTTTACAAGATCCAAATTAGTTGAAACTAACTGACCTAAATGAGTTAATTTCTGGGATTTTACGTTTAAAAGTTCGAACAATGAACGATAATTAGGGGATGGTGTCATTACAGATAATGGCTAAAATACCCAATGATGAACGAAATTGTTTTTTCGTTGATAAATGAAAATGATTTGAGTTGTTAGCTTTGATTACATATGAGTTAATAAAATATTAATATTCAGATAGAAATGTTAAAAACATAATGGATTTTGATTATTAAAATACTTTTGCATTTTTGCCTAACGTATATTTGCATAGATGTTTTATGCTAAAAAATTCCTATTTAGGACAAAGAAAGACAGTTGAACACATAAAAATTCAGAATAAGCTTTTTTAATATTTTATATTAATCGTAAAGGGCAAATTTCATATTCAAAGGTATATCTATCGACCCGAAGCGGAACATGGGTTACACGTCGAATGGGATTTAATGGCCGTCCGTTCGACACTCAAATACTTCGCCGGTCGTGGAATACAATCTTTCGCTTAACACCCAATCCTTTACTCAATTCTGTCGCGGAATTTTATATAAATACTCGTTTCAACCACACTGATTATCAGCTGAAACCTAAACACAGATTTTTCTCGCAACATGTTATGGTTAACGACGACCTACCGAATAGAATACTAATGGGAACTATTGTGGTTAAGGCAGATATTCACAAATTCACTGAAAATGGTGTCATATTCGAAGGTAATGTCTCGCAATTCGATTACTTCCTTATTTTATGTATAAGTAACTTTTCCAGAATCTTGCAAACGGATTTTGAGCACTTGTCAAAAGAAAAAGTTACTTGTTTAGAAATCATGATTAGTAGCATGTTATTAAATTTCATCTTGAATAATTTAATGCTAATGAATATAGATGCGAAAATATCTTCCAGTGATTCATTAATGTAAAGCTCGTTGAACTTTAATTTTTTTACTAAAAACTTGTTTGAAATCAAAACGAAACAAGAGTAGAAAATGTTTTAATAGAAAGTAATTTATGGTAAAAGAAAATCAATATTTTCTACGCACAAAGAAAGATAAGAATATGCGCGTGTTTAGCAATAAACAAAAAATTGTATTAATTACTAGCTAAAAACATAATCATTAGCTAAAACAATGCTATCTATTACACTATAAAACTCATTTACGTCTAATATAAGAATAATAATTACAATTTGTATTTTAAATAGGTTTTAAGGCCTTAAAAATTTGTCCAAGGCTTCAAATTTTAGTTAATAGATATTTGATTTCACTTTAATGAATAAGTTACTGCACGCGAGCGCATACATAAGATTGATTGTGGTGTGCGCGTGTGTTCAATAATAAAAATTTTCCTTTTGGTTTGCTATTGACAATAATTTTCAAACTTGTTTATACTCTATTTCAAATAAAGTTATCATTAATGAACTTGAGTTTTATATATCTTTCAATGGCTGGCCTTGATGCATACAGTATGAAAATATGAAAGATACCCAATCAATAGTCACTTACAGTTTATTTAATTTATTTTCAATGCTAAGCTAATCCACCAGAAGAATTTAATAGATCCGAATAACATTCTAAGAAATTAAATACTTAAAAATCTATTTGGATTTACACGCTTTTATTTTTTCTGCTAACTTTAAGTCAAATTCAAGAATGAATAAAATTTTCACTCAAAATTCAAATTCAAAACTTTTAGAATGGAATAATCCTATCGATTAATCTTGAAGTGACTTTATGAATCAATAAAACAGTTAAACAAGTTTATAATTGTATTTAACTTAGGTGAAAGTGAAGAAACAGCTTGTGATACAGTCCTACTGGCGACTGGATATCAAATGTCATATCCATTCCTACCACAATCACTGCTATCGATCTCTAAAGATAATTTCAATCTCTACAAAAATATGTTTTCTCCAAATCTGTCACATCCGAAAACATTAGCCATTTTGTCACTAGTGCAACCAGTTGGAGGCGTATTTCCCATCAGTGAAATGCAGTCACGATGGTTTGCATTATTGATGAAAAATAAGTTAAAATTACCGAGTCGGCAAAAAATGATTAACGATATTACTCGTAAAAAACGACTTATTGAAAAACGTTATTATGACTGTAAGAGACATGCAATACAAGTAGATTGGATTCCATTTATGGATGAGTTGGCTACTATTGTTGGCGCTAAGCCTAACTTATGGAAATACTTTTTCACTGATCCCTCGCTTTGGAAAGCTTTATATTTTGGCCCATGTCTTCCATATCAGTACAGACTGAATGGTATTTAAAATAATTTTGTTAATAAGTAACAGAAGTATAGTTTTATAAAAATTAATTTTAAGGTCCGAACCCTTGGCTTAAAGCGCGTGAAACAATACTAACAGTTGGTGAGAGAATTAATTCACCCCTTGTGACAAGAACAGCAAAGGTGAAAAAGAAAAGAAAAGGTTAGAAAAGTCGCTTTTAAGCAATCTTAGGTTAAGTGTTCAAGAGCTTAACACACATTCGCTTCTCTTCTCTATTATTTGATAGGTTTGAAGAAATCCGCTTTGGCTAGTACTAACAATGGTCCTGATAATAAAATCTTCAGTGAAATCGATTTAAATGAAAATACCAAGGATAGAAAATCTACATAAGTTATCATAATGATTTCAAAACTTTAATTCAATTAAAAATAGCCAAAGCTCTTCTGATGCTAAATCTAAAATCCACGACAAACGCTAGAATTATGTTGACTAATGAAGGAAATAATGAAATAAATATTCTTTGGAGAAAATCTCATAACTTTTATGAATTTACAAAGGAAAAATAACTTTGATATATCCAAAGTAGCCTAAAATTTTAAATAACTTTAATTATTTGTTTGTTTGTTTTATATTTTATAAATTTAGAAAATTTTTAGACTATTGAGTTATATTAATTGCATGCATAAAAGTTTACCTTATAAAATATGCATCAAGCTTCAAATTAAAGAGTATTCAAAGCTTTATTAAATGTTGAATCAAAGGCCTAGAAAACTAATAAAAAATAGTTTAATTATTTTTCTCACTTTTTATATTAAAATCTATGAAATGTATGTTTAAAGATTATTACAATTTTTTATCTCGAACACTTTTAATTTTTCTCAAAAGATATTTATTTCACTCTTTCGTTCATAGACTAGCATAATTTTGACGTTTTTCGCGAATTTTAGATTTAGCACCGAAAGGGCGCTTAGAAAGCTCTTCTAGGGCAAATTATCATCAGAAGAGTCACTAGGATGACAAATTTTGCTTGTGTGCATCCATAACTGCGAATTTTTTTATAAAAGCATTTCAGTTAGTAAATAGTTCTCAAGTCAGTCCCATATTACTTATACAAAAATCTAAACTGTTTTATTTGAATCTCACTTACAATTATTTCTTATTTTTAAATGCATTTATTTGTACTTATGCGATATTGAAAGTGAAAGTAATTTATTTCAGTCAAATATCAAGCAGATTAATTTATATGGGTCGAACCTACCGAATTCAGACTATCTTCGCCTTCCGCGAAAATATGACCAAAATGCATTTGCATTCTTAAGTGGACATGTTAGTAGATTCTAGAAAAATATGATTTGAATTAGTAAAATTTATAGTCATATATTTGTTTAAAACTGGGATTATTTATACCAACTTAAAGATAAAATAAATGAAAAACCTGGAAAACTTAAACTTTCTAACTAGCATCAGCTCTAGAAAGGAGTTCCTTTAGTTATATAGAATTAAAAATTAGATAAAAATTTATCTTCTAAAATGACTCAAGAGAGTTCCACTTTTGATGGGATGAAATCATCTTATTATTGAGAATTATTCTCAATGGGTTCAAGTAAATCAACCAACGTTGCCTGTGCTGACTGATTTGAGGCCAAAATCCTTTCACTCTTAACCTAAAAAAATTCTTTATTACATTAGTTATAAAAGTTATTTCAAATTTTGTAAGTTTATAACAATTACAGTATGTTATTATTTGAAATTCTATTATCTGATTATCTTTTGAATGTAAGAAAATAATATATTAGAAAGTAAAGGATCAATAAGAAGAATCGAATGAATCTCTTAAATTACAAAATTCAACTATCAATCACAACATAAATGTATGGTGTGTTTTGCAAGTTCCAGAATAAGGAAAAACTTTGCATTATTATCAACGCATAATTTACGTGAAATGCTAATTAGAGGCAAAATATTTTGGTCCTATATAGAAGTTTGAAATGTTGTATTTGGTAGCACTTATACTTTATTAGAGTGTTATGTGAAGCATGTGCTGCTATAATGCAAAACTTTTCTCCTATGGACTTTATGTTACACAAAATAAAAATTACGATAAAACTTATAATAAATACTTTGAAGCTTCTTGATTTATATATTCGCGATCACCTAGTAAGGAAAAATATGCTATCATATGCTCAAGATAATTATTCGTTTTAAGTGAAAAAATCCGTAAATACTGGAATAGAGTATTCAATAGCAACGGGTGCCAGATCAGCTCGACTCTATAATTGGGGAAAATTGTCAAAATGTACCCCGTTATAAGATAATTAAAGTATTTAATAAATATTAAAACAGGATAAAAAGAATTTATTTAAAATATTTTAAAAATTTTAAATATTAAAACATTTCATAACCGTCCATTATTAAAGGTGAAATAATATTTTAATTTTTCTCCTTTTGGACTACTATTTTTTTAGTACTTGAAGTTTTATTACTTTTATTTATCTTCACAAATAAATTGATTAATTAAATTAATTTGATAAAAAATTAACTTACTGTTTTCTAAAATATATTGAAATCTTGTAAAACGCTGAAAATTGCCTATTGTAGTTTTGAATAATGACTAAACTTTTTTGCTAAAATTTTTTTATAGACTTCTTTCAAAACTTAGACATGGAATCAACTGAAAGATTAACTTAAGCTCATAGATAAATATATGGAAGTATGTAAATTGAAAACAAGCGCTATTTAATGTTTCAAACCTTTTAATTTTGAGATTCAACTACGTCACCTATTTACTTAAGAAAATTTTCCTATCAAAATATTTGACTGAAAACCGGAGAAACAAAAAGTATCGAATTCCCGGACCGGAGCCCGGAGGATACTCTAAAATACCGGAGATCTGACAGCCGCATCAATAGCATATGAATATTAAATTAAAAGTTATGAGTTTTGTATTTTATCTTTGTTTTATTATCTTAACTATCAATTTTAGTTAAAAAATAAAAGCCATTATTCAAAAGAGATATTAATTCAAAAAGATTTTTATATTTCAAAACTTTGAAGTACTCAAGTTTTCTGAATATAAATTAAACTAAGTGTTCACAAATTCATTTCAAGTCTAAATATCATTTATCGCAACAACACTTGATTATTAACCATTAAATTTAGTATGAAACCTAATAGTAACATAAGAAAAGTTGACACTTATAGAACTAAAATTGAACATAATTTGCGTCATAACGGTGCTCAGAGAATATTTCTAAAGCGATTTTAACTTAATATAAAACAAATTTGATTTTAAAGTTTTAATTTTCAAGAATATGATCGGAAATTTCCTTAGCAAATATGTTAGCGATTAATAAAAACTAACCATTTAACATCTTTGCTGAACTGAAAGTAACAGAAAAGTATTAAATATAAGGTAAGAATGAATTATAATATAATTTTCAATCCTATTCTTTCTTATAATTAGGCGTAAGTATAGTATCAATGAAGAGATAGAAGTTCTCTGGTGTGTAAAAAAGTCTGTGCAACTCATTCATTTATCAAATTATTTGTAAATAAATTTGAATAATATTCTCATCAAGTGAAATCACTTTCTAATTTAAGAGTTATCATCACTCAATGAGCATTGTCAATAGACAATTCAAATCATTATTTGACGTGATCAAGGTTACTTGTCACATTTGTCACTTGTTTACTGTTATTAGGGATTAGATTAACGTCTAATATATTCTTAGAATCAGTTAACTGATCTGTTTTGTTACCTACTTTTATTAAGAATATAAACTCGTCGTAATTAAAGCTAGTATAGGTTCTAGTTATCTTTCCAAAATTGACTTGAAATATTTTTTCGCTCATTCAAATAGAATAACATGAAAAGTTTCGAAATTCCCTTTTCTAAGCAGTTTCAGAATTAGATAAAAAGTTGAAGCATTTATTTGTTTTTATTCTCACTTTATGATATCTTTGAAAACATGCTATCTAGTTTTTAGTCGCAAGTATAGTATTATCTTGGCCATAAGTCCTTGCCACTTATTTCGAATACCCTTCCACTTTGTAAATTTCTTAGAAATTGAAAATATTCTATGACTATATGATATATGAGTAACTGAGTGCGATAAGAACTACTAGCTAGTGTTCAGAATACAACTTTATTATTCTAAAAACTTTTCTTGATAATAAAGTTCCAATAGTGGTAAAGACTTATGGGCCAATCCAATATTATTCAGAACTTTAGTGAAATTGATTCCAACCAAAAGATAGAGAATATAAAGTCTGAATTTAGTGTAAAATCTTTTGTAACTAATGAACACGTTATAAAGATATAAATTAAAATCTTTTTATTTGTCGAAATTTGCGAATCTTATGTGATGTCTCATAATTTTCGCTAAAGTCAGTGTTGTTAGTTATGCAGAAATCTATTATTAAAACTAAACCTAACTGCAATTGTACTTATTTGTATCAAATTTTGTATTTACACTCACTAAAAGTCAAATACCAAACAGATAAATTTATATCTGGACCAAACCTTTCAAAGTGAAACTACTTTGACTTGAACACAATTTCAACCAAAATAGCATTTTCTTACCAGCAAACAATTATTCCAACACTAGAGAGAATCATAAGTTAATAAAGTTTTTAAAATTAGTAACTTTTGAATTTTGTAAGGCCATGTTTTTCTATAATTTTCGACGATTTCATACAATTAGAGAAAATCTTCAAAAATATGAAAATGTTGGAAAAGATGAATTGCTAGTAAAGCCTTGTTTAAACATTAACTCTAATGAAGAACTCTCTAAATTGTCTAACAACACAATTATGCCAAAGGTTTCACCTGTTCAATTGATGTTATCTTATTTTTGAGAAATTCTTTAAAAATGAATTTCCTAAACTTTTCTCAAAGGATTTGTGAACCTCCAAATCATTTTTTATCTTCAACTTGGAAAATCTTTACTACAATAAAATGATATACCATTATTCATAATAATAATAATTAATAATCCATTCTTATGTTATCGTTCAAATGCTATTATTTGAGTGTCAATCAGTTTAGATCCTTTTAGATTAATGATAGGGAAAATCCTATAAACTCGTGAAAATTACAGTTTCAATTTGTGCAAAAATATAAAATCAAATACTTTTAAAATATCTAATTTCCTCATTCGTCATACATTTGACCATCTACATCATCTCGTGATCTTCGTGATCTTCACGATCTTCTACATGTAAATATTAATGAAAATCAGTCATTTTATTTATGAAAACAGACATATATCCTGTGAAAACAGCAACAAATATGCAAATAAATAAAAACATTTTATCCTCTTTATAATTAAAGGCGAATCATTCTAAGAGTTTGGTCTTGAAATAAAAACAATAAAACTTTGATTTCTCTTTACTACAGTGTCATATCGACAATCAGTAAAACGAGCGCAATAGCACTAGTATGACAACCAGTGCTAAATGAAAGTCAACTTAAGAATGAGACATTTGATCAAATTTAATCACAATTTTTCTCATAAGAGTGTGAGTTTTCACTGAATAGTCAGTTCTGATAGGACTTCAATTTATGTTAATCTTTAGATATGATACTTTGAATCTTCAAAACTAATTAGTAATTCAAACAACTTATAAGTCATGCATAAAATGTCCGTCACTTTTCATTTAATCGAAAACACGTCTTTATTTTAATATTATGAACCAAATGAATCAAATGACTCGATAATCGTCAATTCATATTCAATTAAATGTTGCATATACTTTCAAATACAGTTACATATACCTGTACAAAATTTGTTAATAATTTGTGACGTTATTAAAAGATTTGACTCATAATATTACTAAACAAAAAATGTTCTCCGATGAATAGAAAATGACTGACTTTTAGTGATTTTTTTAATTGACATAAGTTTCTTGGATTACTGTTTAGTTTTGAAGATTCAAAGTGCCATCTTCAAATGTGAACATAGATTGAACTGACTATTCTGTGCAGACTCACATTCTTATAAGGTGTCCTGTACAAACAATATTTAATGAGCTATAGGTTTTCGTCAATTTAAATCAAATGAATTTTTAAATGCAAGTTTTCATCAGGCTTATATAGTTTGAGTGAAAACTCTCTAAAAAACATGAAACAATGTATGTTGGAAGTTCATTGCAATCATTTGTCTTTGAAAATATTTTTTGCTATTAAGTTGAGATTTATAAAAGATTAGCTAAATTTTTGTCATTATTTTCACACGCAATTTTGGTCCATTACTATAGTTGAGATTTTTAATAACTGCTTTTCGTATTTTGCATGGAAAGTTTTCGCACGCCCTGTATTGAGTAGCTTTTAAGACTAATCTAACACTCGTCACATGTCACTCGATATTATAAGACGTATTTCTGGCATTTTTCTGTAACATTTTAATCACTAAAGGATAGATAAGTAAAGTTACCTAAATGTCAGATATAAAATAATAAACTATCACTAGTTATTCGAACATTTATATTCATTATTTGTGTAACAATAGAAGACTCTTTCACTGAGTTGTGTTTTATTTTCTTTATTAGGCATCTGACAAATTTTTAACTCTTCCTCACACGCATAAAGTACGAAATACTGTTACATATGTCACTATCTAAATTATGAGATGTTTAACTAGTATATCGTACTTACAGGATCTAACAAGTAATACAAAATAAATTCTTAAATAACTTTCCTAAACTATAGGTTAAAAAAGATTTTTAATACAAGTAAAAAAGTATTGAATGTGTTTTTCAATTATATAAGAAATACTATTTTCACTGAAACTCTTTACTAATCAGGCAAAAGTGTAAGCAATTTAATCAGGAATAATCGTGATTGAACAATTGGTAATAAAAATTTCCTGTAAGTCAGTTCAAGGCCTAAGTAAAAATTGAAGTAATACATAGCGAATTTCATCGTATAGACACCTTAAGGCTGATTTTAAACTGTACACCAGGTGTACTATTAATAGCATTAACAGTCAAACTAAAGTTTTTACGCTTAGGGTTTTGACTGTTGAACTATATATTTAAAGACCTGTTTCTCAATTGATTTTTAGGTCAGGTTTAAAAGCCTTGCAAAGGCACTGAATAGGTAGTAGTCCTCTAATATCTTAAAAAAGTTAGTGCAACGTATGCATCATTTCAACATCTGATTTATACATAAAAGTTGTTTATGTTTAACAGTTCAAATCAATGTCCAAATTAAGAATCGGTATTATTGGTGCCGGAGCTTCGGGTGCGACCGCAACTAAAGCATGCCTCGAACAAGGTTTCGACGTTGTTGTTTACGAGAAAACTGGTCGTACGGGAGGTCTTTGGAGGTATCACGAAGAAGATGTCGACGGTATTGCTTCAGTGGCAAAGTCAACTATCATTAATTCAAGTAAAGAGATGTCGGCCTTTTCTGATTTTCCGCCACCTCCAGAGTATCCCAATTATATGCATAACTCAAAAATGGTAATTCGATTCTTTTATATCATATTATGTTTGAGCTAAACTATTGAAATTTTCTTTAATCGAATATTGAATAAGTTTATTTCTGATCACTTCAAATTCTGATAGCTTATAATTCGACCAATGATTTTGTTAATAAGTGCTTTTGCAAAATTTGTCAGTTTAATTGCCATTTAACTTATAATACTTTGAAACTGTGTTCCTTATTTCTAATCAAAAAATATCTTTGAAATTATCTTTTATATAATCAAGAATTAGGCTACAGCTCAATGAATATTAAAGATAAAAAAGTGAGACAAATATTTACTCAAGTTTACAATAATTATTAGGATTATATTAAATAAAACAAAACAATAAATCAATGACACAGAAAATAGAGTTTAACGAACTCCACGTATGATAAATTAGTACATATTTTTAACATTTCGATGTTCTCTAACAAACGCCAATATATTTATAGTAGTTTTGATATAATTAAAACTAGGTTCAACAAAACTTTATCATTTTTTAAAAGGAGTTTATCCCTAAGATATAAAATAAGGAAAAAATTTTACAAAATATGATCGAAAACTTATAATTAAAGCTCAAAAGTATAGCAAAACAATTTAAACGTTTAAATGATTACTAATATTGTTACAATAACAGGTCAAATATTTTGATTTATACGGACAAAAATTTGGTTTCGATAACTATGTCAAATTTCGACACGATGTCATAAGCTTAGAACCAAACAGTGATTATGAACAAACTGGAAGATGGAAATTAACAGCTAAGGATCTAAATACCGGCCAAATATTTAGTGATGTTTTTGATGGTGTGATGGTCTGTACGGGACATCACGTAAAACCTCATGTACCAACCTTTGAAGATCAGCACAAGTTTAAGGGGACTATAACTCACACACATTCGTATAAAAAGCCTGATGGATATGAAGACAAGAAAGTTGTTGTGGTTGGCATCGGAAATTCGGGCGGCGACGCAGTGGTTGAGTTGTCGACTGTAGCCGAAAAAGTAAGTCAAATACTTTATTATTAAATATTTTGCTGTAAGAAAGACATAAGTGACTACTTTGATAGCATTTATTCATGCTGTTCTTGCAACAAATTCTTCAACTAAGTGTTTGACTTTATATTTGAATTATTTTATAAGCCTTGAGACTGTGAAAAGAATTTCTTTAAATTTGAAATAGAATGAACAATAATGCGAATACAAATATTAGAAATTTGAACTATACTTAATGCTCTGAAAATTCAGAAAAGCCAATACTCATCATAAACATGAATAGACAACGAATGAATACATAAAAAAAATTAGGGATAATTTACATTTTGAAACTGTGATATCAGTTTGGGATAAGCTCTTAGTCACCAATTGTTGCTTTTGCCACAACTATTGCCACTGTTGATACATTTGCCATCTTTTCCACATTTATTGCAACTATTAGAACTCTTGTTCTCAAACTTTTTTACATCATTTTTCATACTATCTTTTGGATTACTTTTGAAACTATCATTGTTATATTTATCAAAAGAATTGCTCAATTGTTTCTGTTTAGACGACATTTTTATTTGTGAATACGTGAACTTAATTTTAAGAGAAGATAGTCAAAGCTTCCCCTTTGGTTATGTAAAAACAGGTTTTTGGTTGCACTCAATAGCTATTTTTCACTACTTAAAATTACTTCAACTGTGAGTTTACACCTAATGTAACTGTTTTTTGTGAACTCTTGCTATTTGCTTTTTAAGGATTTTCCATCAACTAAACTAACGATAAGCCTTCAAATTGTTTGCGCGCTTTGTAGGAAAACGTTCAATTTAACAAAAGATAATAACTCAAAACATTTTATAAATGAGGACCTATTTATCAAATGTTCAATTTTTAAAACTTATTCACGAATCTAAACAATTTTCCTATTTTTCCTGTTCAATAAATTTTCCACTTTTTCAAGAACATTGTATTCTAGGGTGAATAAGATTTCTTTAATTTTGCTCCCTCACTTAAAAATTTCTGTCTTCGTCACTGTTGACTGGTTAACATTAAAATATTAAGTTCCCAATCCTTGATTGCATTGAACTAAAAGTGATTCCAGCTTTTAATCTTGAAAAATTTGATAGCAGTAAAAGGTTAGATACGACTTATCTGACTTGTATGAAAATAAAATTCTTGTACATAAGAACTTAGCTTTAAATTAGAGCCAGAATGTTATGTTAAATAAGTTATAATCTTCAATACAATAGATAATACATGAATTATTTGTATTTCAACTTAATATAGCACAGTAAATACTCACTAAGCAAAATTATTCCTCGAGTAAAAGTAAATGAGCTTACAAAAAACTTAAAGGCAATTGAAACACAACGCTTATTGAGATTGCGAGAACCCTTATATCTCTGCCTCTATAAAGCTAAAAATATTTTCTCGCAAAACTATAGATATATTTTATTAATATCTTAATAATCGACCTTGATAATTAAACATTAAGGTATATTTATCGACAAGACGCGGAACATGGGTTATTCACAGAGTAGGACCTAATGGCAAACCATTAGATGGACAATTTATGAGAAGATTTCTTAACACCTTGTTCTTGTGGACGCCATATAGTATTGTATGCTCTGTAGTAGAATGGTATATAAGTGGACGATTCAATCATGAAGACTATCAGTTAAAGCCTGAACACAGAATCTTCGCACAGCATGTTATGGTTAACGACGCGCTACCAAATAGAATACTATCGGGTACTGTTACTGTAAAGGCAAATATCGAGAGATTCACAGAGAATGGGGTCATCTTTGAAGGTAAGAAACTATTATCTCAAAGTTTTATTTCAAGTTTAGGCAAAGAATACTCTTATTTTTGTGCTTTGAATAAAGTATTGGCTTAGTATGAATAGCCTTAAGGATAAAATATTTGAGAAAGTATTTTATATTAAATCTTCGATTGTTCAGGTTTCTATCCTTGTCTACATTATGGTTGTCAATAGTTTTTGTATTGCTATCATCACAAGTATTGTCTTTTTCTTTCTGTTCAGTATTATTTGCTTCACAATTTTGTATCCTTTCATTACCACCATTTGATGGCATCTGTTTGACAATATTTAGTCGAAATGCCTTCTGCCCAAAATGTTCTTCAAATTAGACATTTGAGAACTGAACCCACTCTTAAACTTTGAGCTACTCTTCATATGGTCATGAACTACTCTGACCTTACAGTGAATAACTTTCTCTTATAGTAGTTCTTTGTTTTCAAACCTAAATGTTGTCGACTAATGATTTCCTTAGAACTTTCCAGTGATTGGTCTTTATTTCAACATTATTCAAATGAAGAATCAATTAAGAACAAAAAAATTGATCGATTTTTAATAAGTTTACTCATTCTTGAGCTAAAAGTTTTACCAATATTTTCAGGTGAAGAGAAAGAGACGATTTGTGATAAAGTATTGTTGGCGACTGGATATGAAGTCTCGTTTCCATTCATATCGCAATCATTAATAAAGACGGAAAAAAATAAAGTCGATCTATATAAATATGTTTTCTCACCAAAACTCAAACACCCGAAAACACTGGCTTTCATATCATTGGCCCAACCAATCGGTGCTCTTTTACCGATTGGTGAGATGCAGTCTCGATGGTTTGCATTACTTATGGCTAATAAACTGAAGTTACCATCAGTCGAACATATGAATAGAGATATCGAAAAGAAGGAACAATTCATGAAACGATTTTATGAGAGCGACAGACACACAATACAAGTGGATTGGATTCCATTCATGGACGAATTGGCCACTATCATTGGTGTCAAACCAAATCTTTTTAAATACTTTTTATCTGATCCCGAACTGTGGAGAGCTCTGTTCTTCGGCCCTTGTGTCCCGTACCAGTATCGTTTGGAAGGTATTTAGGATTGTTTTGCTAAATACTAGATCTTTGTTCGCAAGTCTTATTTTATATAATTTTTACAATTGTTTTATTACTTTATTACTCGATAATCAGGTCCTCATTCCTGGTCGGGAGCGAGAAATGCTATTCTGACAGTTCAAGACAGAATTGATGCATCACTTAAGACAAGAAAAGCTGCTGCAAAGAAGAGTCGAGGACTCGAACAGTTAAATATATCAAGAACCATTTTGGGTTTAATTATTTTTGTATTAATTGCTTACTTATTGAATGTATTGCTTTAAACATATTTACCTTTAGACAGGTTTTCGATACATAAATAATCAAAATTTATAAGTTTGAAAATTTTTATTTGTTTTTAAAATCAATTTATTCTGAAATTGCATTTGAATTATTTGATGACATATTTGTTAAGCTTGTTTTACCGTCCATTGAGCAAACATTTATTAACTTGATTTTTTCATAGTATTTAAACGAAAATAAATATTTGAGTCGTTGAGCAAAATTTCATAGTACTGTGTATTCATTAAAGTAACGATTCCTTATTTCTACTAGACTAAAGTAGTACGTCAACATGTATCTAAGGGTACATTTATATATTTATAAAAATTCATTCAATAACGAAAGTACAACACATTTATGACTGCATTATTATGACTGCATTAACAGTGTGACTAACTAGAAACGTACCCCGAGAGCATAACAGCAGGTTATCCGTATCTATTGCAAATTAACGAGTGTATATGGTGAGCCTAATCATCTCAACAACTATAAAACCTCAAAATACATAAAAGTAGAAGAGCTCATCCAAGTTTTCTTAATAGTATCGATATTAAATCAATGGAATTTAACATAAATTTTCTTTTACTTAGCCTCAAACTATGAATTAGAACTCAAACATTTAAAGGAAATAACTCACTTATTTGAAATCCTTGTATATCATAACTTTTGAAATATTGCGAAAAATTATATTTTGAAGTAGTCTGTTACTATATTTACGAGAATACTGACTATAAAAATTATATGAAGTAAATGATCAAAATTGATCAACTTATATTTCCAAAGTAATTTTGGATAATTACTCTACAAAACTTCAAATTTAAAAAATCTTTAATTCAAGCATAGTTTTGAATCTGTCATTTTCCGAAAAATTTATTTAGAGTTTAAACCTATAAAGATCAAATTACAAGCTTTTAACAATATCATCCCAATTCCTGGTTACTGTGCTATGTCCAGAATCATCATTTGGAATACTTTTACGACAGTTAAGCACTTTGATTGCTAAATCTTTGAGTTTTGTCAGTTGATTAGGATTAGACTTAGGTACAGCGCCTCGCACTTTGCTCACAATTATTTTAAGTGCAGCAGTGTATGAGTTGGCACCAAGACAAAGTATCTGGGACCATTCAATTTGCGATGCAATTTGACCATTTGCATTTTTCGCCCAATTTCTGAATTTTATTTAAGCGTTGATGCTAATAATGCCCAAGGTTAAGTCCCAAAATTGATACTCATCGTTACCCTTCGAGATTGTATTGTTAGGTGGAATTATTGCTAGAAGCAAATCAAGTTCTTTCCTATTATCCATAATTGTATTGTCAGACTGTTTTTATTAATATATGCCTTTAATTAAAATCATAAAGTGGCAATCGTTACTAAGAAAATTTAGTGAATAAAAATTCTGATATTCATGCTCGTGAAAACAAATGTTAACAAAATCCTAGTAATATAAAGCTATGCATAAAATTTCTACTAATTGGTTAAATGAGTATTTCCGGTTTTTACACCAAGGAAGCTTCTTGCGAACTTAGGTTCTATAGGTGTGAGTTTACTGAATAAGAAAAGGCAATTAATAAAAATAATATGGACAGATGCACATACATATGCAATAAGAGTTTGAAGAAAAAAACCAAACACTTGATACTGAAATAATTTCCACAGAATCGGTTCTGATGCTGCATGAATTGCAAAACAAATCCTCTCATTAAAGTTATTCTAAGTAATGAGTTTTTTCTATATTGTAAGAATTTGTTTGAGGTTATAAAAAGTAGGATAGGTTGTGATTTATGGATAAAGTTTTTTCATTTTGATCACTCTCTTTAAACTTTTTAACTCAATAATCCGAATCAGTCCCGATAATAGTGATTGAAGATATAATTTTTCAGAGTTTATTTTGGTTTAAATAGTATTCATAACATGTTTATATAATGCTATTAATTTTATTGAAGCACTTATAAAGTAATGACATAATAGTTGTAATAGTCAGACAAACCTTGAAGATATAAATACTGTTATATCACTCCTCATTGTATTAGTCGAATAATTGGAATTGCTTTTAGGTTATTTTTAAACCTTTATTAGAAAAATATAAGACGTTAGACAAAACGTAGACATAACTTTGAAGTTAAAATTTATACATATAAAAGATTAAGACGTTAGTCTCCATTTTTGAAGTATTATGTTTGGTCTCTGAAAGACAATTAAAATACACGGTCACCTACATCTAAAGTGTTTCGGTATTCGAATGGCTTATCTTTGAGTTTGAATACGACAAAGCTTACTGAAAGATCATTAGGCGTTTAAGCTATTAGTAGCGGTGCATAAGTACTCGATTGCATTAATTAATAGATTTTAAACATGTGTAGTCAATAATATTATGTAAAATTACATTTAAATTTAAAAGCGTAACCACAAAAATTGATCTTTTCGGTCATAATCGGATCTAGCCATGTTATTTGACCGAAAGACATCTTTGAATTTGGATCATAATATTTGGCTAAATCTGGTCGCTGACCTAAGTCAAAACATAGTAGATATAAAAAACCTTGGTTGAATAACTTTATAACACAAAATTTTAAAACCACAGAAAATATTGTGTGATGAAAATAATAGAATAAAATTGACTACTATTTGAAATATAATTTTCAGACTATTGGCAGGAAAGGTCTCCTCCATTGAATTCAATTCTCATTAATTCGAGTCCGTATGGATTGAAGAATAATTTTTTAGTGAATAGTGTCGAACAAACGCACTCGAACTGCTGCTGTACCTGTATTTTTGGCATTATTTTCACTAAATCTCGTTTAGCCTTCAATAACGAAATTAATTTTAGTCATTTAATGTAAAAATATGCATCAATTATTTACTTTTGTTGTGATTCCATCAATGCATTTGTAACTTGATTTCTCAACGAAAGCATTGGCTAATGATTCACCGAATTTAGTTCCCTCTTTCCAATCAACATACGCTTTATACCCTAATAATAAAAAGTCCAATGATTTGAATTTCTGCTCTAATCATGAAGTTTAACACGATTTGAGTCACACAGTCATTACAGATTTGAAAAAGTTATTTCATAGGGTCTTTAGATGCACGTACATGTATACAGAAATATGCTCGTTACAAATTTGAAGCAAGTTACACATTCTTCAAATCTTTATTTTTCAAGATTTCAATACCTTATGTTCTTATATAATTAGTCTTTGATGCAAGCTAACCTGAGCCTAGGCTCGAGGCTCAACTCGAGAGCTTTGATAGAGTCTAAGGCTCAGGTTCAGGCTCAGTAAAACTGGACCTATGTCTAGCATTACATATAATTGATTTGTTGAAACAAAGTCATTGGTTTCTACTTCTCTCAAATTTAATATTTTGAAAATCAATTTGTTGTCTCATCGGCGCTTCATTATTATCTTGATTTGATGTAATTCTCTCGTACTATCCATTTGTAAAAAGTAAAATGTTTTCATCAAATAAAATATTAATTTAGTTTTCCTATCATTCAGGACTTTTGATAAAACGTTTGACAACAAAAGTCAGAGAAAGGGAAAATCGATGAATTGAGTTCAACAAACAATTATATAGACATAATAAGTTGAGAGTTTGAAGTATAAACACGAATCTAAAGCTTGCATCGAACATCTTATTCACTTATGGTAATCAGAAAAATTATATGAACTCTAATTTCGAAAATCAGAGCAAGATCGGAAAAAGCCGAGGAACAAAACGAATAATTTGATTTTCAAGCTGTAAATACTGTGAATACAAAATTTGATAGGTATACAACTATGCTTTAACCTTTAATTGAGCATATTCTTACACTCATATTTATCTCAAGCTTCAATCGAATGTATTGATTGGGTTAAATCAAAAGCTTTTGGGAAAAAGTTTTCAAGACCGTAGTTCATACAGAAAATCATTGATATGCAGAGTACCCCCAAAAACTGAAAGTCCACGATAGCAATCAGAAGTAGCGTTTCGTTATGGAATGTTTCTCAGTAGACCATAATACTGGATCTACAATTTAAGACTGAACCCAATCGGACATCAAAATCCTTTTTTACTTATACTTACTAAAGAAAACTGTTTTATCAGGAAAGTTCAATGTTAGATAAGATCTAATTTTAACTTTTATTAAAACCTAAATCTAAGATAAGAATGAATAACAACAAAAATGGTGTTCATAACAGCTGAACGTACTATCATCTCCAAAAGTCTTTATAAAGCTCTGTACCGAAATTTAAGGGAAAGAGATTCATTGAAATAAAACTAACTTTCAACTTTAGTAAGTTTTATAGTAATGATGGTATACATTCATAAAATATTATCTGGTATGGAGTTTTATAGCGTTCCCTCAAAATTTTGACTTTAATTTTTTGCGAAATTTCAAATTTTACAGACTTTTAGAGGTGATAGTACTTTTATAGGTCGAAGAGTTAGGCTCTGTTCGGAAAATAACGGCGGACACTTTCAGCATTTACTATAAATTCAAATAATATGTACTTTTCAAACACTAAGTTGCAATTTTGTTTATCAGCTGATATATAGTACACTTTGAATTGATGCCTTTTTATTTAAGCATAAAGTAGTTAACCTGTTTTTCATTTGAATCAAATCGGAAAGCTTTATCTGATGACTAATTTCAGATTTAAATTGCTGACCCAGTATAGAGAATGTTAGGAAACTTATTTCTTATCCAATGTAATAATCAAACAAACGACATATATTTAGTAAGATATTGATGCGCATCAAATGAAAGTTGGCATGGAAACGGTTTTTTATAGGTTTGCTATCGGGGATTATTAAGCTTTCAATTTTTTCAAACTTTTACATGAATGTAAAATAAGTCAAATTTTGCTATTAAGCATGTACAACTGTATTTATAAGATCTACAAAGAGGATCCCACCTTAAGATATTGTGGGTGGGTGAAAATGGGTAAGGAACTATTGCCTTGCAGTTTGATTGCATATTTAATGACACATCTTCGACTGAATTATTAGAACTTAGTTGCTTGTGGTTACGGAGAAAAAATAGTTCGTCATTTTCTACGCTACGTCTATGAGGAAAAATTTACATCAAAGTCATTTGATCCCAGGTTCCACTGCAAACCTTTCGAGTTTTGTCCCAGAAATCAACGAAAATAAGGACATAATTTTGGGAAAGTTTCAAAGTGGTGCAAGATCTGGAACATGGTGCAACGGCTGATTAAAGTTTAATTGTTAAAAGAGCCACAGTAATACAGATTGTAACTCAGAATATTCTAGAGTAACCTTGATTTCATACATTCATACATACAGAAAAGACTTGACAATAAATTGCAGCGAATGACATGGTATGGCTATAAAAGAAGACATTATATTAAGCTACTGGTTGCAATAGTTGCTGATGGCTTTTTAATAGACATCTTAGGTCCATATCCAGCAACAGATGATGATGCAGGCATAATTCGTAAGGTATTGGGAAAAAAATATGATGATGATTTCAAGCATATATTCAAAGTCGAAGATATATTCATCATCAACCGAGGTTTCCAATTCGCCCGAAAAGATTTAGAAGAGAGATATTGTTGAGTTTCTATACCAACTCGTTCAAGTGAAAACAAAAACAACTTACAACAGAAGAATCTAACCAAACGAGACTTGTAACAAAAGTAAGATACAGGATTGAAGCTGTAATGGAAAATTCAAACAGAACAGATTGCTAGATCGCATCAGGCCCAACATTGAGGCACACACTCTCATAGATGATTGGAAAATAGCTGGTGTTTTATATAACTTGTACTTCAAGACAATGCAATCAGACAAAGATCATTCATTCATAGGCACCATAATGAACGTACGGTTAGTACTAAAAAACACACTGATAGAAGAGGCTGAAAATTGAACAGAGAAAAATTGTCTTGACCTACTACAAACGACAAGACAATAAAAATTTCTCTAGATTGGATCTAAAGGAATTGATATATCCAACGTTAGGTTCATATCAGATCAAGCAATCTTTAGCGTATACAAAAGAGCATTCGTCTGAAACTGATAAATACAAATCCAAATCTGCAATGATCCAGATAAACCATGTCTACTTACAAATATAATACAGTTGAGATATTCCAATCAAAAACAATATAACGTATATGTAGAATATGAGCAAAATGCAGAGAACTATGAAACTAATAAGATATTACTGTCGCTGTAATTCTGGTCAAGGAACGGTAGGAAAGTGTTCATATACAACTAGTGTCAAAGTGTATCTGGGATACAGAAGACAGACCCAAAACGTAAAACGTTTGATGAATTAGAAAATATATTCAAAACAAAAGAAATTGAGGAAAGGGATGATGAGTGAAAGACAATGTTAGGTGATCTCAGGATCTCATCTAGATAAAATGGAAAAAACTAAATCCTGGGTCTTGACCCCATTTTTACATTCTTCCACTGAAAATCTTGAAAAAGTCGAACCGTTGATTTCTACGCGTTTCAGTTCTTGTACCACTTTGAATCTTTCCCCAAATTAACCACTTATTATTGTTAATTTTTGAGCAAAACTTGAAAGATTTGCAGCGGGAGGAAGGCGAGGTTAAATGATATTTTCAGATCTATTTTCTCTCCATAGATGTAATGTTAAAAAAATGAGAAAAAATTATTCTCGGAAACCGCAAGTAACTAAGATTCAGTCCAAGATGTGTCACCAGATATGCAATCCAACTGCAAAGTTGAAGATTCTTACCCATTTTTACCCGTGCACAATAGCTTAACGTGGAATCCTATTTCGAATTTTCATAATTATATAAATCAAAGCTTTTTAAACCCAACTTTTCGATAAAAGAAATTCGGAGATAATCCTAAATATATAGTTTTTCGGCAAATATCGGGTAATCAGGGCCCCAATACGTATATATATTTTCTGACTAGCCACACTTCCTTGAGCCTAATATATAGGTCGCGCCCCCGACCTTTATTAGGATCCATCCTTCATTTCCAATTTTCACCAATATGCATGTAATTCTCTGATACCTAATATGTAGATCACGCCCTCAGGCCCATATTGTGACCTATAGGGGCTACAACGTGAAGTTGATCTGCCTCAGCCCCCACTCTTGACTGAGAATGTTTGAAAAACCTATTGATTTAGCCTCGTATTCCATTGGCTATTGCCAGTAAGTACCGGGACCGCCTTCGGGTAGAGTTCGTACGGGCAAGAGTCCTATGGGAAATGCTGCTAAATTCATAGGTTTTCTGATATCCTCAGCCATGAGTGGGGGCTGACGCAGACCACATCCACGTGGTAATGCTAATAGACTGTCATCTACAATCATTTACATAATCTCAAAATTCGATTTGATAATCTACTTCTGAAAGACCCAATAGCTCACAATATGGGTCTGAGGCATGGCCTATATATTTGGACTCTAGGGCTGATATGTACAAGTCGAGACTTAACTAAAATTGTTTAAAACATGCAGTTGTGCGATCGATTTTAAAACTAGTTTCAGGTTTTAAGTCGGTTTTAAGACTTAGAATTGTTTTAAATATGGTTGTGCAGACGCGCCTAGAAGCATGGCGCGTCAGAAAATATACATATGTACTGGGGCCTTGATTACCCGATATTTACCCTTTTTCATTCGTTATACCTTTAATGGTTGAGTAACATGTGAAGAAGTCGCCAGTAGATGGAATTAAATTTGAGATAGGATCATTCTGATTTGTGTTAGTATTACTGAGCTGACTCATACCAGAGGTTTTAATACCTTCATCATCATTTCCTATAAAATCGATTGAGTTTTCGTTATGATTCGATCAAATATAAATTATTCAAAAGTTTATTCGAGATTTTTGAATTATCGGAAAAAATAAAAATTATAAAAGAACAAAAATAAAAAAGAATAAGAAAGGAAAGAACAAAAAGTAATTCTATACCTCCTCGACAGCAATTGAAAAAAACACTCTGGGCTTATTCCGAAGTTGTTCACAATTCATATTATTGAGTAATGACTGCAAGTAATCAATTTTAAGTGGTTTTCCATCAAATCCAAAGATCTCTCCTTTTTCGTTACCATGAGTTATAATCATAAAAACAAATGCGTCGTGTTTCTCCAATTCTGAATTTTTGATATGTCTATCAATAAATCCACAATTTGTTGTGCCTCTAAGTTCTTATACATATCCACATTAAAGTGCAACTGATAGAATATATTCCTAAACCTGTTCATTTCTTTATAAGTGCCGGTCGTATAAAAGTTATTTATGAGTAAACAGATGCCTCGGGGTTTTGATTTCATATCGTATAAATCACTGAGAGTTGTCGTATTAGTAGATTTATTCTTACAGTCTTGAATCTGATCTCTTATATTTTTATCACCAAAACTGAATTTATCCACAAAACCATTTTTAGGGTGACATCTACTTAAGTCGATTAAATCCTGAACCAAACCTGGTTCCAGTATTTTTGCCGCATTATCGTTGTTTGAATGTAGTAACAGCTCAACAATAGACCACAAGGCATTATATTTAGAAATCAATAAAGAAAATATGGATTTCAACGTGATATCATTTGAACCCTGCAACAAATATTCATTATGACTAACATTAGGAATTTATCGATTTTACAGTCAAAGTGTTTACCAAGTTATGTTTTTCATATAGGTCAATGTCATATTGCTTTATGGATTCTCTGAATTGATCTCTATCGTATCTATTCATCGAATTTTCCAATTGGTCGTAATGTTTTTCAATCAGGTTCATTTTATCACTTGACGATGTCATAATTTTTTCTCTAAAATAAAAAAGTTTTTGAAGCTTGATTTTGGCAATTTCTTCTGGAAAGAAATATATAATGATAAATATCTAACTGTTAAAATATTTTGAAAATTGATTACTTAATTTATACGCAAAATGATGCAATTTAAAAAAATATATTAAATTGTTTTAGAAGAGAGAGAAAATGAGGATACATATACGAGTATTCTGGTTGACACAGAGTAATTACCAGAGTTCGTCAAAATAGTTGAAAAATACTTGATAGATATAATTGTGAAACAAACCTTAAAATCAAATCTTGAGTTTTATTATCAAGTACTGACTTTTAATATGATTCGCGTTTTAATAAGACAAATATGTGTATTAAACCAAATCGTGGAAGATTTTTTGAAGCAATGAATCAATGACTTTGTTAATACTTTAATTATTAGATCGAGTTTCGATAGAAAATTCAAAGTTTATTATTAGTGTTTGTTTCGCAATTATATCAATAAACTACTTTTTCAACAATTTTGGTTTTCTCTGATAATCACAACAATAAAGGACAATGCCCAAATCCTCCTTAAATGAATCAAGATCAATTTGGTATCAAACGAGAGGTTCGAGGAGTAGAATCGAGATTTGAAAGAATTTTTGAAACCTAAAATGGCTGACACAAGGTATGGCTAAATAACTGGTAAATATCAATATGCGTATTTCATTCGTTCTTTTGCACGAAAATAAAAGGTTTAAAATATAGCTAGTAATTATATATCAACGAGAAATGTGTTAGAATAAAAAGAAAAAGTATATAAATAAAATTGTGTAAAAATAAAATCAAGTCAAGTCCTTGTCGGTGTATTCCAGAACTACGGAGACCTCGTTCAGCGAGACTGCTGGTTCTGGGATCTCAGGTTCGTACCTGCTGAACCCGAGAAACCAAACAACCGCCATTATGTGTGCACAGCACCCGACGGTTCTGAGGCCATTTTTGCACTGACAACAGTACCCGAATATTGCCTCAACACCGGTTCTCATTACATCTACTGAAACGTAGATGTAGTATTTAATCTAATCCCTGTAACATTTAGGCATGAATGAAAAGAATGATTTTTTATAGCCTTTACTATTTCAGATTCAATTAGGTTTTATGTTAAGAGGATTCAAATAATACAAGCATGTTTAAACGAGTTTTTATGCTTAAAAATACAAAAAATAGTTCTTATAATAATGTTCCAAAGGCCATAGTTCGTGTCAGCCATCTTGGATTTCAAAAACTCTTTCAAATCTCGATTCTAATCTTTATTACCTTTCGTTTGATACCAAATTTGTCTTGGTTCATTCAAGGAAGGATCACTATGGGTTTAGGGCATTGTACTTTAATAATGTGCGTTATAAAAATATGTTGTTTTATCAAAAGAAGAGTCTCAAGAACCTCAATATGTGAGTCTTATATATTGTTTCGCGTTTCTAGAAAAGTCTAAGAATAGCCATGGTGACAATAGATCAGCGTTAGCTAGTACAGGATTTTATAATTAATACTAAAGTTTAATACTAAAGTACGTTAATGTTAGTTCTGATCACATCAAAATAATCTAAATATTGTCACGTTTAATTTCAACGTAAGAAAATTTATGGAATTATTCTTAATTTACAACACTTTGAAAAGTAGGTGTTGAGTCAAAAACTCGATTACAGTCCAGTCTGATGATATTTCCCCAAAATATAGGAATTTGTATATCTTAGATATGTACAAAAGTTTTTAAATAATTTTCTTATATCTATAGTTTGCAAAAATAACAATATATAAATACGACTTACCGTTTGACTTGATCCGAAAGAAATTGGTCTAGTCTTCTTGAAGTCTATTAAATTAAATCAAAGTGTATATTCACAAGTATCAGGGTAAGAGTAATATCTCTTTGACATAAGATAGTATTATTCATCAAATTCAATGAAGTCAATAAAAAAATTATAATTTTTTATAGCTTTCACATATAAATATCTTATTCACTTCCAAAGTAGTGATTAGGCTCAACTTTATACTATCAAATCAAAAGAAGGAATGAGCTCTACGCTTTCTTTATTGCCCTTAGATATACTGATGTTTTGGTGATACTTTTTATCACCGAAACTTTCCACAATGTGACTAAAAATAACTCATTGTATTCGTACTATTGTCAGCAAAACCCTTCAATACTTGACCATAAATTGGTCAAAAATAGCTTAGGTATTCTTATCTTCTAAACATTTTCTATTACTTGACCACAAATTGGTCAAACAACTCAAAATTTAATTTGTCTAACTATTTTTGGCATAAAAATGCAAAATTACTTACTTAGTATTAATGTATACTATTAAGTTTTTAGGGTTAAGATTATTTATTTTAATTAAGTGTGTGTGTGCTTGTGCATGCGAGTGTTTGTTTTTGGCAATATAAATTTTATCAGTAACTATTTCAAATACAAATAAGTCTCTTCATGAACATGGTTATTTCTTACGCAATTTAATTGCAATCCTTTATCATATCTTTAGGGACAAAAGGGTAATTAGCTATAATTTTCTTAGTATTTCCGTTGTCTTAACAAATACAATGAGTTCATTTTTTAAAAGTTCATCTGAGATCGTATAACAAATCTTTTCTATTTTACTTTTTAATAAATACCTATCAAATTAATAGAAATCTCAAATTTGTAATACGAAAAATGCTGCTAAAACATATTCTTAAGAACGAAATCATGTCCAAAGAAGCGTGAGAAATGAATTTTCTTTATCTTCATAGATAGTTTCGATGGCACTCTTTTCTCTGGTCTATCTTCATATCAAGGTATAGACAAACAGGAAAAGGCTTGCAATCAAACTCCATTTAACACTAAATAGAACATAAAATTTTATGATAAATCTTCATTGCTTAATATGAGGTTTTCGACATAAAATTCTGCATAAGAGTTTTTAATGAAAAATTGATATATACGCATAAGTAAACGTGTTCAGTGTCAACTTATAACTAATTTCCATGTTTCTAAGAATTAATGGATCATAAAGGTTATTAGCGATCTAATTTACCATAGTATAATTTTTAAACGCACTTCCACTTCCATTGGGTCAGACAAAACTATATCCATCTTCATCATTTTTTATATAGAATGCTCTTTGGTTGTAGATGTCCTCTACGTGCTATATATGAATTTTACTAGCTTTAAACATTCTAAATTTTCATAGGGTAGCGATCATTAACTTGAAAGTGTTAGTCCAGTAAAAAAATCTTCACTACCATAAAAACTTGAGTCTGATTCTTAGTTATGATTCTTTTATTATTAATTAACTGAAAGTAGCAATAAATTTTTAACATTATCTATTAATTTAGTTTAACTAATTCATACGATGACTAATAATTCTTCATTATAGCATTAGGAAAATCTTGGTAAATAGTCTAAATATGATGAATTCATAGCTTAGAAGTAGATGAAATTTCACAGAATTTTATGTCGTGTACCTTATATTAAAGAACAAATAACTAACTGATAAGCCATTTACATTTTGTGTAACTATAAAAGAATTGAAGCGAAACTGTAATTACTATGAATTAGAAATGTATAAATAAAATATGTAAAAATCTGTAATTCTATAAATAGTAATGGATTTGATATTCCGTTTATTGATTTTAAGTTTTTATTATAATAATTATAATTTACTTAAAGATAGTTGCGATAAATTCCATGATAGTATAGTACACTTTTGGAAATGAAGAAAGTTCAAAGCTATTATATCTAAAAATCTATAAATATGCAACAATTCAGTATAAAACTTACAACAATCTGGTTTCTTCAGTAATGAAAATTATTTTCAAAATGATATATGTTTAAGCCAACATATTATTCAGAGTTTTATTATTAATAGTGAAATAAACAAATGTTTTGAATTGTTTTTATTTTTCTTCGCTAAAAATTTAATGCTGTTACCGCTGAATTAAATATTTTTATTTTTTATCTGTCAATGCATGATAAATGCAAAATATCTGGTTTCTATGCGATTTGACTTGTTTTTCTCGATACTACTCATAGTCAGAGAAAGGCAAGATAGTTGAAAAAATAATTTATTGATATAATTATGAAATAGACCCTAATAATGAACCTTGCATTTTTTATCAAAACTCGATCCAATAGAGTATTGACAATGTCAGCGACACATTGTTATAAAACATCTTCTAGTGAATGATTTACGCCTCAATACATATATTTACCTTATTGAAATGTAAATCACGTATTAAAAGTAAACATCTGATAGTAAAACTCAAAGTTTGATTTTAGAGTTAGTTCAACAATTATATTAATCAACTATTTTTTCAACTATCTTGCCTTTCTCTGCTCATAATATCATTGTTAATGCTCAACTATATGCTGAGCTTCTATACAAGCTTTTACTCTATTTTTCTTCTAAATTTTCAATTGAATATAGAATTTACCTCATATTTGAGTCGAAATTGTATTACTTATTTCCAAAGCCTATGAAAAATCAATTTAATACACAAACATTTGGTAAGCAATTCAGTTTCGACAAACCTCAGGAGGATATACTCCGATAATAAAAGAGCTTGAGATTTCGCAATTTTATTTTAATAAAAATTAAATTTCAAGTATTCAATTAATTTCAAGTTGACAGCTATTAGAATAACACTTCTGAAGATCAGAATTAGGAAGAGATGAAATTTTATTTAGAAAATAGAGTTTAAAAATTAAACCTAATATTAGGTCACTTAAATTCTCTTTGTTAAGAAGAATCAATTTAAATATTTTCATAAATCTAATTATTTAACATATAAATGATGGAATTGACAATGATATGTCAGAGACTGGAGGGTCACTGAATGTAGTGGTCAGCGAGTCGAATCTTGGGGTGGAGATCCCAGATTCGAATCTTGTAGTCATTGTACTTCTTTAATAGCGATGTGCTGGCCGCATGCCCTCGTTATAACCGCCTCTGGCCCAATGCATATGCCCCGCCCGATCGCTTTGGCAAAAAACTCTCTCTGTAACAGGGCTTGAGTGAGTCTCCCGAAAGAGAGTTGGACGCACGGTAGTGAATGAATGAATGATGAATGTCAGAGATTTTTCAATATGAAAGTAAACTTTTCTCTTTATAGAAGAATGCACACTCTATTATAGGGTAAACATAAAAAGTTCATTTAATAAAACTTTAAATCAAAATAAACAACAAATAAATGATGGCTTATATATTTAACGGAGAAATAATTTTTCTTTTGACCGAATTAATCAAATATGAAGTCACCGAAAATAGTCAAACCTTTGTATATTGAAGATATGTATAAGCTTAGTATAGAGAATAATCGTAAAAATTATTTTCTATTATATAAAGTTCGATAATTTACTATCAATTTTTTTGGTATGCACTCAAATTTATTTAATTAAAATATGACCCCCTTATTTATAAAAAAATGTGCTTAAAAACTCAGACATCAATGATGATCCCATCCTTCATATATTATTTGTAATACATTTCGTATTTAAAAAATTTAGTATTCCATGTATTATTTGACTGCTTGATGTATTAAGGGAAAATGATAAATTTTATAATAGAACTTTACTTAATTCAAAAAGTAGAATTTCAAACACTAGAACTGTTAAAGAAATAAAAACTATTTTATTTATAATAGATTCTTATCTTTAAAAGTGAGATGTTCTCGACAATTGACCTCAATAGTAACTTTATTTATCAATAAATAGATTAATTGTGATCCTTTCATTGCATTCCCAGAAATAATGTCAAACACCTTTCAATACTTTACACTTTACACTTTATAATCTTTTCTGAGAACTGAACAAAGAACTCAAACAAATATATTTAGTAATCTCTTAACACCTTGTCATTCAATGGTTATACTTAAAGCAATAAACACCCCAGGATCTCGGGATCCCAAACCCCTCTCTAGTGAATTATAGATCCGTTAAACTTGTACTGATCTCTAAATGTTGGCACAAGTGGCTTGCTGTTGCGTCCGATGCAGACATCGTTAAAGACATTATTAAGAGTTTGATCACTTCTCAAATCTTTTATTGTTATTTTTCGATTTCTTGATCATTATCAGAGTTTGGTAAAATAATTGAAAAAATAGTTGATCAATATAATTGTGAAACGAACTCTAATATTGAATCTTGAATTTTACTATCAAATATTGAATTTTAATATATGATTCACATTTCAGTAAGATAAATATATTATAGATAAATATATATATTGAAACATAAATAATGTACTAGATGTTTTGGTCAGTTTCGGGAGGTGGAGTGAAGGCTATGACTCGAGAACCACTCAATGTTTAAATTAATGTAATATATCAATGGACTCTGCTCCATGTGGCAAATACTTCAACCTATATCACTGCCCTTGGGTCATGACATTTGACCTCGATAAGCACAAAAATAAAAACGACCCAAAATTTCTACATTGAGCGATTTTCAAAATTCGACCGTGGTTCGATTCAGCATCATTTACTGCTTCAATAAGTCTATGGGGCCTACCCTCTATATGACCTCTGACCTTTGTTAGAAGCTAAAAACTAGTCCAAGTTGTACATTTTATGCATTTTTAAGTGTGATTTTGACTTTTGGCTTTTAATTTAAGCTTTTTCAGAATCTCCTGTGCCTCTAACACATTGAGACAACATTTGGCCATGATATTGAACTTTGATCTTTGATCTATAGAATTGTTACTTCTTTTCTACTACACAAGTGGAGTATAATTGGATTCGCCTCGTCATAATAAGTTCACTGATATCTTATTTGCCTGTCTCATGACTTTTGACTCCTTAACGCTTCCCTAGCGTTAATGTTTCCACTAGAACTTGATTTTTCTGGTCACATAATTAATTAATACATTTAGAGCCCTAAAACAATGGTCGTCGATAATTAATCATATATATTGCATCTTCTATATTGCATCATTCATCTTATATCATCCGCATTATCTTTTGTACTGGATCTTTCGAATGTTCTGCCAAAAAGAGGCCATTGAATTTATATTCGATGTATATATTTTCTGAATCAGTAAAATGATTAGATATTAGGGGAAAAAATTCATCCCTGGGTACACCCATTATAGAAAGTTACGCCCACTTTTCTAATTTTCATTAATTTTATGTTTAAGCTGTAAAAAGTGATTTAAGAGTTTTTCATTTTAAATTATTCATCTTGTCTATAATTCATAGCATGATTTGAGTTTCAATTAGGTTGGGTTAGGTTGGATGAGGTTGGGTTTGGTTAAGTTTTGTTACAATTAAATGTTTCTGTCTCTTTATTTCATTTAATCTCGTTCATTTGATCCCAGATAATTTTTCACCTAGAGTCATTGAGAGTTTATAACTGTGCCTCACTCTCTATACTGAATCTATTGACACCTCACTCATTAAAATCTGACCAGTAGTTTCTACTGTATACTTACACCATACTTCAATTATATATATATGTATAATACGCGCGGGGGGAGGTGCAAAATTTTTAAAACGTGCGTACCTGGATATGAATTTTTCTTTTGATATATACTCTTTATATTAATGACAAGATGCTCGTCCTCGTTACATTTAGTCCAACAGAACCGAAGGTCAAAGTTCACTGACAAGGTCAAGTGGGGTAGAGAAGTGTGTGGAAGGTTAAGAAGATTAGTAGCAGGTCAAAGACATATTTTAAGAACCAGGGATAAGCCTTAAAACGCATAAAACTCTCAACTTCAATTTATTTTTGGCTTGTATAAAAGGTCAGAGGTCAAAAAGAGGGTAGCTCTCATAGACAAATTGAGACAATAGGCCATGCTCAATCGAACGATGATTGAATTTGCAAATCGCGCAACGTGAAAATTTTGAGTCAATTTGGTTTTAGACGTATACCGAGGTCAAAGGTCATTGTATAGGACCACGTTAGCAAATTTGGGATGTAAAGAGGAGTCTAACGATAGTTCACTTTTGGCCGTATGTTGAGTGGTTCTCGAGTTATAGCCTTCACCCCATCTCCCGAAACTGACCGTTTAATGTTAGCGTTTGTTTCACAATTATATTAATCAACTATTTTCTCAACTATTTTGCCTAACTCTGACCATTACTTGGTTCACAACTTATCATTTCATGTCACGACAAATTATCATTATGATTTGATGTGACTAAAAAAGGCTTTTGAGTACAAGTCCATGTATTCTGCCTCCAAGAAAATTTTTTTGGTTAAGAAATGTTTTATTTAGACCTTTTTATATTATCTCTAAAATATTGATCCATTTTGAAATTTTCTTCAATTTACGATCCTTTAGTAGTTTATAGCGTAATTTCCTAAAAATAGAAAACTGATTACGAATAAAAGCATTACTTGGCAATAATCTATTTATGTCTATAGTTACAATCTCTGTTATGACGAAAGAAATGTTTCAATTTCTTGAGCAATGACTCACATTTTAGTCTTTATTAAATCTAATTAGATGAGTGGAATATTTGGCCGAAAATCTTATTTTTATATTGCTATATTATAATTCAAACTATTATTTCATTGAACTAAATGAAAAAATCTATAGTTAGGAAAAACACTGGTGACATCTCAAGTCAAATATAAATAACTGGGTTCACATCCTTATGACGTATAGAAAATCAAGTTATTTTGATAGCTAAAGCAATAAACAACAGCAACTGTCTGTGTTAAATAATTAGACAAAATGTTTTCGACTCCTCTAAAATTACGTGAAATATGTCTAGAGTACTTGAGAGAAAGTATTTCGATTATATATTGTCCGAAAGATATGGTAATAGATGGTGACTTAACTGAAGATTTATTAAAATCTCTTTCGGCTAACAATCAATTAACAGATGAAGTCTTATTGATGCCAATCTTCGACAGTACAATAACTCAATTGAGACATGTTCGCATTCCTAATGCCTCACAGTTGTCTACGGTTGGATTGAAAGTTCTTAGGACCCATCGGGTTAATGAATTAGAAATTCGTGGTCTTATAAAGTGTACAGTCGATGAATTAATTAGTTGTTTAGGTGAATGGTCTCTATTAAAGTTGAGATACTTGAAAATCTCTCATTCTTCATTCACCAGTAGTGATGAGGTATCAATTTTTACTTTTTAGGTCCTGTATATTTAATAAACTACCTATTTGAAAAGTTCGGAATATTTACTTATTTTTCACTGAATTTCAATGTCAGATATGTAAAACTTGTTAATTTTCTGAGAAAATTTTTTAAGAAAAAGCCAAAATACTTTTAGGTTCTTAATAGATTGTTTTACAATATTTTTATTGAGGAAATGAGTCATTGGTCTAAAACTTTACAAAATTCTTACAATAGAGTTTGAATATGAAATCTATAGACTAATATTAAGTTTCCACCCTAAATACTGAAGTTTGTATTATAAATTCCATGCGCCAGAAAAGAATTTTAGTCCAACGATAAAATAATGGATAAATCCATTTTTCAAAAATAGTATTTAAGGAAAAATCTATAAATTTGAGCCTGTCTAGTAAGTCGGCATATGGCTTCTGGTACTAAACGATATCTCAGAATAGAAAGATATTTTCTAGAAGCTAAAAATATAGCATCTAGGAAAGTTTATGTCATTAACTAAATCATTCCTCCTGGAAAATTGAATGCCTCGCCCAGTACCTCCTAATTAAAATATAATCGTTGATAATAATGTTTAATAACCCTAAAACCAAGGAACACAAAGCTATCATCAGATTAGTTCTATTGAATTCATACAGGGTGATCAATAATTGTCGATATCATTTCATCTCTATTGATTGACACAATTGATGCGTTGTTCAATTGTAAGCGTTGCAATTGTAATAATAATCAGGTCACGGCACAATGAAAAGTATAAAAACTTGGGGAGTTATCAATTATAAATATGTTGAAATCATAGTTCTAAATTAGTTGGTTTTGAAATAATCGAAAAATTAAATGGCATCGCTAATTGTTGATCACACTGTAATATTGTCACTTCAGTGGTATAATGCGCTAACTCAGAAAGTTCTGTTATGGACAAGTTTGAGTTTAAAGTTTAGAATCATAATTCGAAGACATTATAACAGTTGTACTCGAAGTTATATATTTCGAAATCCATTTGGAAGTTTTGAGGTTCTATTTGAGCAAATTATAGAGGTTTAATGTCTTACTTCAAAAGTGGCATTAACTCATTCTGTCAAAATTTTCGAGTTAACGCATTATAGCATTGAGGCGACGATATAATAAAACTACTGTTTAATTCAAAACATTTTACTAATAGTTATTTGAAACAGCAATCTTAAGTAAATTGTTATCTTATTCGTAGTTTTATGCAAACTTCCAAAGCCTTCAAGTGCTAGACGTGAGTCACACACAATTCAATGATAGAGGATTAAAAATAGTGGTAAAAGACTTACCATGCCTTCAAAGACTTAATATATCAGCAACTCATGTCATGGATATAACACCACTTCTTAATTATAATAAAAGTCTCAAATCTCTTTCAATGTATAACTTGAGGTCAACTTCAGGCAGCTGTGACGAATTTGTGCCAATACTTATACAACTAAATCTATTAAAATATTTGGATATATCTGACGAGTGGGACAATCCTTTACAAGATGACATAAATGAGATACTAAAAAATCCTCAATGTTTCAAATATCTCGAGAGTTTTGATATCTCCGGAAAAAATGGAATCGATAGCGAAGAGTTGAAGAAATTTATTGCTTATAAACAGCAATTGAGTTCCGAATCATTAAAATTTTTAGGTCTTATGAACACATCTGTTTGTTTTGAAGATTATTTCTCTAATCCCCAATCGCATGATACGGATCTCGTAGTCACTGGTAACGCAACCGAATCACAGATTATCGAATCATTACGTCGTTACAAACAAAGACCAAACTTTGTTGAAGAATCATTATTTAATTTATTTGACTATATCTTAACTTATTGTGAGCCCATATCTGATTTAATTGATTTGATTATTATTTTAATGAGAGAACATTCAGAAATACTTAGTATACAAACTATTGGTACAGCATGCCTTTATAATTTGACCATGGGTGAATTGAGCAAAAATCTGCATCCGAAAGTATTGAAAAAAGTAATAAATGCGACCCTTAATGCTATGCAAATGTTTCCAAATGAGCAACATTTACAGGAAACTGCAATATTGACGTTATTTAATGGAAGTAAACTTAATATCTCACTCGATAAATTTAAATGCATTCAATTAGTTATGGACTACTTGGTCACTTTTAAGGATGTGAATTTTAGTCCGTATGCGATCCACGTCTGTTCGATACTTGCCTTTCAGATCCCACCAAATGAGAAATCAAAATTAGGATCAGAACATATTTATATGGAAACTCTTCTGGACATCGTGAGAAGTTATGTTCAGATAGCCTTAAATAATGTATTACTTGAGTCAACCTTAGGGATACTCTGGAATCTAACCGATGAGTCTCCAAAAACTTGCGAAACGTTTTTAGAAAAAAGTGGATTAGATTTATATCTACTTGCTTTGAATGTAAGGTTATGTTTAATTAGTTTATTGCTGACTGAGTTTCGTTTGATACAGTTTTTCTATTTTCTTTAATCTAGACATATGTTGATCAGGGCACGATCGAGGTGCAAATTTTAGGTTTACTCTGCAATTTCGCTGAAGTTTCCTATTTAAGACTAAATTTAATGAAATTAGAATTTCTAACTGCTTTCCGGTATTTAATTAATTCGTTATTAAGTTTTTGAATTTAATTTCAAACTAATAGCTAATTGACATTTACATTGACTTAGGAATTTAATTCATTCGCCGCAAATCGATGTTAGCTATTTTGCGGTAGGAATATTTGCTAATTTGTGCAGTGATGGAATTCAGAACTGGTCATGTTCCTCCATGGATTTTAATACTATTTTAGATGAACTTGTGAGAATTTTTTTATTGATTCAAGAATGATTAAAATTTCTTATAAATTATTTTTCAAATTTTTCTAATATTAAGATGAAAGTAATCCTAAATTGGGAAGCACCAGCATATGAAATCTGTTTTTATCGTTCATTTCGACCATTCATAACTCTGCTCAAATGTTTTGAATCACCCGCTATTCAGTTGTGGGCCACTTGGGCCATACATCACGCGTGCTCCAAGGATCGTGAGTCAAATAACTGGAAAATATGATTTAGTACTATTTAAATTTTACCTATAATTTCTTTTCACAGCTGAACGTTATTGTCAAATGTCGATTGAAGAAAATGTGACTCAAGTTATAGAAACTATTTATCAGACTACAAAAATTAATGGAAACGAGTCGCTTAAATCTCTTTGTGGACTAACTTTAGATATTATTAAGGAGGAATTTCCGAATTTTATTCATTAATTTTTAATCGAACTATTCTTTATATCAGTAACGAATATAGATTACAAGATTGAATAATAGCTTCTTACACTTGTATGAAATGAAATTTCTCAGAAACGATATACTCTGACTGGGTTGATCAAAATACTAAATAACTATTAGGTTGGTGGGAAATAAATGGCCGATTTGGTATAGTATTACTGTCTTTCACTCAATTCATGAGGAATCCACTTATCAAGTTTCTTTACTTTCGAAATTTTTCAAACCAACTGCGCTTGAAATTGTGCGCTCTGTAGCCGCACCCTGGCCCCATGCTCTCTGGATGTTTCGCGTAGCTTCTGCAGCGTTACGTCCGAGCTTGAACTCATAAAGCATTAACACTCGAAAATCACGTTTATTCATATTTTGATAAAAACTCACAAAAAGATTTACTTCGTTAATTAACAATAAACAAATGGTGAATTATATAGACTATATTATAAACTATAAACACGATATACCAACAACATAAATTAGCTAATGCGTTTTGTCATAATCAATCTACAAGTATGAACATGTTCAAACGGCCATTTATTTCCCACCAACCTAATAGAAGTATTCATGATTTTTGAGTTGATCCGTCCTATATTCCACATATACTTAAATCGGACATTGCCTAATTGGATTGTATGCAAATCATAAGTGCCCACAGACGCATATGCTAACAATCAAGTCAGACGGTATATACAAGTACTCAACATTTCACAACTTATTTAAAAACAGAAAATAACTACACCTTCTACAAGCAGTGATTGATATTTTATTTGTTGTTTTATCTATTTATTACATTGTTTGTTGAAATAAGTGAATTAAAATTTATTTTTGTACCGATTTTACGGTTGAGTTAGCTATGAAAGTGTAGTTTTCAATTGAATTTTTAACGATAAATGATAACGTTTACTGACAAATATATTCTACTAATTAAAGTTTCAATAACACAAAATATATTGTATTTGCCGCAATTAAAGTCAACTTTATAGAGACAATAAACCTTACCAATCAATGTGGTGATGAAATTGGGTTTCAACTTATGCTTCGATAAACTCAAATACAGTTTTGGACAAACTCTTAAGAAAATTTTCCTTATTCAAAAATAGTCGTTATCTTTTAAAGTGCTTAATTTTTTTAACGAAAAGAATTTGAAAAGCTTTCTGCAAAAACAATGGGTTATTAATTCTATGACTGGTTCTCTACTTTTAGTGTTTGTTTATAAAAATTCAGGTAGAACTGGAGCGAAACTGGAAAAAGATTCCTGGTTACATACCACATACCTAAATTCTCTGTGAGTTGTGGAATAGGAATGTATACGTCTCCGATCTCGCTAATCCGTTTCCGATTACCTGAAGTGATTTTTGATCAATTATTTTTGGTGTTTCCATAAATTTACTTAAAATAAGCATAAAAACAAAGACAAGGACTATAAAACAAATTTTCATAGCGATTGAGATGTGATAATTTTGACTCCTAGTTTAATTGATAGAATTCCCATTTTGGTATACCCACTTCGATAAGTAGACTAGAGACCGAAACTATCTGATCTGGTATTCGTCTCGAGGTCAAATAATAGGGTTAAATAATGAAATCATTAGATTCGAGTTGTGTGAAAGTTTTTCTTTGGAAAAGTCTCTTGGATTGAAACTTAGCAAACGAAACTACGCAGAAGTGTTTAAAATTAAATGGTGTGGAAAGAAGCATTTAGCGGTTAAGGACTAGAGGTGCGCGGGTCAGGAGTTTATGTGATCCGACCCGAACCACGAACCGCAATGCTTCAACCCGATCTGAACCGCGGTTACCTGCGGGTCGAACCGCTACAATTATATAATATTGAAACTTTAGCACAATCTTATGAAACATTAATTCACATTGAAATTATTAATAGCTTTGATGAATAACATTGTTTCCAATTAGTTATTTATCTTAATTACACTTTTTTTTCAATTATTTTTGAGGTTTCCATACTTTTTAAACAATGATTGAGACGTAAAGTAACGTAAGTAGCAACTGAACCTAAAGAAATACATTCTGCAATATGATATTAATATGAACAGAAATTTATTCATTCACTGATTCATATATTTTAATATATTTTCGTTTGTTTAAATTCTTGTTCTAAATCCTATAAATATGCGGCTCTTTGCGGGTAACCCACGGTTCTAAGCAATGAACCCGACCTGAACTGCGATCTTTAAAAAACCGAAACCGACTCGACCCGAACAGCGGTTTACTCTCGGGTCGAACCGCTGAAAGGTTCACCCACGCACCTATATTAAGGACATAAGACTCACTAAAAATAAAGAATATAAATCTTCGAAACAATCGAAGAAATGTTCTGTCATCACAGAACATCGCGACGAAAATCTTTTTAGATATTTTGATATAAGGCACGGAAGAGACTCTAATAAACATATTAAATGATTTCACACTTTATATTCTAGTGGTACTGTGCGAAAATACATTAAGTTATTTCATCAAACAAACACAAAACGATTCGAATATAATTGATTCCTCTATTAATTTTTAAACATTAATAAGTTATTTATTTGAGAAACAGATATTTATTGAAATACTGGAAAGTTTACATCAATTACTTAAACATATTCATCAAGACTTGAACTAAATAATATAGCTTTGAAGATAGAAGAAAATGACAAATCATTTTTAAAGATAGGAGGCTTTGGTTTAGTTGCTACTCATAATTAACCACAACTTGTAGATATTGCACCAGTTAATAAATTTAAACTTGTAGATCATTCGCATATATCAATAGAGAACATATTAGATATTAAGGCACTAGGATTACTAAATAGGAAAAGATACAAAATAAAATTTATTATAAGTCTAAAAAATTTCCAAATTAATTCAGATTAAAGAGTTAGTAAAAGTTCGTGCCTTTTAGTTCTAGGATTGTAGTTACGAAACTCAAAACTATTTTACGGTCAAAAAGCATCATTGTTAGAATTAAAAAATTACAGAATCGCACCAAATTAAAATACAGGACATTTATTATTTGCAAATATAGAAACGAATTCTAAGGGTTATTAGTACTTAATTTGAATTTAGTAATAAACATAAACTAAAATAAGTTTTCTGTAATTTTTTCGGTTTGAACGACATTAATTTATTTAGATTAAAATTTAGTGTAACAATAATTATTATTAGACTATCCATTCGTTCAAAGAATATCAAATGAGATTCATATAAACGTAATAGTTAATAAAAAGTAAAAGTAATAAAAAAGCATAAGTAGTATCAATAAACTCATATTCAGGAAATTATCTGATACATGAGTTCACTGAGAGGAGGTTTGACTTGAAAAACGAGATCTTTTACTTAATCCTGAGTTCAAATAGGAAATTGAAAGTATTAAAATCTTAAGCAAATCTTAAAAATCAAACATTTTGAGCACTGAAACAGAGAAAATTAAATGTTGTAGTTATTTTTGGTGTTGATTTCCAGTATTTCTGTGGAAAAATAATTTCAACATTTTTATTAATTAATTAATTTCTTTTAATGATAAACTATTATTAGTATGAATGTAACTAAATATAGAGTTTTGTTTTTTACTAACTATAAGTATATGGACCAAGAGTTTTATAAAATAAACTTCCTATTTGACTTTCAACTTAATGATTGAAACGACAGATAGCTATCACCTTCAAAGCAATGCTCACATTATTAGTATTTTTGGTGTCTTTCCTCATTTAATTTCATCTTCGGCTAAAAGATTACGAACGAGTCAGAGGCCAAACTCTTCTTGAAAGATGTGGACAAAAAACTAGAAGAGAAGAAGTCTGTTTTGACTTTTGCTATTTGGAACTTCAATACAGATATCACTGATGAGAACGAGAGGAAAGTTGTAAGTATTTTGATTGCAAAATTCAAATTATTTAAAGTCAACTTTTTCTCAACAATAATCAACTTTAACATGGCTTTAAGATCGAAGAGACGGCGATATTTAATAAGTTTCAAAAGGATCTTTGGAAAAATGCTACACGTTTTGACTTTCATAAGTTCAAAGATTATAGCACTAAACGTCAATTTGAAAAGTTATCAGTTTTGGGATTTGCAGCACTCGACGAAAAAGACTCAAATCAGGTAATTAGATAAAGTCATATTTTGATTATTAGAATAAGTTTGCGAATCTAATACTCAAAAAGTTCACTAATTTGAATTTAAATTTAAGTTTACAAATGTTTCCACAACAATGGAGAAGATTTATAGCAGTGCGACGGTTTGTGTTAAGGGCAAATGCGGTCTAGAACTAAATCCAGGTTACGTTTTTAAATAAACTTATTGATCAAAATAGTTCAAATTTAATTAATTATAAAATTTTACAGATTTAGTAAATATAATGTCGAAGTCGAGAGATTATGAAGAATTGAAGGAAGCTTGGGTTAATTGGAGGAATAGTGCAGGAAAACCTATTAGACAATTATACAAAGAATATATTAAGTTAGGAAATAAGGCGGCCGCTAAGAATGGGTTTAAAACATTAGATGAATTGTGGCTTTTTCCGTGGGAAACAAAAGATTTTAAAGAGCAAATGCAAATTTTGTGGAAAGAGATCAAACCACTTTATGATAAATTACATGCTTATGTCAGAATGAAATTAAGAAAGAAATACAAGAATAAAATGCCAACTGATGGAACAATTCCAGCTCACCTCTTGGGCAATATGTGGGCTCAAACGTGGAACAATATTCTTGACCTTGTTGCACCATATCCTGATAAGAAATTAGTTGATGTCACAAATACTTTGATCCAACAGGTAACAAATCTCTTTTTTAAAGTTTTAATAAAGTATTGAATTTCTGAATCTGGCTTTCTCATATCCATAACAGAATTATACAGCTTTAAAGATGTTTGAATTGTCCAACAATTTCTTCAAAAATTTAGGCCTCTTAGAAATGCCTAAAGAATTTTGGAAGCATTCGATTCTAACTAAACCGGCGAATAAGAAAATGGTTTGCACAGCTTCTGCTGAAGATTTTCTTAATAAGAAAGACTTCAGGTATCAATTGCTAGTATAAGCAGGTGACCAGATCTCACTGTATTCGTTTCGGGATTTACTCAGAGACAGTTAAAAAACAAAGGGGGGATAAAGAGTAATTTTTGAGGATTTAAAACATTCTCAAAGAAACCAAGCACTCTATTTTTGAGAAATTCCTTGATTCCGAAATGTCTAGTCATCCTGAGTTCAAGACATTAAAAATAATTTCTTGTTTACCCAATATTTTTTCTCATGATTTGAATTCATTAAATACTGTAAGAGTGAAAATGTGCACCAGAATAAATATGGAAGATTTGGTGACAATACATCACGAAATGGGACATGTCGAGTATTTCTTGCAGTACAAGAACCAACCGGTTGTGTTTCGTGAAGGCGCTAATCCTGGTTTCCACGAAGCTATTGGTGACTTATTAGCGCTCTCAGTCTCAACTCCAGGACACCTGCACAAAGTCGGTCTTTTCAGTCCGCTAGTTGATGACCAAAAAACAACTCTTAACTTCCAAATGAAAATGGCTTTAGAAAAGATCGCATTTTTGCCATTCGGTTATTTAATGGATGTCTGGCGTTGGGATGTCTTTTCGGGTAAAACGACTAGTGATAACTTGAATAAACACTGGTGGGAATTGAGGATTAAATATCAAGGAATTTCACCGCCCGTTAAGAGAAGTGAAAATGATTTCGATCCAGGAGCAAAATATCATATACCAGCGAGCGTTGAGTATATCAGGTTATAGAATAAGTTTCTTGTTGAAAATGTTATTTTATCTGATTTTTAAAATATAACAGATACTTTGTCTCATATATCATACAATTTCAATTTCACAAAGCCCTATGCAATATTGCGCAACCAGGAGTTCCACTTCATAAGTGTGACATCGATGGTAACAAAACTGTAGGTAAAAAGCTTGCGAATGTCTTAAAACTGGGCTCATCAAAACCATGGCCAGAACAGATGGAATTATTAACTGGAAGTAAACGTATGAGTGCTAAACCACTAATTGAGTTTTTTGATCCACTAATCAAACATCTTGACCAACAAATTAAAAATGAAACAATCGGATGGAAAATCGAAGGTAATAACCTTTACTTTTCATCCTATGTTTTGACTGATTATCAATTCTAACTTATAAACTCATTTCAGTTAATAAGTATATGCAATCTCCGAATAACTCCAACCACGAAATTGTTGATCGAATGCAGTCTAGATTAATAAATTTAGAAAAAATCAATAAAAATTTGACTGACAAAGTTGATAAACTGGAAATCGATTTAAAGAGTCAGCAAAAAGTTATCGAAAACTTGATTTCAAATCAAACAAAAAGACAATATAATGTAGGAATATATGATTTTTAACAAACGTCTTGGCCTTCTTAACGTTAAATTTCTGCTCTTTACTCCGTGAAAGTAATATAAAATGGGTTTATTTGATAACCAAAGTTTCTCAATCAGTACTTTTATCATCAGAGCATTTTTCAAAATATAATAAAATTAATAAATTGTAACTTATTTTAGTCTTACCAAAACAAAAGAATTAAAAACTTGACTTATGATTTTACAAATTCATTGTGTGTCACTAAATTCTAAAAATTTTGTCGGCAGTAGAAACTATTTCAAGATTTAGTTTAGAATTTATTTAGGCTGTGAACTAAATACTATGATCCTGGAAACTATACACTCGAAAAATTAAAAATACGCAATAGCAACCAGAAGCTATATGTCTTCATGAGATTCTTCCATCATGTCATAATATAAAGGGTATTAAGAGACTTATTTCAGATTCAATAGAGTGGGAGAAGCAAGTTATCAAATTTGGTAACAGATTTGTGAGCATCGCAGAGAGGTTAACATAGCAACAGTATTTTCTTGCTGCTCTCACAGATTATTAAGTTTTAAGTATACAGTACTTATTATCGAAGACCAGAAAGTAAAGAGAATAATAGTCAAGTGTTTAGTTTACAAAACTCAAGTTTACATTGAATTTGATCCATTAAATTCTTAAACTTGAAGTACTTGAATACTATTACTAGATTAGTTCCTGTGACTAATAATGATTCATTTGATGCTAGATATAAGATACCATTTGCAATTTCATTTGATTCACCGAGTTTTACGACCTAAAACTACTTTTTTGGTATAATTTTCATTTCTTTCTCCATCTTTTTTTTTTGATAAACCCATAGCTATTCGAAAATTTGTTTTAGTAGCTCCTGGACTTTAATAATTGAAAATTCTTTGAAATTGAATATCTTGAAAAATTATTTAAAAAATTCAACTCTTAAAATGATTACTATCAAGTATTGACACGAATCCTTTGGTTCTAATTCTATTGCTAAACATTTAGTGAACATATCTAAAGCACTTTTAAGCACACAGTAAACAAAAGATGGATAAATCTGTAAACATTAGTTAATAGTCATTAGATGCCTTTTTACGTGTAGTAAATTATCTATTCTCAATGTTAGAGCAAAACTAGAATCGATTCTCAACGTGCTGAAAGCAAATAAAAATTTTCATTTCATTTATCATTGATCTATCTCTAACTTTCCTGATTATATCTTATTGATCTCATTTGCAAAACAACGTAAGTATTGACGTTTGTATTTTTCTAACTTTTAGACTTCGAATATTGAGTTTCATAGAGGTATAAGTGTATTAGGTAAATAAAGTCTACTCAAAGGTTGTTTGTAGTTTCCTCGGTAGACAGTAAAGGTACAGAAGTTTTAATATTATTTACGATATACCTTATTAAGTGCTTTTAGTTACACTTATATCTAATTATTGACCGACATAATAAAGTAAAAGCCTATTTTTATGAACGTGGTTGAATAGTAAAATATTTATATATTTTTTGGATTAAATTCTTTCGAAAGATTATTATTCAGGTCTATTTTACTCTGAGAGAAAAGCATTAGTTCTTATCTCAAAGATTGTTTAAGCACTTATTAGCTACCTACTGATTATAGTGTATTCTCGTCGAATTCTTTTTGGGATAAAAGCGTACCTAATAATTAGAAGGGAGAATTATTTAGGCAGCTTTCAACTAATTCACTTTAACCTGTTAATAGTTAATTGGCAGGTAATAAGCGCTTCAAATAACTTTTATCTCATACTTTTGATCGTTAGTTTTTATTCGAAGGGCATAATCAACCTACCATTGAGCAATTATTAATTGATTAGAACTAGACAATCAAAAAGAGGAGTAACTTATTATTATTTTTATATGAAATGCACCTTTCGAAAAATAATTGAAGAATAAATATTTGATCTAACAGTTATTCTCTATAGAAAGACCAAAAATAGCCCAAAATGGTTGGTGAATGTTGTAAAGTAGTTCTCGCTATTATTTTTCCACCTCTCGGTGTATTAGCTGAATCTGGATGTGGGTGCGATCTATTAATCAACATTTGTCTAACATGTCTTGGATTTATACCTGGAATCATACATGCCATGTATGTTATTTTTGGTAGAGGAGAGAGACACCACCATCATCATCATGGACATGCTTAAACTTCGTATTAATACTATTGAAGACTATTTTGAAGATAAATTTACAAATTGTTTTAAAGTTTGAACTTGATTATTTAAAATCTTGAGAGCTAACTGTTTTATTAACAAATTTACAATCATTTGAGGCTTTGAAAGTTTGAAACATTTTATTCAATAAAATAGTAGTTATTCAAAATTTTTTGTTTTGTTTTAGGTATAAGAAAATTTTCTAGGCTTAATAATAAGATGAATTCATCATGATTCCTTTTAGTACAGTCCTACATTTCAATTTTTATAAAAATTTCTGGGGAGGCTAAAACTTCTTAGTCTCTCACTGACTACATCTGTACTTTTCACATTTTCGTTTGAATACTATCAAGCTAAGAAAATTTTCCTATCCTATAAGATTTGCCGTTATTGTGAATATTATACAATAGAGTAATAGATGCTGGCTATTCCTTTTTATGATTTTGATCATTAATATAATTGTTATTATCAGAGAGTTTTAGCTTTCAGTAAGAACTAAGCTTTAATTGCATTGACATGACATTCATTTCATAAAAGTATTTTTGGAGTCAGTTAGATAACAGTCTAGAACTCATCCCTGTATCTTCGTATACAATTTAACAAGAATTAACAAAATGATTTCATCATGCTTATTTGAATTTCTTAATAATTAATCAGCAGAACCTAAGTTTTCATTTGATGAATATTCAAAAGATATACAAATTTAGTATTGATTACATACTTTTACAATTAACATTGGTTGTAAATAGATTTAGACTTAATAAAATTATACACAAATGGTTTACTAATAGAATCAATATCAGATATAATGTCAACTAATTTAATCTCATTAATATTGAGAGCCCATAACGACCTATTATCTAGTATTTCATCACAGTTAGGTCTTTCTCTATATCGTTCTCTTTTCATTTTGAAGCACAAATCAATCAAATTTTCATATTTAGCAGAAATCAAGTTATTCTCGACACCATAAGATCTAATCAAGAAAAATTGAAAAAGGACTTTGAATAAAACATTCCCTAAAATTGTGAATAAATTACTTATTGATATCAATATTGAAGATTTCTTGAATAATAGAACCCAAACTAAAAATATCGGCTTTTGTTTCATATTTTCTGCTTTTCAAGACTTCAGGAGCGATGTAACCCAAAGTTCCTGATCCCTGTGTGTGAGACTGTCGACCAAATTCATGTATGGTAGCTAAACCAAAATCTGCTAACTTTACAAATCGACCATTTATTCCTTTTGTTATCAGAATATTCTCTGGTTTTAAATCTCTGTGAATTATTGGAGGATTTTGTTTATGCAAAAAGTTAACACATTCTAAAAGTTCAATAGACAGCTCACTTGCAACATAATAGCCAATTGGTGTCAAAGTTTCGAACTCTTTATAATTTAGTTCATTGAAAATTTGATTCAGTATACCTCTCAATGTTCGAGAACAGAATTCCATTTGAATGTGCAGTAGAAGTGGTTTGTAAGGATCGAACACCACATGACTTAAGCTCAAATTTGTATTTTTGTAATAATCATATCCTTTAGCTTTTATATAATTATTTTCGATCCAGGCTGACTTATATTCCACAACATAATCACTTTTCAATTTTGATAGTATAATAAGTTCTGTATTAATTATAGAACTTCTAATATCTTCTCTTCTCATTGGAATCTTCTTAATTGCATATATTTGATTGTCAGTCAAACTCTCTGCTTCGGAAACAACACTGAAATTTCCTGAACTTATTAAACGAATTTCTCGAAATTCTTGATTATATTTTTCAATCAGAATATTCTCTAGAGTTAAGAAATTTTTATGCTTCTCCCAATTTGTATTGATTTCGAAATTATTAAGTTTTAATTTACTTCCAAAATCGATTTGTCTGTAAGTTATTTGATGATAGTTTGCAAAGATTTCATGGAAAGATTTATATCTAGTTTCCGATGGAATGTCAAACACTTTTCCACCACATTTACCCCAAACATAATAAATACCGTCGAGTGATAGCGCAACTGAGGTATTACTACAATAATAAGCGGCAATATCAGTAAATATAAAAGAATTTCCAACTTTTATTGGGTAGTTTTCGTTAATTCGAGTCCCGTTTCCAAGTTGTCCGAAATAGTTCATACCAAAAGTGTAAACAGAGCCCTTTTCAGATAATAACAGACAATGATCACTACCAGAAACTATTTTCTTAATCTTTATATCTGTTCCATTAATACTACTAATTCTTAAAAATTTCGGAGATTTATCTCCTGAACTTAATCTTCCCCAATAATAGAATTTTCCACTTTCTGTCAGAGCTATTGAATGAGTACTACCACAAGAAATAGCGGTAACTATTTCACCATCAAATTCATTTAGTTTAATGGGAATAGAAATGAACTTATTATTGTTTGCACTGCCTATTTGTCTACAACTATTGTCACCCCAGGCATAGACGTCACCCGATTCGGTCAATGCTAGTGAATGAGAATCACCACAACTAATATCAACAAAGTTTTTGCCTTTCAAGAAGTCATTTGATTCTGGTTTCCAAATTTTCTGATCTACAATTCCCATTCCTATTTGGCCACAATTATTATAACCCCAACAATATATTTGTTGACGACAAGTTCGTGCCACATAATGATAATGACCTGCATATAAGCCAACGATTCCCTTATCGCATAATTTTTCAACAATAGTTGGTTCAGGTATTGGGTTTGTGTGACCCAAACCTGAATATCCGAACTTATTGTCACCGTATGCATAAACTTTATCATCATTTGTAACTATCATCACATCATTTCTTTTGCAACAGATAATTGTCTTAATATTTTTAACAAAATTTTGGTCTAGTTTACTCAAAATCACATATTTCTTAATGATGTTCGCCATAATTAAGTTTATCTAACAAAATCATACTTATCTCAACCTTTATTATCTTTATTACAAACGCCTACCAAGAGATCAAATACGTCTAAAGCTTAATGAAACTGACATTTAAACAAACGAAAAATAAATACTAAGTATTTCTCTCTTTACTAAATTAATTGATGAATGAGAAGAGTGTTGGAAATTATTTAGATTAATCAAATGTGGTTCTACTTTTCATTTATTTGATTTCTCTAAGAAACACCTTAATTTTCAAGTGAATAAAATTCTAATATTACTGATTAATAATTACGGGAAATATTAAAGGATATATAAAGGACCCCGAAAAGAAACCGGCGATTTATTAACATTATATTTCACGTTATATATGGACATTAAATCGATTGTTTACAATACAAAATCATTAGCTAAACTATTAAATCGTCGATTTCTTTTCGGGGTCCCTTATATTTGCGGAAGTAAAACAATTGCTTTGATTAATGTATTAATGATTGGGTTAATAAGCGATTAGTCACAAGCAATACTAAGAAGTTTGACAAGCCCTGGCTATCAATTATATAATGTAAGATATAATTATTTGTTGTTATTGATACATTAATGCGTAGGTGGGGACCCCACCCCGCCCCACTCAACACCCCTAAAAGTCGCCGCCGAAACTTACTCTTGGTCCTCCAATTCCACGCAGATATCATTTAAAAATTCTGCGGGAATTGGTATCTCGGGTAAATGTTGGGCCCGAGAAACCACAGAAGTGTCGCGATGATCTATATGTATTTTTAACGCTGATTCAGAATATGAAATCCAAATTTTTTTATATCGAATCTTTTTCGAGATATTCGACTTTAAATATTTTATATTGAATTTTTCCACTTTAAGATTTTTTATTATATGATATATGATTTCGACGTAGAATTTAACACTGATTACAATTATGAAACCCGTTTTTCGATATCTATAGTATCCTTAGAGAAATTCGAAGATTCATTTTAAACGTTTACTTTGAGGACATCTAGCGGATAAACTATAAGTTATACAGAGGTGGGGATATTGACAATTTTGATCAGGATGATGACCTCTATTAAAATATATCATGAGATTCCGAATGTATGGATAGTTAGAATCCCATAGGCTTATTTTCATCGTTCTTTCGTGTTAATTATTAAATTTATTAGTAGAGAAGCATTTTTGGTTAAATCAAATAATGCATTTTGGCTGTTATAATAGAGTCATACGAAAGAGTTGAATATTACAAGAAACTGTTATATTTTAAAGTTAATGATTTTACAATGTTTTTTGTATTCATTTTTTCTTCTCTCATTGAGAATTTATTTGAAAATTGAAAAACTTCGTTCAACTACTCCAGAGCTAAGAGATGCAATTAAATAGTTTCATTTTCAAGTCAAGATCTGTAGTACTTTTAAGTTTTTCTAAATCAGGATTTTTACCGAGATACCTCACAAGTTTCTGTAGTATGGAGTCTGAAAGACTTTATTAACTTCATTTACAATGTTGAGTTGTTCCAGAAATTTCAATAATTGACTCTCATATCAGTTATGCGTAGGGTTGCTCCTTTCGTAAAATAAGTAAATCACATCTAGTAAATTTCAGTAAATTACCGTAATATTACAGAGACCCTAAAATATTTTACAGGGAATTTTACATTTTCACTATCCTATCTAGTGTCAATGTAATTTTAACCCTTTAAAAATATTGCTTATAAACACGTGTTTTCAAAATGCCTAAAGTAACAAAGCCTAGAAGCGTTTTCAGGCAATATATTGTTAATAATGATAATGATGAAGATATATGTAAATTTTGTTCAACTAAATTTGGCAAAAATATTACTCCTATCAAGGATCATTTCAGTTACAAATGTAAATCTCTTCCAACTGACCTTAAGCCTAACATGGACAATCAAAATGTGAAAGATGGGTCTGAAGATGAAAACTATGATGAAAATTATCCTGACATTGAATTAATTGATTTTTAATTGAAAATTAATATTTTACCTATTTTAATCATTTTACAGTAAATTACCGAAATATTACTGGCAAAAAAGTATTTTACGTAAAATTCCCAACCCTAGTTATGCGAAACTGCTTTTGATCATGAAAGAACAATTTTGAGAAATTTAGTGGCTGTAATGACTTTTAGTGTATTTTGTTGGTATTGGTGTAACTAAAATTATTGAAAATGACTTAAAGTTTACATTTATTAGTGCTATTGAAATCTGTGAACTTAGTGCTGAAAGTCAAATTTGAGTTTTAACCAAAAATCTTTTCTCTACTTACTACCAATAGAATCAACATACAATGTTACCCAGATGTGATTATTACAGATAAACTATTATCTGAAAGTTACAGGTTTTAAACTACAAACTCTTGAGATATTTATAATAATTCCTTTAATCCTTTCTAAATGTTCAACTACTAAATGAGTTAGATAACTGATCGTACATTCAAGTACATTATACGATCAAATTCTTGCTTCCTACTTCTTGAGCTTTTTTTCTACTTATAGAAGCAGATTCCAGAACCATAGAAAGTATTATAAAAACTAACATTTTGAGGGATTGCTGTAGAATAATACGTACTAAGGCCTGACGCTCAACGCTCGGGGGTCAGACACTCGAGCGTATCGGAGAAATACCATTAAGGGACACCGCCATTAAGGGACACTAATGCCAGACTTTAGGACACTGTAAATAAAAGCCATGCTTTGAAGTTTGGGACAAGTATAACATTTGGGACGATTCGGCCTATACTCAGCCTGAAATATAACTTAATAATAGTCTATATTTAAGTCATTTATTTTTACATTTATAATTAAATTGTGTCAAAAGATAAATCAACATGACGAGTACTTGAAAAAGCGAAAGGTCTTTGTGGGTTAATTTTTATTTATTTAAAAAAAATTTAATAGAAAAAATCTAGTCTCAAAACTATAAGTCAAGTTTAGATTTTTGTATTTTCCCATTAGATTAATTTTATTAATGTTTTATTTGATTTAATTTTAAAAATTCAAGAAATGTAAAAAATTTAGTTCCAAAAAATTTTTTAAATTAAGATTATTCATTACGAGGGCAATACTTTTGATGAAAATTATTTTGTATTTATAGTTTATTTTATATTTTAAAGAGCTATTAAAATACACTATCGGTCATAAGTAGTCTTACCCTCTTCTAACTTTCGATCGGAGAGCTCTACAATTCTGTAATTTAATATACAAGTTGAGTATCAAAACGCTGATCATGGACCAAATTTCACGAATGTAGCGTCACTCAATTCGGAGTTTATTATTATCATTATTAACGAAATTTAATCTATGATCAGCATTTTGATACTTCAATACAAAACTACATAATTGTAGAGCTCTTCTATCAAAAGTTAGAGGGGTAGGAATACTTATGACCGGCAGTGTAGATATTTTTCTTAATAAGTTTTTTCTCAAACTTAATAACACTAGTTTTTAAATAAATGGGACACTCGTATAAAGGTTCATGATATTCGACTCCTTTTTATTGGGACGTTATCGAACATGATGGACCTTTGAATGAGTGTCTATTTTTATAGTACGTACTGTCCCTTAATGGTGGTGTCCCCTAATGCTATTATTCCGATATACTCACACTCAGCAAAATCAGAACAGTCGATGCTTGCGCTCGCTACCGAGCGCCAAACGCTCGAGCGTTGAGCATCACTGCATTTAATAGATCGATGAAATCGAGAATCAGGGTGTTATTTTTAGAAATAATATGTCGATCTGTTGAAAATAATCATAACAAAAAGTGTGATATAACTGTTAAGTTTTGTATGGTTGATCCTACTGACTGAACCTCTATGAAATTTAGCATTAGCTTAAATATTTTATCACAAACTGTACTATAATGTTATTAAATGCTGTAGGGACTCGTATATCGAAATCAATTAGAAACGGACTTTTTTATCACATTTTCTTGCTATGATTATCTTCAATAGATAGAAATTTGATTCTAAAAAATAACATCCCGATTCTGGGTTTCGCATAGAGTTCAAGCACTCTCAGCGTCAGAAGCTAATAACCAGATATTAATAAAGCCATTTAAATGACATAAGATATTTGTATTTTAGAGTTTATTCAGAAATCAGATATTTGTAAAATTTTTCAGCTTGTACTCTGAAGAAAAATTACGTTTGTTTGTTCGTAACTGCTTAGAACTAGAATCTCTTCGGTTAGATTAGGTCTATTGAATCGTTGAAACCAGTAGTTGTAGTTTTATCATGTAAGCTATAATACAGAACTTATGATATTGCTCGCCGCATATATGATAAAGGTCCAAAACCAAATTTCAAATTTACTCATATTGTTGATCAATAAGAAAGTTCACAACGCTGAGAACACTCTGATTTGACTTCTTTTGAGTAAAATTTAGATCGAGATTGATAATTATATTTATTGCACATTCAGATTCAAACATTACACATGCTATCTACTGAGTGCTATAAAGTGCTATCTCAAATTTAGGAATTACGTATAGCACTTACTTAACAGTCTCTGCCTTAGTATAATTGAATGCTTTAATCTCCTAAAGAAAGTTGATATGTAATTTTAATTTTAAGAGACCAACCAATAAATGAGATTGAAATACAGCAAACAATATGATAGGCTCTGTTCAATTTATTAAGAGAATTTTTAGGGTCAAATTTTGTTTATTTCGATCGATGATGAGACTTCAATTAAGTGGTCAAGAATTTTCGTTTATGTAGTTTTGTTGTTATGAATAATAAATTGTTATGAATTCATAAGTCATGGTAAAATAAATTTGTAAGCTATTATTTATATTCATCTAAACATATTTAAGCACAAAGAATCTCAAAGTTTTTTAACACACTTTTAAGGTTTAAGTTAATTCTTATTACGAACAACTTTTTTAGTTGTTTAATAATTAAAGAAAAATTCTAGAAATTTTGCTCTAACTTATACAGTTTAACAATGCAAAAAACTTATTATCAATTTGGTTACTAAATACTGATATTAGATTGCAAGAGGAAAGTAACTTGTTCAATTGCTTAAGAATAACTTTGGATAATCATTAATGCAGCGTGCGTAATTCAGAGCATAAGATAAAGAAAATATCTTGATTCTTTATATAAACATCAATGCTTCCAAAATCTTCATAAATTCGTAATTGATTTCAAAGACGATTAAAGTTATATTTTGTTTATCATTCTGATTACCGTTATTTCTGTCGAGTTGAACTCAAAGATTGTGGAAGCTCTAAAATCATGTTGCATTCTAATAATCTCAGTGTTTAGACAATTTAGGAAAATGTTGATTGTACATAGATCATTTAATGGTCGTAGGACAGCTCGTGAGCAAACATTTCATGAAAAATAGATAACAGTTTCGAGTAATATAATTACGTGCAACACAAAGACACGCGTTACTGCTAGCGGCAGTAGTATCTCTGTTCGCGCCACTAGCAAGTTCGGGCCTTGTCTTATAATATATATGTTGATAAAGATGCTGCCGCTAAACTCGGAATTGTTAAATATCAAACATGTTGAAAAATTCGATGATGGAGAAGAAGTATCAAGACTTTGGACAATAAATGTATGATTTTTCATCATAAAGCTAATAAAAGGCTCCTAAATGAAATTTAATCTATGTGAGGGGACTTTACCCCTATGTTATACCTATGATTGGATAACATTACACTTAATTAAAAGAGAATGATTCCTTATTGCATAAAGGAAATTTTAACAACTTTATAATCTAATTCTTTTCAATATAAATCTTAACATCGATCTCAGGATATCTAAACTTCAATATTTCTCCATTACTCAGAATATAAAGTATTATCAGAAATTCTCTTCTCCAAAGGTATTAATACCATTCTACAATTTTCACTAATTGATGCATAAAAACAATTTTTACATAGTTATTGATTAAATATTGGTTAAATCAGCTGAGTAAATATAGTGACCAAAAGGAATGTGGGCCAGAATTTCGATGAAATTTTTCATCCTACAAACTAGTTGTCACAATCTCATCGATACCAAACAGTTCTTGCATTACAATAGCCATATGTCAAATAAAATGTACGACTGAAATTCTATATTATTATTAAAAAGACTATTAGTGATAATATGCTTGAGAAGTTTTTTAGGAAAATAAATCATATATACTCAAAATTATTGCTGATGCAAGAATGATATTTAATGTTTGCATACAAGTGAATGGCTATTTACTCCATTACTCTTGCAATATCTGTCGTATTCAAATTAATCTTTTTGATAAAGACCATAAAAATCAAAATGACATTTGATACTTATAGGAATCTTGTTCTTAGAATTGATTTTGAACCTCATTGCGAAACATGAAAACAGTAAAACGAATGTTAAAACGGATAAAAGCTTGGTAAATTTAATTTTAGTAAGTTGATCTGAATTTAGTCGATAACAGACCAGAAACTTATTCTAATACTTTAATTTATGCGATTCAGGTGAATTATTCAACACAATTTTGGACTGCATTTATAATAACAGACTATTAGTTCTAATATATGATCAGAAATGTCATAGAGATGAAAAATTGAGTAAATTTTTTCATTGTTCAGGACATTTGACCTGAGGAAATATTCAACATTTTCAATTCTTGATGATATTACAATGCCCTGTGTATGGTTTGGTGATGAAATTGAGAAGTTTATATAACTTCTTTTATTTAAAGTCAAAAGTATGACTCTCTTTCAAATATGAAGATCTTATTTCCAAGAGGACTTAAGTGCCTATATTATAAGGTCCATTACTTTGAGCACCCACTGTGATCTTTACGGGACTTTATAATAAAGACACTTAAGTCCTTTTGGAAATAAGCTCCTCATATGAGCTACAGTATCGGAATGTCTATGGTCAACAAAGTCTACATTTGGTTAATCATTGGGTTCCGGTTTAAATCTTATAGAGTTTAAAGCTCTGGGTATCAACAGATGATCTATTTTGAAATGAAGGAATGAACCAAAGCTAAGTATCAGTTATACACCTGTTAAAAGCGATTAGTCAAAAGACAGAAAAAAGTGATTACAATATGTAAGATATCACGATTTTTCCGTTTTATTTTGTTATATCGTTTTACTGAAATTGTTAGCTAAAGTTTAGCTATCTGATCGAAAGTTTGGTTATAGTAGACTTTCAATCAAGCGTTCATAAAATCGTTTATTTTATTTCTATTTTCTCAAATGATATGATACTTAAATTCATAACACATAGCAGAATAGTTGAGATGACCATACTTTCTGACTGTTAATACATCCAAATAAATTCACATAACAGATTGAAAAAAATTTAAGAAGGTTCCACTTTATGCTTATTTTTGCACTCAATAATTTTAATCAATTATTATTTAAACGATATTTACAAATGTTTATCAAAATTATTAGGTTTAGCGATAAAAATTATAGGCATTGTATTAAGTATTTAAGCCGGAAAATAATAGATTCCCAGTGGAATATTACTTACTAATAGATAACTCGTTTGTGATGACATATTAACCAACAGATAAACATGAAATCCTTAACAGCTGCAGGAGAGAATCAACAAACTTTCTTTATAAAAGTTAGAGTTTACTTTTAATAATTGCATAGTTTATTTCAAAAATGATTAAAGTGATATTATGTTTTGCGCTCCTGATTACAGTTATTACTGGTCAGTCATATAATAGAGAATTAATGGCTTTTCAATTTAGTTGGCAAAGCTTCACAAGTATGAATAACTATTTAATATGTTACACTATTAATGTTTAGGTGAATCGGGAAAATGTTCGTGGTACGGTGGGTCGTTTAATGGTCATAAGACGGCTTGTGGAGAAATATTTAATGAAAATGAGATGACAGCTGCCAGTAATACAATTCCGTGCAACACAATGGTCCATGTCACTGCTAATGGACACACTATTACTGTTAAAGTTACTGATACTGGAAAATTTGGTCCAGGGGTCATTATGGACTTGTCGAAAGGCGCTGCAGCTAAACTTGGAATCGTTTCAGAAGGAGTCGCTCCTTGTACTGTTACCAGAGCTTAGCCTCTTTTGAGAGTGTAATAGAGCTAAGTCTAACAAATAAATTCTTCCGAACTTCTATTGATGCATAATTTTTTCTTATTTTTAAATGCATGTAAAGTAATTGTATTCTTAAAATAAAAAATAAAAATTTAAAAATATCAATGTTTGAGTAAGATATTTTCCCGAAAATTGAAATATATTCAGTTCTCTTTGTAGATTTTTAAGGTTTATGTAGATACATGTAAACCGGAGGTTAGTATAAAATTTTTTCATAAATAGAAATCCTTTAATGTATCTTTCATCAAATAACGTCACTCACACTATTGATAAGGTGTTTTAATGGGCTAACATCAAGTATGTGTGAAGAAAACCTTCAACAGTCTAAAAGAAGCAAACTCTCCACTATAAATAGTTCGAAAAATTTCATCTTCATTGTAGCCTAAGGACTAGAAAAAGTTAAATGGAAAACTTTATATGCTTCTCTAATTTAATTTTGAAGAAGAAAAAAAGTTTTTCGCAAATCATCATCATTAAAGTTTGAGGATACACTATAAGAGAGGTAGCATGTAAATCCATTTATGACTTTTAAAGTATTTTTTTCTTTTCTTGATTTAAATCTCCTGCATCTGCTCATAGTCATGACAATTATTCTTATAGTTAATTTTCAAAAAATAGATATCCTCTTGAATAAAGTCCGATTTCAATTGATTTAACAGTAAGATTACTATAAAGCTAGTTTTACAATCAAAAGATGTCTAATCTCCTCCTCGTTTTGGTTTCAAAACAAATGAAAAAAGTTATTTGGTATATCTGTTTTTACTGTGGATTTTTCCATAATTAGTGGCTCTTAAAAAAGAAACGCAGTTGCTCTTAATACTAAACTATCATTTTTGTTCACTTTATCAATTATAACAACTAAAATTTTTATCATTTTTTCCAATCAGTAAATAAATTATCAATCGTTGATTAAATTCTTTGAATGTCAATTTTATAAATCTGCTGTCTTTCGATGGCCGATATGATAAGTAGTTCGTTCAGAAGTTTCTCTATGATTTATAACTCTATAGAGAATATAATTTTTAACAATCACTTTAAGCATCTGTTAATCTGTAAATACTGTATTCATTAAATATATAAGTTTAAATCAAACGCTATTCTAATAGCATATATAGATAAGAAAGATGTTAAATGTAATTAATGAATCGCGATTTTAATTTTGATTTAAGCAATATAGTTGTTAGCTGAGACGGTTAAACAAACTCTTAAAATCATCTAAGTTCACATGGTGCTTTTAAGAAACTGACATCCTACCCGAAACTATGCATAATTTTTAACATATGTATTAAACGTCACATACGTATTAAATTAAGTATGCACTTGAATCTTTATATTGTAATTAAGTACTAATGGTCAACATTAGAGAGAATTAAGACTCAAATTAAATTTTTAGACAAATCTTTTCTCATAAAACCCATTAAATAGCTTTCTAAGCGATTGGAAATAACGACTCACAAATAAAATTCTAAATTGAGTTTGACTTCATTAAAAATTTTAATTTCTTTGAATGGAATTCACATATGATATATTAAAAAAAGGATTGAGAAGTCATCTATATGATAGTTAAAAAACAACTACTGTCAATATAACGCTTAATTAAATAATAGCTTTCAAACAAGAAGTACTTTGTGAAGGCGTTGTACAATTATATTATTTGCATTATGTTTTGCAATATAGTTTACATTTAGACAAACCGAAATAGTTTGCTGTTGATTACTTTATTAATGAAAGTGTGCCCAAAAGTACAGTATATTTTATCCTACTGAAGTATTTGAATCTTTCACTATAAAGACAAAGTTTCACAGCGAAAATGTGCAAATAAAACTCAAATATATCCAACAGTGTGATTTTAATGTATTTAAGATTAATATACTAATGACTAGGAAGCGAAAAATGCCAATCAGCTCAAAAAATGTTAAATTTGTCTTAAAGAAGTTCATTTGAATACTGTCCAAAGGATTTATGATAGGATCCTAAGTTGATCAATCAGAATCTTAAAGTTATAAGGGAATGCACAGTTTAGCCAGTAGGTTAGGTTTTTTATGCTTTTTAGTTATCGTTTCAAAGTCCTTATCAATCAAAGTTATTAAATGATTTCATGGATTCGCGAAATAGGTAGTATACATGATAGACAATCAGACTAGAAATGAAACTTAAGATTTTCATATCAAAAAATGGCAAAAGACTTTACACTCATGCTAACAATTTAACGCTGATATTAGTTTCGTTTCATTATTTTTGGAGTAAATAAAGCTAGAATTTCTGGTTGAAACGCTTAAGAATATCTTAAATCACCTCTATTTTTCTCAGTTGTAGAGAAACAGTTTCAATATGTAATTACATCACACTGCAATTTTTGGCTAGCATTAGATTAGTCTCTGTTTAGACAAGTAATGGGGAAAGCAATCACTTATGAATACACGTTAACTAAAGTTATGACATATTTATCTCCAATGTAATTATAATCTAATCTACTTAATATTTCATTCTGAAATTGAAATAGTGGTAATCAACTATAAAAAATAATCTTTTGAAAAGAATATGACATATCAATATCTAAATTAGGTGCTATATAATTTTAAATGTTTTGTAGATAAATAAAATTTTGATTCAGATCTTATGATTTAAAAGAACATTCTTAACAGGTATAATAATTCGCAACCATCAAAATGGGTTATTATTTTTTGCCCTTTATTGTCTAGAAATTGTTTATGCAAACTTATTTATCAACCATATAATTTCGTAAAATATAAAATAGACTTTACAGTATTAAATATTAAGTGGTTTTTATAATTCTGGATTTTTAAAGCTCTTTATCGAACACTATTTCATCATTTTATAGAATAGATCGTGTAAAAAATCGATCTTAGTATTCAATTAGGAGCTTAAAAGAATCAAAGTCATAGTCACTCAATAGCTTCTGTTTAATGATAGGGACTAAATTGATAAACAGTTTTGAGCTAAAAGGCACTTCTAATCTTGAAAATTTCAATTTCATATAATTTTAGCAATGTATCATTTGCACACAGATCAAACGTGCTGTAACTGTTTTATCAGTACTAAGCCCCTTACTTAAAAATGGTTACATTATACCAAATGAAATTTTAGCTGAAGTTATTTAACATTATTAAAAGTAATCTCAAACGTTTATAAGCTGATAATAGTTGCATGTTTGTTGATGAAAACTTTTTTTTGCATTACAGCTTCAGTTAGGATTTCAATATAAATATAAGAAGCGTTGCAAGCATCGGTTATTGGTTACAAGTGATTGAAGTGAGTTCAGACTAACAGATTTGTTATGAAAATGTCCCAATCAACTAATATTGTATTACTAGCTTGTGGTTCATTCAATCCAATAACGAACAGTCATCTGAGGATGTTTGGTATGTATTTCGGCAAAGATTTTTGCTCACAGAATCATAAAATTTTTTTGTTCAAATTGATCTAAGTGTCTAAAATATTAAACCTAAAAGTTATATCCATGTATCTATCAACTCGATAATTACTTATTTAAATAAATCTTCATACTTCTTCACTTACTAAAGTTTCACATTTCAGTAAAATCTATTAACTTTAGTTGTTTGCAAAATTTTATTTCTACTATTTTAAAGCAGTTTTCTATTAAATCAAAACACAGTTCTTCAAAAAAGAGGAGTATATATTTCAAATTTCAATATCGAGAGAACACACAAAAATTTTATTTTCTGAAATTTTGCCTAATTATATGCAATAACTTTAGTGAACAAAAACTCTGTCACTTAGTCACTTAATTTTTCCTGAAGCAAAAAATAATGAGAGACTCATAATAAAGCTAATTTTTATTTTACAAAATTTTTTAAAGAATTAGCAAAGGATTACTTCAATAGGAAGCCTAATCACAAAGTAGTAAAAGGAATCATATCTCCAGTCAATGATTTATATAAGACGGAAAAGAAATTGGAGTCGTCAAAGCATAGATGCGAAATGATTAGAAAGTCTCTCATTCCATTTGAAAAGATGGGAAATTGGATCGAACTGGATGATTGGGAGTCCCAACTAAACCAATGGAGTCGTACTGTAGATGTTCTGGATCATCACTACAACCGAATAAATACAGAAACGCCTCAACCAAATATTCATTTGAAGTTATTGTGTGGCGCAGACCTTTTCGATTCATTCAAAGATCCAGAATTGTGGACAGAGGAGGAAGTTGAAAAGATAGTTGGCAAATACGGATTAGTTGTCAATGTGAGAGAAGGGTTTGATCCGTGGGAAACGATTCAAGATTCCAACAAATCATCAATTTTTTTTAAACATAAGGTTTCCATGTTTACTGTCTTGCAGCTTTTTGGATGGATTCTAAATATTTTCTTTTTGATTCTAGGAAAATATGCATATAATCAGTGAGAAATTCACCAACTCGATTAGTTCAACTGCAATTAGGTTTGTTATTTTTCTTGACTGCATGTACTATTTAGTTTAAATTTTCAAAATAATTCAGTGCCAAATTTCAAACTATTTATGAAATTTTATTCATTCGTTTGCATAAGAACTATTTAGCTAAAATCTATTTTTTCATCAATTTAGGGAAGCAATAAAAAATGGAGAAAGCATTAGATATTTGGTTCAAGATCCAGTTATAGAATATATAGAGAAAAATAGACTATATCGCTGAATAATGAATAAATGTTCAGTTTCAAAACTTTAATGAAGCGGGAGAAATTTCTATTCGGCTTTAGAGAAAATTTTGTTAAATCGCTTTATTATTCCATATTTACTTTATTATTGGTAAAAATTTTATCGATAAATAGATAATATTTTTATTTCACCATTACAATTATAATATATTTAATAAAACTGTAAAATTTTACGATACCAAATTAGTAGAGTAACTAATTATCCAAATTATTATCCAATCCCTTACATTGGTCAGGTTTCTCCTCGGGTCTGATTATTCAGTGAAATTAAAAATTCAAATCTATCTGAATTTTGAACTTAAGTTTAGGCCTCTTTATTACTACAAGAATTTTCTAATCGAATTTTTAATTAATCACAGTACTTAAAAATGTATATTTTTGACATTTCAATACAGTGAAGAAAAAATTATGAAAATTTAATCAAGCTTAAAAACTTATTTGAAGAAATATACCTTCATCACTTGAAACTTTTAGATGTTTTTATGGATAAATAGAATGATGAATTATACTTTAATCTGTAATGTATTTTTAGAATAAATACCAATGAGTTTATTTTAACGATAACATATTTATATAAATTATTTTATGCTATATCAGATCAGTCAATAAGTTCTCGACTTATTATCAATAAGCTGCGATGCATAAGAGGTCGAGAACTTATTGACTAAGCGACACTACATGGATTCAAAGATAAACGAATATTTTTGCCAATTTTATCAATCACCTAGCTCATAGTTTTCTATAATTAAAATTCTCTTTTACTTAAATTTAATTATGGCTATACTTTATCTTTTATAGTTAATGATCAACTACTGTTTAAGGTTATTAATGTTTCCAAGTTTTTGATTAATCTTTATTTGGTGCTTCTATTAATATTTTATAGTCATATTGTAAAAGATTGATTAAATATAAGGTTTAATATCGTTACCAATTAATAGTTAAAAATCCATTCACTCTAACCATTCATTATTGATGATATTTCACAGAAAGAATAAACTCAATTGTATTGAGTATTACTACTAACTTATATTTGAAAGCTCATAAAATTCTGAAATAGTCAAATACTTTCCATGAGCTTATGTTCCGTTTATGAGACTCAAATTACAAGTCATTAAGTTGGCTAACAATGTTCTTCCAATATTTCACTGCTCCTTTATAGTTTTTATTAAAAATTAATCAATCATAAGAAAAGAATTATTTATTGAACGCAATTCATACAAAGCTTCGATAATATTAATACATTTCGAACTCTTCGATTGGTTTCGTTTGAATTTTCCCTTCTCTTATTTGAGATATTTTTTTCTAATTACGACATTATATATATTAAACTTTTATACGGGCTTTAGATAATAGTTTCATAACTTTAACTTTTCATATACACTGTTTAGTTTTCTATACCGTATATTTTTCAAATAAAGTTTGAGTGAAGCTAAAACTAACAAAACTGGTTAAAAGTTAAATTTATATAGTATAATTATACTTTAAATTATTGTTCTAAATTTAATTCATTTTGAAAACTAAAATACGGAAGCCACCCGTGTATCTATGTTCGACTTGTGTAGTTCGTATTTCTAAAGACTCTGAAGAATGTGTATTTTGCGCATGTATTGAAATTAAAACAACTTCAAAGGGATATTCAATAGATTGTACAATAATCGAACATAGACACGCTGATAGCTTCTGAACAGTTTTTACATTTTCATTAGAATTCTACTTTAGTTAAACTTGATTTGAACTTTATTCGAGTTCAGGTCAAGAGGAAAAAACTGAGGGCGTGGACATGTGGACATGCAGAGAGTGGGACCCAAGTCTGTTGGCGTAGTGGTCAAAACACTGACAGAGCAACCCTTGGGGAGCGGGTTCGAATCCCGCTGTGGCGTACTGCTTCCTTCTACCCAGGTAACACTGGGCCGGGAGGGAAGAGAAGGCTCAGGGGGATCTTCGACGACCGCGGTCCCAAACCGAGGGGCGTAACTCGGTAGAGTCTGGTCTCTGAGACCACCAGACGACAGGCTCGGAGGGCTCAGGTGTGTCCTCTTAAAACTGTGATACTATCCTCGCTGCGATACCACTGAGTAAAAGCGGCGATCCCTGGCCTTAGTTGTGGGCTGTGCAGGGGGAAACAACAACAGATGCAGAGAGTGGGGGATAAGTAGTCGATGAATATCTAAACTTCATTCTCAGATATGTATTCTTTCAGTAAAACATGTAAACCGGCTGCAGTTTAATATATGGGCTGACGCCCCGAGGGAGGTGTGGGATATCATTAGAAAGTTATTGTCGAGTAGCGTTAAAGTATGAAATATCAGATGTCTGAGATCAAAGTTTAAAAAGTTATGAGAGATTAAAAAGTGAATATGTCAATAGAAGCTCATTATAAAGTCAAAGGTTTATTATAATATTAAAATACTAAAAGTAAAAGAGGATAAGCAATCGTGAAAAAATATAAGCCAAAACCAAAACCTAGCCAAAACCTATTGGAACCAAACCAAACCAGGCCTAACCTAACCTAACCTAACTTTAACAGTAGCATTGTAAAAATGGAAAATTTTATTTTATTTACAATTTTTCAATTATATTCATTAGACTTATATGTTACAATTAATTTTGGATAGATAGTTTTGATGTCATTGATCATTTGGTCAAATGGATCGATATTTTGGGAACGACATTCACAAAACCACAAGTATTCGTAGAGGTGCATTGACAAATCTTCACTATTACAGCCTCTTGATATCAATGAATGTCTCAGCCATTTCCAACTGCCCTCAATGGTGCTTGTGTGGGTACCTGTCACGAGAACTTTGAATTTTTTGCTGTGTGTGACTGTCAAGTGTGTGTATCCGTATTTTCTCAATGGCAGATATCCCCTCCATTCATCAGTTATTATAGTTGTGCCCGGCTTTACGTGTTCCTTAATGATGGCTAAGAGAGTCTCGGCATCTCTTCGATTATTGGGACAAATCTCAAGCCTATAACCGTCATTTCTGTCTATCATTCCCACTATCCAATTGCCTCTCGATAGCGCCCTCTGTTGAACTTTCGCTTTCGAATCTTTACCTCATCGATCTCTACTATATGGCCGACTCCTCCTATCATTCCCTCAGCTTTGTATCTCTCACAATGTTATCATACACACTTCTCGTGAGTATAAATACCATTCAGCTACTGTCGCTCTGGAGGTTACAGTGTTAAGGGATGTCTCTTTGATGGCCTGATCATACGACATTTTGCCAGTGTAGGCGTATGTGAGGAAAGCTATCTTAATATGGCTTGATTTTACATTCTCAAACCATGTCCCCTTTGACATATATCGAGGACCACTGCCTCCATAGGGTTTGGCACCGGTATCTCCCAAATCCGTCGTCTGTCTCAAGTGTCATATCAATGCCACATTTTATTCACTTCACTACTCTATGCCCAGGAAGTAGTCCTACACGTTTGAACCACTCTATGCATGTGTTCTTATCTTTCCTTATCTTTCAAGTGCTTTGTCGCTAAATTATAAAGATTCATAGCCTGCAACTGCAATTAGAGATACTAATGAATTATATGTAATGAATCAGAGTACATTTGAATGTACTACTAATAGCAATCAATATTACTATTGTTATTAAGAGTACATACAGTCAGCACGAAAACTAACTTTAGGGAAATAAAGCTTTATAACTTTTGAACAGCTCATTCAATTTTGATGCGGTTTTTTAAAATGAAAAACTCCCCCAGTTTTATAAAAATTTGTTAAAATCATAAAATCACAATCGAAGAAAAAATTATAAAGGATAAATCGAGTTCACATGAAATTTTAAATTCGGGTACAAAATAAATTTAATATAAACATAATTTATTGTTGAACTGATGTTCAGAATTTATTCTTGTTTTGATCTTTGAATAAATTTGGAAACAAATCATTCAATTAATTAAAATTAATATTTATTTAATTATTGATTATTAATTGAAATGCCTTTCACTATTAAAGAGAGAGAATTAAAATTTCAAAAATTTATAAAATTGAGGGCACAGGGACGAAAGAGATCGGTAATTATGAGAGAAGTTGGTAAGTATTGACAGTAAATTATGAATATTTTATTAATATTCTTTTAGGCATTAGTGAACCAACTTTTATCGAATGGAGTCGTATCGATGACGAGGAAGAACAGTTTTTCTTTCGTTGCCGATCTCTTTCGTCCCTGTGCCTTCAATTTTATAAATTTTTGAAATTTTAATTCTCTCTAATAGTGAAAGGCATTTCAATTAATAATCAATAGTTAAATAAATATTAATTTCAATTAATTGACTGATTTGTTTCCAAATTTATTCAAAGATCAAAACAAGAATAAATTCTGAACATCAGTTCAACAATAAATTATGTTTACATTAAATTTATTTTGTATCCGAATTTAAAATTTCATGTGAACTCGATTTATTCTTTATAATTTTTCTTCAATTGTGATTTTATGATTTTAACAAATTTTTTAAAACCGGAAAAGTTTGTTATTTAAAAAACTGCATCAAAATTGAATGAGTGGTTCAAAAGTTATAAAGCTTTGTATCCCTTAAGTTAGTTTTCGTGCTGACTTAAGTTATCTAATATTCCTAACAGCCCTAAGAGCGACCACTAGGCTTACGGAGACGCGTTATTGGCTCCTGCTCTGATATTCATACTTTAACTTCTTGAATATGTAGCTCAAACTCATAAAAATTTTTTCTGACAGTTTGAAAAAAATTAATTTTTCTATAAATGCTACCATGGAAACATTCATACTTATACCATCATAAATTTTTAACCTTTTACCTCAGACATCTCATACATCATATCTCAACACTACTCGACAATAGCTTTCCAATGATACCCCACTCCTCCTTGGGAGCGTCAGCTCATATACTAAACTTCTGCTTCAGGAACTATCTGGAAACATATTTTGGTATAAACGGGGACCCACTCTACAAAAATAAAAAAAAACTTAAAAATATATTTTATTTATTATTTGCAGTGAATTCAGGTCTTCGGATAAGCTCCAGACGAGACCAAATCAAATCAAACTACGGTTTGAACAGACTCGACTCGATTTGTGTGGAGCACTACTTATTGATTCAAGTTATAAATTTCCTAATTCATTATTCAAGGATCAATAACGTGTTGACAAGCCCATACCATCATCGGATACACCTTTTGAATGGCATCAGTGTTTGGTAGAAGAGCTGTACCCTCTTTGAAGAGCATTGTATTTGGAAATTAAGATAATCATTTCTTTTATATATTATATAGTTAATCAGTATCTGAGCCATTTATTACATTATTTATTTTCTCAAGTAATCAACGAAGTTCAAAATGAAGCAGTAAATTCTCTACAATAATTTCTAAAAAGAATGTAATTGCAGTTCTTTCTATTTTATTTTATTAATTCAGGATCAACACCAGTTTTCTATAAATTTTTTTATGTAATACTATTCTGATTCCGTAATAAGAAATGAAATATGATTATACTCTGGGTAAAATTTATTATATTTACAAGTCTTTCTGCTTGATACCAAGACAAAAATTAGACAATTTATTTATTTGAAAATTAAATTTGACTGTCTTCCTTCAGTTTCAAAACAAGAAAATAATTGACAACTACTATTGTAACATATTGATAGAACATGTAATTGTTGAACGGAAACAGATCCACACAATAAAATGCAATTGAATTTCCTGATAATTTCTCGATAAATGAATAAATCTTAAATTTATAATAGAATCTTAAATTCTTTTCAACAATAACAGGATACAACAGCTTTACCGATTTGTGAGCAGTTGCTGTGAAATTAGAGGCTGTTAAATTCAAAGCAAATATAACGAAAAAAATCTGAACTCCGACAGAGAGATACACCACGCGCAGAAATATATTGACATCCTGTTGAAATCCTAAGTAAAACAATATATTTATAGCAGGAGTACAACCGAAGTAACTTAGGCCAAAACCCCATTTGAAAAGCTGATTGAACTTGCCAACTAATTCAGTGTTAATCTGATGTTTCTCTACAGCCCTGATTAATGAACTTGAATTTCGATGATTAAGACTTTGAGCGATTTCATCGTTAATTTGTCTGAACTGATACTTCAGATAAGAAGACGATATGTAGAATAAGACAAAATTAGCCCAACCAAGAGCTGTGGCATGAAATATCCAAATAGCTATCTGTATATTGCATATAATCAGGGCTACTATTGAATGATCAAGTTCGTGGTCCAAATAAACCACAACTGAAGAAATAAAAACAGTCAGTACTGGGATTATTGCACAGCCAATAAGAGTAGGCTTCAAAAAGTATTTTGCAACGAACTTTGCCTTTAAGCAGAATTTCGAGTAATATTTGTCGTCCAAATTAACATCGAGCTGATTGGTTTTGATTTGGTGCAGAAATTTCACAGGTTCCAATGCAGAATTTTCTTCGAGTATGATGTAAGTCAGCCTCAAGGCAGCGATTGCGAACCCAAAACAGCCAAACATTGCGAATAAAAATTGTGATTTACCCCAGATATAGAATGAATCTCCAAAGAGTATCAAGATCCATGGCTCGTTGATTACTGCCAACAGAATAAATCTGAAAATCATAAACCAGTCCAACATATGGATAGCATATACGATACATCTTCTCCTTCTAGATCGGACTCCATTTGTATAATCAGCAAAATTGCGAGACACTAAAACAAGATATTTGGTCATAAATTTCTCAAGTATTGTGAATCCAATGTGTTTATATATATCGTTAAAAAGATAATTATTGAGCCTTCGTTTGACTCTAGTTTTAAATCCGTTTGACACATTTGATCTTGGTTCAGGTACATTATTTGTTTTATGAGCCTGTTGTCTAACAATCGTTTTAGGTTTTCTTACAGAGATTGAGTTTTCAAACGTTTCTCGTGATGTAGAGGATTCTTTTTGATCCTCTCGATGTGATCTCTTCATTGTTTCAAATAATTATTATGTTTCGATCACAAATAGAACAATAGTTAGATTCATACTCATAAAAATAAGAATATTTGAAGGCATCTAATGCTGTTTGGCATAAAATTTATAGAACTGCATAAATAAAATGAATAAATGGAAGATTTGCATGATGGTCGTATCATTAATTATTAGGTATGATTAATATAATCTTATTCTGAGATTGATTAATGATTTTTCACCTCGTTTTAAGCTCAAGGACTCTGCGTATATATCATTGAATAGATAATTATTGATTCTCTTTTAGCATATTCTTTATTCATTTCGGTTGATAGTATTTTGAGTTTTACTTCCAGTGATTATTTTTATTTAACTTAAAACTTTTAGACAATTTCATGTTTCGGATATTGATATTTATCCTACTCGGTTTTCTTGAATTGATTTCCATCTTTTATCAATTTTTTATCCATTATAAATAACATTAAACTTAAATCCTTATCAGCAATAACTGAGAAACTGTATAATAAAATAATGAATCATCTGCAAATCTAACGGGTCATTAATCATGAGGCTTCGTTAAATTAATGACAGTGATTTTGATTTATTCTAGAATTGATTAATGATTTTATACTTCACTTTAGACTTGAAGCATCTAAAGTTCAAGGTTTAAATGATTGACAATTTTGTAAAATACGATAATATAAAACTAATTTTAAGATCTTCAATGTTCGATATTTTGATATGCTTTTATTTATTCTGTATTTAGACTTACTAGTTAGTTTTTTAAATTTTAAAGTTTTATTCAGATATTTTTGTATAAACAATAAGCGATTCTCAGTTCAAACGTACCTAGTTTTTATATACAATGTTTAGTTTTTCTATACTGCAAAGAAGAAGGGGAACTTTGGCTTGTAACTGGGTGGGGCGATTTGAGGTCACTAATCTTGCGAACGAGATGAGACTTATACTGTATTGAAGGGGAAGACTTAAATTTATTTCTTGAGCAAAGATCGGGAGGGGATTCTAACTCTGACTCACCGAATTGGACAAACAAAGTTAGCTCACTCTTTCTATAAATTCAAATTGCAGTTATAGTGTTCTTGACCGATCACTGTTAAAAATCATATAGTAAATGTTAATGAACAATATAACTACATATAAATATTTTGTATACATACTGGTGAATCCGGGCTAATGGGTCTAAAGGGGTTCCTTACCCTTCACCCCCAAGTGTGATATATCATTGGATTCAGTTCGTCAAGCTGAGCATTTTGATACCATACTTGACCACTTCTGATCCGAACCTGGCCACTTCTGGACAACTCCAGACCGGAGTGCCTGACCCCGCCAAGTGATATATCATTGGTCTCAGAACATCGAACTGAGCATTTTGATACTTTACTTGATCAATTATCACAAGTAGTTCTCGAGATATCGATCATTGTTTGATTTAGTACAGCCTGACCACATCTCTTTCGTCAATTCCTTGATCTTTTCAATAAAAACTGAATAGAACCTGGCCATTCCGGAACATCAAATTTGCCATTTTAAAGTAAACATTACTTTCTATCATATTTAGTATCATTTTTAGCTGCCTTGATTAAATTTTCGTTATTTAGTACAAAATTTTTAAATTCACAGCAATTCATTGAAAAATTAATTTTAGTACATATTTCAGCTTTAATTGTGTCCATATTTATTCGACCTCGGTCATCTTTCCAAACCTTTTTCATTGTGCTGAACACGCTTTCTATGAAATCATTTGCTATTAGGATTGCGTAAACAGTTTTAATAACTTTTGTTAAATTTGGTAAATCTAGAGCTGATAATATTTTGCACCACTTATTAACAGAATTTAGAGCTTTATCTTCAGAGTTAAACATCATTAAAAATTGATTGAATAAACCGATTTCATCGTACGTCTTGTCGCGATTCACTTTCATATTCAATACATTCAAGATTTGATTGATATTTTCATAATCAAGTTTGTCGTCCAAATTAAAGACTTTAAAATGTTTGAAAATAGATGATTCAAAATTAAAATGCTTTTCTAAATAATCTTAAGCCCTGTCATAGCATTCCTATGCTTAACATTCAAAAGTTTCACGTTCAGAAACGGATATACTCTCGAGGTAATCATTAGTATTAGAGCCAAAAACCTTTTGTTTACGTCTATTTGTCAATTGTATTTTCAACTTCATCATTATGTCATATAAATTGCTTGAATTGACTTTATTGCTCTGCAAAAGTTCTAAATTCTGGTGAAATATTTTCATTAGATGTTTAGTAAATTCTAAATAAAGATCAGAACTATTCAATCTATTCATTTTTACGCCCCAAACAAATTCAACTATAACTTTATGACAATTATCCGTATCAATTCCTATCAAATATTTTTTAATTTCTTTAGAATTTTTAAACAAACGCTTTATTGCTAGAAAAAGTGAAAGCCAACGATTAGGGACATGTTTTAGTATTTTCCGGAATTCTGTTCCACTGAACTCGTAGCAAGACTTGAGAGATTCGATACGCTTTGCAGAACTTGAAAAACGTGCAAATATTTTGATGATTAGATTTTCCACATCTAAGTCCAGTTTCATCAAGGAATATTTGGCCGTATTATGAATTAAATGACAATTACAATTCGCTTTAACTATAAAATTACTTTCTGACTTGAGTTTTTATAGACTGAATGATAATTACCATAATTTATATTTGCATTGTCAACACTGTAAGCAATTACTTGATTTTGATTCAACTCATTATTGGCTAAAGATTTCTTTAACCCTTCCAGGTCCGAAATATTTTACATACATGAATGACCAAGATGGGACAATTTGTCCACCAATCTAAATCTTAATTAATTTTAATTTTAATGTGATTTTAGTTACAATTCTTTCTTAGATTTGAAGAAATATGAAAATCAGATAAATTATTCATATCATTTACAATGGTTACATAATATTATTGTCTGCTTTTCTGAATGATTCAAACATGCATATTTATTACACTTTTCACACTTTCTTCTTGAACTTCTTTTTGTTCCAGAAGAGCATATATGACATCTTCCTTTCCCTTGACTTTCAGACGGTTGAGAAGAAGATTTCTCTTCTAAAGACACTATTTTTGACATGTCAGTTATAACACTTGAAGGAATTCCTACCAAATTAAGGCTACGACGCTTAACATATGGTGTAACTAATTCAATTGCTAAGCTTTTCAGAAACAATGATCTTTTATTAGGACTATCCTTCACCCACTCAGGATTTTTCGTTATCCAAATAACGAATGCATTGAGAGCAGCAATGTCAATAAAGTTTTCAAAAAGTGCTAAAGTCCATCTTCTCGTTGCTCGTCTGCATGTATGATCCTTTACCATCATATCCAATGTATCAACTGATCCCTTCGTGTCATTGTAGGCTAATATCATTTGAGGTTTGTATTGAAAATTCGCTCCAGCAATTTCATTGTTGCTATGCTCTGTAGATAGCAAAATTACTGCTTTTGACTTCTTCGGCACATAAGAAACAAGTGTCATGTTGTCAGAGAAGACAAATTTTGATGAAAAAACTTCTTTTTGTTTAGAAGGCAGCATAATTGAAGGAATTTCTCTTCTATTTTTCCTCATTGTTCCCAATAAAGTAAGATTTCTCTTGAGTAATTCTTGAGCTAAATCAGCTCCAGTAAAGAAATTATCCGTTGTTATACCCCGACCAGAAGGTAAACTTTCAGATAAATCCAAAACAACTCTCTTTCCTTGATTTCTCTCTGCAGTTTCTCCTTTTCCAGTGTAGACTTGAAAATTCAATGCATAATGTGTTTCGACATCACACATCATCCAAATTTTAATTCCATATTTATCAGGTTTATTGCCCATATAAACTCTGAATGGCACTCTTCCTCTGAATCCCATCAATTGTTCATCAATTGTGACATGAAAGCCAGGACAATAACATTTCTTACAATTGCTCACAAATAAATTATTCACATATCGGATAGCAGCAAGTTTATCATTTTCTCTCCTCACAAGTCTTGTTTGTGCATCATCAAATCTTATAAAACGAAGTATTTGTTTGAAACGATTTCTAGACATTGTACCAGCAAATATTGGAATGTGAAATGGTGAATTAGCTTCCCATAGATGATTTACAGGCTGAGATTGAACTTGCATTACACCACCAGCAATCAATAATCCAAAAAATGCATTGATCTCAATATGATCAATCTCATTCCAGCTATCACCAAAAACACTTTTTCTTTTGTAATTAGTTTTTCTAATGATTATTTCAATAATCTCATCACTAATGAAAAGATGAAATGTTTCATTTATATCTTTCACATCTTTGCTATTGACAGTTAGTCCTTTATCTTGCTTCACTATGTTGCAACTTTTCCTTCTCTTGTCTTTTGGTGGGTTCTCATTCCAAATTCTCCCATCCTTTGCAACAAATGTTTCGCCAGTTTCATTGTCACTATCACTTGATAAAGTATCATTCTCTTCATCACAGACTTCATCTTCACCTTCTTCTAATCCTTCAAACTCACTTAGATCACTTTCGCAATCACTATTGTCACTCATTTTGATTGTTAAGATTACACTCAGTGAGTGAAATCGCTTGCAAATCATTTTCATGATTTGTTTATTTTTAAAAAGATATTGAATTACAGCAAAGACTATTCAACAAATAATGTCAAAAAGTTTTGTGTGAATTAATGAACGTGTTTGTGATTTAAGATAATTTAAGTAAGCTTGGTGGACAATTTGTCCCATCTTGGACCTGGAAGGGTTAATTGATTATAAATAGCATCAGATTTTTCATTTGAGTCTTCGTAGAAATCAAGTACGAAATTGCACATCCCATTAGTTTTATCAAAATACTAAATATCGATTGAAAATAGATGTTTAATTAATGCTTCCCTTATTAGAAGAATCGCTTGCTATTGAAAATGCTTTACCTCCAATTTTATTCAAATGAGATTCGATAGAAGCTGGAGACAGAACATTTTTCACTATAGTTTCCATTTTAGTTCGACCACATCGTAATCCTTTGACAATCTTGGAATCAGTAAGTAAATTCTGAATTAATTTGTTACGTCAGTCGATCGGTAACTCAAGTGACGATTTACTGAATGATATGCCAGACACACCTCTGAGACAACTATAGATTTGGTTTCACCTGAATCACATTTAGCGATGAAATTGCTTAACGCTGAAGACATTTTGGCCGAATTCACATTTGATTCGTGTGATTTCGATTTTCTGTGTGTATTGACAGCTGAAATGCCTTCGTATTTAATTGTGAATTGAGTTTTACATAATATACAATTAGCTTTGAAGTCATCAACTTTACTCAGCCAATCTTTATATTCATCTTTCGAAAGCCATATGTCCCGGAAATAAGTCAATCTCTTCTTTGATTTTTTTGGCAATTCATTAATAGTTCGTTTATTTGACATGATAGTTTGTTAGCAATTAATTGATATAATAATAAATATTTTCAGTATTTAATGAAAACAAATATTAAATCTTTAGCGAAATATAAATTATTTGTTCAGAAAATATAGTAACATTATATACTATTCGTGTGAACATTAGCAAAAAATAATTATGAGTAAATGTATGACTATTTCAGGATTCAGTTATATTTTATGCCTGTTTTAGAGTTTTGTTTTAGTATTGATATAGAGTAATGATAAGTACATTTACATTCTTTTAATACGGTTTCGAAAAATCTATTTTTAAACATTTTGTTAAACATTTGTCATTCCTGGACTGTTAAGATCATTCCGGGACATGTGGTCAGGCTGATTTAGTACCTCGTAATGGATGAACCTGGATCTTCGAGTCGTAACCCAAACAAGCCTGATATAAACTCGAGGAGAATAAATTAGGTCGCGAAGCGATCTAGCCTATGTAAAGTTAACGAAATTTTCTTTTAAAAATTGATAGTTTTATTTCGAGTTAACTACTCGTATTCTCTGCCAAAAAACTGAACTTAAATCAGATATTTATTTGTATATATGGTATGAAAATACAATAAAAGTGTTATCGATCAGAAAAAGATAAGACTTCTGGCGACTCTAAATATTTTAGTCCGTCGCTTCAATCTCTATAAGGTCCATACTTAAAACTTTCTCACCTGTTTACTCCGAATAAGTTAGAGAGTTTAGAGTAAACTGCAAAGTATAAAATAAATTCAAACTTGTAAAACCTATTACCTTTACACCTATTATACCTTAGTTTAAATCAGGTTTGGCTTGGGTTACAACTTGGTAAAGCCAGGTGGTATCAGGACACTTGTTCGTCGCCGTTTGTTCGTAAGACATTTGTTCGTCGGACATTTGTTCGTCTGAGACTCTTATTCGTCGAACACTTGTTCGTCGGACATTTGTTCGTCTAAGACACTTGTTCGTCTAAGACATTTGTTCGTCTAAGACATTTGTTCGTCTAAGACACTTGTTCGTCTAAGACATTTGTTCGTCTAAGACACTTGTTCGTCTAAGACGTTTATTCATCTAAAACATTTGTTCGTCTAAGACACTTTCAGGATGCTTGTTCATATGAAAATATATTTATCCTTGATACAACACAAATGAAGTAAATTTTCTTTGCATCGATCCTTGCCGCTTGTGGGACATGGTTGTGATCATCAGAGTGATGAATCACCCTTTCGCCGTCCGTATGCGCGCGCCCTTTACAATTCTCAATATATTTGATACATTTCGAGTAGGTCTTACCTGATTTAGTATAATCCTTGTTGAAAATGTATCCATCGTGAACAAGTCGATCCTTACCTTTGGTACTCTTCACAAATTCCAGTGGCATTTTGAGATCTCGATGGATTAAGTCTTGATGATCTAGAAATAGAAAAAAGTAGATGGAAATGAATATAATACTTACAATCTTGATGAAAGACGACGTCCTCAGTTGTCTTCTGTTTTGCTGTTTAGAAGTGAAGTAGTAGAATTATAGAAATATTAGGAGTAAATATCTTATTAGGTCGAATGGTCGGTAGATCGAATGGTTGAATGGACCAACAAATGTATTGGACGAAAAAATGTCTTAGACGAACAAGTGTCTTAGACGAACAAATGTCTTAGACGAACAAATGTCTTAGACGAACAAGTGTCTTAGACGAACAAATGTCCGACGAACAAGTATTCGACGAATAAGTGTCCCAGACGAACAAATGTAGACGAACAAGTGTCTGACGAATAAGTGTCGGACGATTAAGTGTCATGGAACCAGCCAGGTTACCCATTTTCGAGGGGATTAGGTCTCGGTGCCCAGAAGTGGTTGGGTTCGGGTTCGAAGTAGTCAATTGTGGTATCAAAATGTTCAGCTCGACGAACTGAATCCAATGATGTATTACACGTCGAGGTGGGGGATTGAGAACCCTTTAGACCCATTAGCCCGGATTCACTCCAGAAGACTGACGAAAGTGACGATGAGTAATAGACATTATGTCTAAGAATCTCAACTAGAAATGAATAAAAATTCGAGATCCGGGGTTTTAACCCCATTTTTTACTATTATACAATGAAAATCATAAAAATTTCTATAGTTTATTTCGCTCCGTTCCAGGTCTTGATCTATTCTGAAACTTTTCCAAAATTATTCCCTTATTTTTATTGATTTTTGAGCGTAAACCCAAAAAGAAACTAATCAGGGGTGTGGGTCAAATGATTCTTTAAAATTAATTTTTCTCCCATAGACGTAATATTAAAAAGTTGAGGAACATTTTTTTCTCCCGAACCAAAATTAGCTAAGAACTAATATTTTGGTCGAAGATGTGTCCCTATATTTGTCATCGAACCACAAGGTCAAAAGTCCTTGCCCAAGCACAATGGCTTAACGTAGGTTCCCCTTTAGTAAACAAAACTTTATATTAACTGAATCGTATTTTAGTAATGTGTGAGTACTCTCTGTTAGTCATTAAGATCTAATTGATTCTATAAAAAATTTGGATTAAAGTCAATTTGAAATAAGTTTAAAACTCATTTTTCCTAGATTTATAAGAAATGGAGAATTTATTTGTTATGCCAATGAAGAAATTAAATTGAATTCAATAAGAGTTTGACAAAGAATCAATATGATCCTATGAACTTTTAATTAAAAATTTGAAGGTAGTTATATCATAATAGAGTAAGAAGCGTTTAAAACTAAAACAAGAGAGAAAATTGTTTTAAAATTAATTTTCTAGAATAATGCTGTATCCTTAGTCCAAGAATTAGTTATCAGAGGCTCATCCTACTTTAGTGACAAGTTTTAATTTCTTTAAGCTTTAGAGGTTCGTTCAACTCTTTATAAGCGACAAAATCTTCTTCGCTCAAAGTTTGAAGCGCGAGTGCTTTCGTGATCATATCGGCAGCTTCAGAAAACTCTTCCTGAGCGACCAGTACTTTGGCCATCCATAAATAATTAATCTTCCAATTAGGTTTTAATTTGTCTGCTTTCTTGAATGCTAGCATAGCCTCAGAATAACTAGACTTTAGTGAAGAACCAAATATTTTGGCGTAATTGCGTTCGACAGCACTCAGACCCGCCACTTCATAGCTCCACCGGCCAGATATGAAGTAGAGCATTGGGTCGTTAGGCTCGAGGGACATGGCTCTATCTAAATTCTCTTTGATCTGGATTCCAAGTCTAATGCGATCATTGCTCGACACGAAAGCTGTTGCTCTCCCAGCAGAAGCACAATACCATTTCATGCATTCGAATGAGTTCGGCTCCAATTCCAGACCCATTTTCGAGTGCTGAAGAGCTTCTAGAACGTAGTGTTTGTCATTCTTCTCTTCATTTTCCTTGATCGCTTCATAGCTTAGGATCAGCTCATTCTTTGCTGTTCTCCAAAGAATTTCGGAGTGAGTCAATCGTATGTTATTGTATAACTTTATTTTGCTAGAAGAGTGATCTTCGATTTCTCGGTCCCAGTTGTTGAAATCCATTGTTATCGTATTTTCAGAGTTTCGTGAAATTTATTTTATGATTAAAATATGAACAAAGTTTCTGAACTTACTTTATATCGAGATTGAGATCACTTTGTTATGTTTTTATTTGAAACAATATAAATAGATTTAAAAGATCATGATTGCATTTTTGTTGAAATAAAATACTAACATAAGCACAAAACGAATACAAACGTGTTAAAAAATTCTAAAACTTTAGTTTCTAGCATTTTATAATAGCGTCTCATGCTCAGATTTTTCAGTTTTACTTTTACTCCGAAGATCAATGTCATTTTTCTTTTAAGCCGTCTAAGATCACTACATTGAATGTTATATATCAAATATTGAAAATATTCTGAAATTTATAAATTAGAAACTATCTCTCAATTCAAATATAATTGAAATTCTTGTCCTCTCATTGATAAAAACATAGTGAGTTTTAAGACCTCGTAAATTTTCTAAAATAAAAACAAAAAAATCTTTATTATAAACTAAAAACTTAATGACTCACGCCATTAGTTGAAGTTTTAACTCTTCATTAGCCATATTAGTAGTATATTCGCCCAGGTAACGCAGTCACACTTGAGAGCAGAATCTCTCCTATTTGAAATAAAAACATAAGATTTCCTTGAAAAAACTAAGTTTAACGCAGTCAGTTTTGAGGCCTAAAAATTTCAATATTTAAGTGAAAAACTAAGATTTTTGATTAAAAAACACGTTTAACGCAGTCACTTTCGAGAGCAGAATCTGGAATTAACCCAGTTATTCGAATACTCTTTAAATAATCGAAATGATTAGGGTTCCGCGCGATGACTGGTATAATAAGCTTCGCGTTCATGGATACGATTATGGAAAGAAATTTAGGGGTCTTTTAGAGGGGTCTGAAGATGGAAAAGAGGGAATAGTGCGTTGGACTGGAGAGTGGATTAGTTTTCTCGATTCAATGCTTCATTTGATGCCATTCACAAAAGAACTGAAATCTAATACCATTCTTATGCTCACGTTTTTCGAGTCAATTCGATGTGACCCAAGAATCCTTTTCTACAAAGTAAATACAGCTCAAAAGAATTCATATCAAGATAACGACTCAGTTCAACATGACATCAAAATTTCTGTTTACTATGACTATGATCTTGAAGCTCTCTATACAGACTGTATGGAATTAAGAGGTTTTCAAGTAATACCCATTCCCAGAAAAGATTTGGTCAAAGGTTTACGTCTGGAAAAATACTTATTTATTGCCAATCACGAAAGTGAAGACATCGATAAGAACGATATGAAATAATTCATAAAATACAATCATGTATGCAATTATGTGCTAAAGAAAGTAATGGCAGAATTAGGATTTTACTTTGGCAAAATTCTCAACGGAGACAGATATGAGACAAACAGTTTGAGTAAATCATCGATTAATGAATACATCAAAAAGTCTGAAACAGATAACAAGTACTCGGTTTTAAGATTTTTGAGTGAAATCCAAAATTGGAAACAATCCGAATTGTTTAGTGATTTGAGTCCCAGAGAAGTTGTTATCACTGGTCTCACAAAATATGGTTCAAACTTACGTTACGACCTATTGAACAATACCTATGCCGTCGAACGCTTACTTCGTACACAATTTGATTTGATTCTAGAAAATAATATCAACCAATCGATTAAAATCTTAGAATTGAATAACAGATCAACAGAACCCTTGTTTAAACTGATAAATCAATGGTTTTCTGGGACTCCACTCATGAGCCTGACAATTGATTACGGTTTAGCTCAAACTCACATGAACTTCATAGCTGAAGATGTTCTCGATTCAAATATAAAACTGATCGAATGGAACGATTCTGAAGCTGAGGTTCCCCTCAACTCGACAAATCTTGATTTAGTTATATACAATTGTATTTCAAAGGAATTAAAATCAACTAAAATTTTGGAATCCATCTACAATGTGGTCAATGAGAACGGTTTCGTTCTACTTATAACGAGAACAAAGCTTTCTCTTCCACAAAATTTTTTGGATGAATTTGATTCGGAAAACAGTGTGAACCCAATCACATATGAAAAGCTTTTGTCCAAATGCAAAGACATAGGATTTACGATCATCAGCACTAAAAGTGATTCGTTATATTTCAGAAATGCCTTACTGAGAAAACCAGTAAAGCAAATGACTCAGAAACAAACCATTATTGAAGTAAAGAATGAGAATTTTGATGAATGGGTAGAGTCACTAAAATCGACGAATAAAAATATAAGCCTTTGGGAGAAAACATATGGCATTACTCGAATGGTTACCATTTTAATGGAGTTTCAGGTTAGTGGAAGAAAAGCTATGGAAACTATCATTCCCACTATCCAATTGCCTCTCTATAGCGCCCTCTGTTAAACTTTCGCTTTCCAATCTTTACCTCATCGATCTCTACTATATGGCCGACTCCTCCTATCATTCCTTCAGCTTTGTATCTCTCATCCAATGCTATCGTACACACTTCTCTTGAGTATGAATACCATTCAGCTACTGTCGCTCTGGAGGTCACAATGTCAAGGGATGTCTCTTTGATGGCTTCTACGTCAAAATGTCGCCCCAAAAATGTCTCCTCAATAATGTCGCCATTAAAAAATGTCGTCAGTATCATTTCATCCTGGTGATAAAAAATCTAGCGAAAGATTGAAAAAGAACATTTTTATGAATAGTCTCATATCAAACCAATGTTTAAATAGTTTATAGTTAAAGAGCTTCAATCACTAATTTTTCCATTGCCTACTATGAATGAGCTTCCTTGCTAAGAAGGTTCAGATCATACTCCGATTGATGTATTCCATTGATCATTTTGTGCATATTAGTAAATCTTATTTTATTGCTATAATTAAGCGAAAAAATGATCTTGCTCGAATAAAATATTTTCGAAGCTATTTTACTCTTGTTAATTTTACTTGGAATATATGTATCAAAAATCTTGAAACAGACCATTTTGTGTAAAATTTTATATGGCGACATTTTTTATCGGCGACATTATTGCGGCGAAATTTCTGGGGCGAAATTTCTGGGGCGAAATTTCTGGGGCGAAATTTGTCAATGAAAATAAGTATTGAAATAAAGCGCTAATTCATATGCGATCACATAGTTCAGACTGGTAAACAATACTGATTAAGAATCAAGTGTCTACAGCTAACCAATATCTTTCAAGGCTAAGATATGAGTCCAAAAAATTTTAGCCTGACCTAGTACCATCATAACTTTTTAACCTTTTACCTCAGACATCTCACACTTCATATCTCAACACTACTCGACAATAGCTTTCCAATGATACCCCACTCTTCCCTGGGGGCGTCAGCCCATATACTAAACTTCTGCCTCAAGAACTATCTGGAAACGTATTTTGGTATAAACGGGGACCCACTCTACAAAAATCAAAAACAACTTAAAAATATATTTTATTCATTAATTGCAATGAATTCAGGTCTTCGGATAAGCTCCAGACGAGACCAAATCAAATCAAACTATGGTTTGAACAGACTCGACTCGATTTGTGTGGAGCACTACTTAATGATTCAAGTTATAAATTTCCTAATTCATTATTCAAGGATCAATAACGTGTTGATAAACCCATACCATCATCGGATACACCTTTTGAATGGCATCAGTGTTTGGTAGAAGAGCTGTACCCTCTTTGAAGAGCATTGTATTTGGAAATTAAGATAATCATTTCTTTTATATATTATATAGTTAATCAGTATCTGAGCCATTTATTACATTATTTATTTTCTCAAGTAATCAACGAAGTTCAAAATGAAGCAGTAAATTCTCTACAATAATTTCTAAAAAGAATGTAATTGCAGTTCTTTCTATTTTATTTTATTAATTCAGGATCAACACCAGTTTTCTACAAATTTTTTTATGTAATACTATTCTGATTTCGTAATAAGAAATGAAATATGATTATACTCTGGGTAAAATTTATTATATTTACAAGTCTTTCTGCTTGATACCAAGACAAAAATTAGATAATTTATCTATTCGAAAATTAAATTTGACTGTCTTCCTTCAGTTTCAAAACAAGAAAATAATTGACAACTACTATTGTAACATATTGATAGAACATGTAGTTGTTGAACGGAAACAGATCCACACAATAAAATCCATTTGAATTTCCTGATAATTTCTCGATAAATGAATAAATCTTAAATTTATAATCGAATCTTAAATTTTTTTCAACAATAACAGGATACGACAGCTTTACCGATTTGTGAGCAGTTGCTGTGAAGTTAGAGGCTGTCAAATTCAAAGCAAATATAACGAAAAAAATCTGAACTCCGACAGAGAGATACACTAGGCGCATAAATATACTGGCATCCTATTGAAATGCTAAGTAAAACAATATATTTATATTAATAGCAGGAGTACAACCGAAATAACTTAGGCCCTTATTAAAAATTCATATATTTTTAAAGCTTGTTTTTGTATTACTGCGTTTACTTTCTAATGCGCTTTTTGTTATAGAAATTGTATTTGTTTATAAAAGTGTACAAAATTATGATACAAACTAAACATAACGTTCATCTTTAATAATATACTTCGCATTCGTCATTTCCATTCGTTAAATATCTTTTCGAAGTCATTTTGTGTTAGTCTCTTTAGGTGACCGAACACAATCTTTTTAAGTTCATCAAAGTTGTTTTTGAGGGAAAAGATTGCATAAATTAGGCCAATCTCCTCACTCATAAGATATTGCTATGAATGATTTTGCACTATATCCCAGTCTAAAGAAACTTATTCGATGATACGAGTTTATATCTGAAGACGAGTTCAAGAAGAATGTCCGGCTACCTAAAGAGGTTGACACAAAATGACTACGAAAAGATATTTGATGAATGGAAATGACGAATGCGAAAGTGTATTATTAAAGATGGACATTATGTTTAGTTTTCATTATAATTTTGTACACTTTATAAACAAATACATTTCTATAACAAAGAATGCATTAGAATGTAAATGCAACAATGGATAAAGATTACAACGATTTGTAGAATTCTTTCTACGAATGGATTAGCAAGAAATGCATTCCAATCATTGGCTTAAAATTTAACCTTAAAATTACATTCGCATAATTTATACGTTTATTTTTAAAAAACAATGCTTTAGTTTGATCTTGTTCAGTGAATAGTTAGAAAGTTGTATTTAAGTGTGCAGTAGAGAAGAGAATTCTCGAAATTTCTGTTTCCATTCCCACTTCCACTACCGTCACATCTGTATACTGATATTATTATTTATCTATAATTATTATTTGTCAGAAGTCAAATGAAAGAAATTATCTGTAAATATATTTTGTTACTTTTGGACAAAGGATGTTTAAACTTTTAGAAATGCTATTCTATTTCCATCTAATTAAAAATCTATTCCATTCCTATCCCATTTCCATAAAAGATGGGATTGGGATTCAGATTCTCATTTCTAGTGTGCAGTCAATCAGTTTGAAGCTTAATTTCAATTTGAAATAAAACTTAAACTCAGTTTTTCAAACTTTTACTAAAAATAATCAACGTTATTATTCATATACCATTTGTTATTTCAATAAATTTTTTGCTTCTGATTTTCATTTACAATACACACCTTATGCATAATGCACAGAGCATTTTTTCCCAAGATTTTCACTTTTTTGTTTAGCTAATGCGCGCATTATATTCGAGAAATTAGGGTAGCTTTATGAGAAGCTAATCTGACTGACTACAGACCTTTGGTTCGAATGAGTCAACTTTATTCTCATAAAAGCCATAATTATAGTAAAGTTGAAATTCTTATAATAAAGTGTCGCGTCTACTGCTTATAATTTGAAGGAAGTATCAGATCGTTTCTAATATGCAAATAAGCTTTTATTCATAAAACTTCTCAAACTTTTAAGAACTTTAGTTTTGCACCAACAGATATTTCAAATTCAAAGTTGACTTATATGTTCAAATTTAATATAAGTATTGTCACGTTTATTTTGTGACTTGGGATCTTTTCTAATTAATTTTAGAATTTGTATTAAACAATTTATATTGTCTTATGTTTTGTTGTTTGCTAGTTGTACAAATTGGGATCGAGGACCTCAATGTGAGATCTCAATTCGTTTAAGTTAGAGTCAGGCTGGACTCGTGTTTTAAATTACAACTTCCATATTTACTTTATAATACGCGTTGTATTGATGAATTGATGAATTAACACACTTTTCACTATTGATATTAATGTAAATTTATTTTAATTATTCAATATTTCATGTTATACGCTTATTAACATACACTATCTATATGTCTCTATCTGTATGTCCTCCACACTTTCCCTGCTCTCCTTATATACTTTTTCTGTATTCTATCTTATCTTGTTCTTAAAACTAAAGTTTGCATAATTCTCGATATTTTCTTTGAAAAACATGTTTTTAAGTAAAAAATTAAAAGAGAGCTTATTGTTGATAAAATAGACTTTTTATCTATTACTTTATCAGTATAATAAATTTTCTTTTAATTATATAATAAAACATTTCTTAATTAGTCTATTGCTTAATAATGATAACTTATATAGATAAATTTTACGTTTCACAGTATGATTTAGTAAGACTGAATTAGTCGAAACATGTTTACCAAACACCTTTCAGTTCACGAACTGTAAGGTTATTGACTTTGATTTGCGAAGTTTTAGATTTCGATTCCAAAAAAAAATCAATTACTGAATTGAAGTCTTCAGTCGGAAAATAAAGAGCAGTCATAACAGTGAGACCATTATCAGCAAATAATTCAACAGATGAGACGTCAACAATCAATCTTAAATTCATAGACTTAGTCGAAGTAAGTCTCGGAGCGCTAAGCAATAGTGAAAACTTTGTGCTGAAATCATGTTTACCGGCTTTGGATCGATCGATGTGGTATTTATTATCTGCAGCATTAAAATAAACCGATAGCTTATCTTTACCAAAATGAAGGCCAAAAATATCGTGATTATCAATACCACTAATATCTAGACTTAACTGAATATCAAGTAATTTAGATTGAATTTTGGCCAAACTATTAATATCAATTTTGGAGTTGGCGTGTAATACTTGTTGGCCATCATGAATTACAGGCACAGATCTAGCTGACAGACTGTTAATTTCTGGTACAGGCGTTGATGACAGCAATAGCTTTTTATCAGAATTAGTAATAAGACTAAGTTCACGTGGGATTGATGTCTGTCCTCTCCAGACTCCTGTCGGAACATCTCCAGCATATGCCGGGCTATTCATCCATGCAATGAATATCGTCCTATTGTTAGGCACTGCATTCCAGGTCACACCAGCATAACTATCAGGTCCGTAATCAAGCCACAGGGTTTCATTTGATGGATTATCATTTGTAAACTTTTCGCCATCGAACGATCCAATGAAATAAATCGTTAGTCCGCCTGAGTTCACTGTTAGTATCCATTTTTCAGTCAACTTACTAAATTCGATTGAATTGTGTTAAAATTGATTTAGTTATAAAATATCATAATTCTGTAGATTTTTCTACAGATAAACCCCGTTATAAAGAACATTAAAGAACTGGTCTTCAGTTCATTATATCGGGATTTAAGTTTTTATTAATTTTTCTCTAACCCATTGATATTGACATGCATTGGGAACAAGTCTGGACATTCGAACACGCCGTGAAATTTAGTATCCTGACCGAATTCAGAAGTTTTGACCCAATGTTTCATATCAGTTGACTTATAAAAGTTAACATGATTTCCTGCGGCCAATACAATGACATAATGCGAATTGTGATATTTCAAAATTTTAGGATCACGAAAATCGGGAACTTTCGGGTTATCAATAATGGGATTGTTGGGATTGTTTTTCCAAGTCAGGCCATCGTCATTACTATAAGCTAGACTCTGCTTTTCCACGTTATCTGGCTGTCCGTGTGCTGTGTAAATCGCAATCATTGTTGCATTTTGCTTACTAGTTTGAAAACCAGTCACATTATTGTAGTCCATGATCGCACTGCCAGAGAATATGTATTCGTGAGCGTTAGGGTATAGGGCTATTGGAAGTGTTGTCCAGTGAAACAGGTCTTTAGACACAGCATGTCCCCAATGCATTGGACCCCATTTTGTACCATTCGGGTAGTGTTGATAGAATAAATGATAAGTTTCCTTATGATATACCAAACCGTTTGGATCATTCATCCACCCTTTAGGTGGACTGTAGTGAAGTTGAGGTCTATATTGTTCATCATATAAACTCAATGTTATATTTAATGAACTAATTAGTACTAAAATCCACAAAATTCGATTAACTTTCATGTTAAAAACTAATTCTTCAAAGTTTGTTCTTTTGCGTTGAATTTAAAGCTTTCTAAACATCTATTGGTATAGTGTCTGAGATTCGACACCTGCTTCTATTTTATCATTAATTGATAATTGTTAAAAAAAATAGCATCCTGTTTGAAAATATGGATTTATTTGGTGACATTTTCAAACAAAAAGGCAGATAATAAGTTATGATAGACTCGCTGTAAATATTCGAAAAAATTATTTTTGGATTACTGGTCATAGTTTCGAAAGCAACATTGAAACTGACTTGAAGACAAAACATATGATCTTTTGATTGATGAACTACTATTTTAGTATCAAAAATTACATTCTACTAAGAATTCTATGAAAGTTCGATATTTAGTATTCGCCTAATCAATTATATAGGCTATGGATAAAAATTGATAATTTTGTAAGGTTTAAGAGATAACAGAGCCGTAACCAACAGATAGGGCTTAGGGGACTATAGTCCCATCAAACATGTTCAGTACTGTAGTGTCCCTTTATTATTCATAAAATTTACAATACACAAATCCAATTACTTCTAAAGCAATAAACTTAATGTGCTTTCTTCGAAAGCTCGACCCTTTCTCCCCTTAACATCTCTCAAGTCACTCTATTTAAAGATTTTTCCTTACTCTTACTCATCTGCTTCACGAGTATGTTGAGTACTCACAATGACTCGATAGTACTGCACTGTAAAGCAGATGAGTAAAGTTTTGTCTTTAAAGACTGCTCTGTTTCGAACAGACACTGCAGACCCATTTAACTAGTATTGAGAGATTATGTCTGGAGCATACTGAGGTAGGCTTCAAAATTCAGTATATGATTATTATCAGCTGTCCTCAATATTGTAGAGTTTAGACAAAGTATTTAAAGATTTCTTTGGTATAACCAAAAGTAATTTTTATATTAGCAATTAACTCTGAGATACATGTGATTAATGAAAATCAAAGTTTAGAAATATAAAATGGGTTCGAATAAGAAATTTAGACTTTATTACAATATCAGAGCATAAAGCTTTGCAATATTTTGCTCAATCAATTTGACCACTAGTACAACAAGCATCCAAAAATTATTCTATTTTCGCAGAAAATTGAAACTCGAAGTATTAAGCACCTAAATGTTCATTTTTTGTACAATTATACTCTTTATTAAGGTATGTTAAATTATCTTAAGTCTGGAAAGGGCTCATTATATTGCAAAGCAGTTGTGCTCGTTAAGATGATTTTAATTAGAAACAGATATTTCAATATTACGAAGTGCTATAGCTATTTGTTTCCCAAAAAACCTTATTAACCTTCATTTATAAGAATCAACTTGATATTTCAATTCATAGAGCATCAGGTGTCAATTTATTCATTGGGTAAATATATTTTTTACAACTTTTACTGTAAATAACACGCAGATTTTCAAAACCTTTGAAATATAAGATCACATTAAAATTTACAAAAATAAATTGTTAGTATTGAAGTCTTCATTCATAGTGAAGGGTGTAATATCAAAATATTTTTAATTAACAAATTTAACAATATTAAAATTAACAATATATATAAAAAAATTGAATGAATCCAGTATAAAAGTTAACTTTAGTGAACATTGTAAAGCGGAGTTAAACCTTTTTAAAACACAATAAGTTTAATAGAATACGGCAACCAAAAATTTTAAAAACTCTTTATAGAATGGAAAAATGAATTCGATTGTGATGAAGACTAAACGTGAATACAAAATTATTCTCAACAGGATTTTAGTACCTGTTCTAATCTTTATGGACTTTGGGCTTTCGTTCAGATGAAATACTAAAATATTCTTGAAAGTGGTGAAGCTGAAATTATAATACTTAGGTTTTGAAATTTCTTTCGTCAAAAAGTTAAGCAATTAAGACAAATATGCATAAATGATAAGCCTTAGAAGTATTATAAGATTGGAAAGAAAGTATTTACGGAATTTAATCTTATTTTAATCAACATTATTTTTGTGAAGAATGGTTATGTTTACAAATCAATTTCAGTTCAATTTCCATACACGTGTTATTTGTCTACAATTTTCTTCTGGAATTAATTTTGATATCTAGTGATAATCAGTTCTGAACCATGTCTTCAGATGAACTTCGCATAAGGCATTACGGATGAGTCCGGGCCAATGGGTCTAAAGGGTTCCCAATCCCCCATCCCCAATGTGACAATGGATTCGGTTCGTCGAGCTGAACATTTTGATACTACACTTGATCACTTCCGACCCCAAACTGACAACTTTTGGCTATCCAGATCTAAACCTTCGAAAATAGATAAACCTGGCTTTATCAAGTTGTAACCCAAACCAAACCTAGTTTGAACTAAGGTATAATAGGTTATATTGCAAAGCGATCTAACCAATTCTCCTTTAGTTTATATCAGGCTTGCTTAATAGTGGCGTGATGATGAAAATCTGTAAAGACTTTCTTTCCAACCTTTGTGTTCACCAAAATTTTCGAAAAATAATTCTCGAGTCTAATTATTAACAATTCATTTATTACGGAGTGGGTCACTTGCTTTTTCAAGGGAGGTACAGCAAAAGCAGTAAGACACGGAAAATTGAAATAAATTTTATTAAATTCTACATAAAAAATGAAATTGAAATGACTTTGTTCAATAATCGGTGTGCTCACCATTTGCTCGTCGTACAACCTCCAACGGTTTGGACATGAGAGCAAAAGTTGTTCAAACAGATCTGTATGGTTTTCAATAGATTTCAAGACCTCTTCGACATGAGCTTTTATTTTTTCATAAGAATATCACTCAAAAGTTATTTTCTTAAAAGTACATTAATGGAATGGGAATAATAACAATAAGACAATAAGTAAATGAGAGTTTTCTACAGAGGCCTTGAATCTAATGTGAATTACGCCAGAAGGTAAAAAGATCATGCAAAATTTGTTCTGATGACCTGAACCAATTTCGATTTGATAGAGAAACAAATTCAAAGTAAAATTAAGTTTATACCATCAATAGTTAGTGCTGTATCCCTCTTGAAAAAGCAAGTGAATCACTCCATACATTCGTCTTAATTGCAAATTTTTTGACAAAAGAAATTTTGAAACCTAACTATTAAAAATATTTAGCCCCGTCACTCCTAAAAATATTCTAAAGAAAAGTGAAAAAAGTTATGCAAGAGTTATGCACAATCCTTTTTGAAATTTCTGCGAGTTTACATAACTTCATTTGAAGCTTTGACTGCAAGAGGAATCTCTACTCTATCTCAAAGTATCAAAAGGGCTTATTAAATCATTATTTTATAATTTTTTTATCTAGCACTTTATTCACTCAAGTTTACTAATCTAAAATTGATTTTGAGTCTTACGTTTAGGGTTATGATTATGAGAAAGTGTCTTCCCAGTTTATAGACAATCAATACTTGTAATTTTCAAAAACTAAAAACAAAATATCTGTTAATGTCTGCTGTGAAATATATTTATTATGAAATACTTCAAAAGTGAGAAAAGAACATTTTCGACACTAGAAAGTATGGTTACTAAATTTCCTTAGTTTCAAATTTGTATAAAAATTTTCAAAGGGCAATCCTTACACGTTTGCTTTTACAAAATTCATAGAAACGATTAATTTGGTGAGACAATAGCCGTAATGCTGATTAGTTTTAAAATATTCGATAATTGAGAAATTAAAAGTAATTATTGATAAAAAATATTCTAACTTTCGTCACTTAGTGAGTGTTTTCACAGTATTTTTGTATCCTGATTCAGACCAATCCTACGTTTTTGGCCAAATCTGTTTGCGTGACCCTTCAAATTTGTATTGTATGGACGAAATTTGTCTGGCAAATGTATTAAAATGTACTCTGAAAACAAAATTGGGAATCATTTAATCAACACAGTAGTTTCCAATTATTTTCTCGTGCGCACCACATTTAGCTCGATAAAAATTTTATCTTACCTACTTTATTTAATTCTATATTGAATTTTTACTCTTCAAATTCCGCTATTTTCAATCTCATAATCCTCTAGACGTACCAACAAATACTTCTAGTTGTATATGCATCAATGTTTGGGAAATACTGAATTAAAATAATTTTCTTACGTAGCAGCTATCAGAAAACAACGTCAATTTTATCATTATTTTCATTAAATGCTCAACAGATAAGACCCTTAAGTTAGGAGACAATTGCTGCGATACAAAATTTAATGATAAAACTAATAAGTTAAATACCAATTAAACGGTATTTTTCTCACTTTCTTCATATTACATTTTAATAGCAAACAAGTTTATCTAACAAATTTTGTTCATATATAAAATATGTTAATCAGCAAATTATTCGGTAATTATGATATTCTATATATCTTAAATTAACCTCAAATATTTATAAATTCTTATAGTTTTTTATGCAATTAAATTCTATTGTCAGGATTAATAGCTTTTCAAGTCATAGTAATCAGCATTATTAATGGCGATTCACCTTGTAATGAAATAAATGATCTTTTTATTCATAAGGAATGTGAGTGTCTAGAAGCAGAAAAACCCAAAAAAGAAAATATTTTTTGCAGAGGAGATGAAGTTACAAAAGCAATTCTCGACAACCTGTTGGGATACTATGGAAATTATTTTTCCCTTTGCATTCAGAATACCAATTTGACCGAAATTACTGAAAATCAATTTGAAAAATTTTCATTTGAAAGAATTTTCATTGAAAATAATAATTTATTAGAGTCCATTTATGAAAGTGCTTTGGATAGTTCATCAAATGTTTCATACCTAGTCATTAGAAATAACCAAAAACTCAAGGGAGATTCTATTTTTGGTTTGGCTCGAGCTCTAGCACCAAAAGTAAGGATAGAATTCGAAGGCAATGCTATAAGCTCTATACCAATTGGTGCTTTTGGCAAAAATGAAAATCTGAAATATATATTTATGCAAAATAATAAAATAGAGAGTATTGATGTTAAAGCTTTCAGTGAATTGTCAAATCTGTCTCAATTAGTTCTGCAATATAACGAACTCAATGAAATAAATGGTTTAAGCTTCAAGCCCTCGCCTGATGGTAAAGAACGTAACATCAGTGTGTTTTTAAATAACAACAAATTGAGTGAAGATAGTATAAAGGTTGACTTTGAGAAGCAAGATAAAGTTAATGTCAAACTGTTTTTGGAGGATAATCTATTCAAAAAAGTACCAGAAAAGTTTAAGAAATTTCTCACTGGTAGTAAAAATGAAATATACTTTCATAACAATGAGTTTGATTGTGATAAAAGCATGAAATGGGTTCAGGATTATCCGAAACAGGTTTTCAATGTCTGGTGTTCTAATCTCGATGAAAGTTTATTCAGAGTTAATTTGTAATAAAATTCACTTGAATGATATTAAGCTTTCATTAAATAATTCTTATTCTAGTCTAATGAATGTATTAATAATTAACACGTTACTTACCATGATAATCTACATTAATTCAGTAACATTCAAATAAACATTTTTAAGACAATGTTTGATACTGTTAGCATTTTCGAGTTGATTGGCATTTCTTGCTTCCTAATCATTAGCTTATTAAGCTTAAATACATATGGAACACATTGTTGAGTGTATTTGAGCTTTTTGCACATTTTCGCTGTGAAACTTTGTCTTTATAGTCAAACTTTCTCTTCATTAACTTTCGGTCACTAACTTCGCGGGCGTACCACTTGCCACTTCTCCATTTACACCCCCTCGATTCATATACTTCTGTAGAAGATATACTGTACATTTGGGCACATTTTCATCAAAGTAATCAACAGTAAATCATTTCGGTTTGCCTAATTGTAAACTATATATAACACAAATCATATTAGGTTAGTCAAAAAGTTCTCGGCCTAACACCTTCCTGATTTATTTGGATATTGATTTTATACCAATAATAGTGGTATGCTTCAAAAGATTGAATACCAAAATTTATCTGGTTTCACTGAAAGATTAGAAAATTAGACAGCTTTTTCATGTCAAAAAATACTTAGAAATTCCTAGAAAAATTTTTTCTTTTTCAGTTTACTATTGGGTCTATGTATTGATAACTCTTTAACAGTTTATAATTTTATTACTACTATTAGAAATCAATCAATTTTTAGCATGAGATCGCATGAGACACGGCTCTATTATCACTATCAAAATCAGCATTCAAAAATATCAGGAAAGGTGTTAGGCCGAGAACTTTTTGACTGACCAATATAATTCTACAACGCCTTTACGAATAGGGTGACCAAGTCTAGACAAAAATCTAGACAACAATTATCGTAAGGATCCCCCTTTAAGATTTTCTTAAAGCTTTTAAATTTATTTACAGCACACAATGAATGTAAAAAGCTACAAAATTTCAATCATGAATTAATTATATATCTTCTGTGATTTTGTGGCATTGAGTACACCTTGAGTTATCTTTGACATGATTGTAAAGTTCTGAACAAGAAATTAAAGATAATTAAAGTAATTTCAATAGATTAAAATACGTTAACTTACAATCAATATACACAGATTTACTAATCATATAAAGAACTTATGATAAAAATGTCTATTCGGTTCAAACCCGGACAAAATGTATCCAGACCGGGATTCACTCTGGACTCTGGACTAGTTAACCTGAAATCTGAATTGTCCAGCTCAAATCTGGACTCTTGGTCACCCTATTCACGAAGTACTTCTTGTTTGAAAGTCATTGTTAAGTGTTATATTGACAATGATTGCTTTTTAATTATCATATAGATTACTCCTTAATCACTTTATAATATATTATATGTAAATTTCATTTAAAGAAATTAAAGGTTTTAATAAAGTTGAACTAAGTCCAGAATTTTATTTGAGACCCGTTATATATCTTTCTTTTTGAAAGTACTCTATTAAAGAGATGAACCACAGAGTTATCATATTCATCATTACAGTTTCTATATATTGTTATGGTTTAGGCAGAAACAATTCATAACGGTGTTCTGGCAACTTTTAAAATTTGACAACTTTTTTACTAATCTGTAAAATTCCAGTTATTCTTTCCAGTGGTGTTAACTCGTCGTTTAAAGTATTTGAAACATTCCCTGTATTTCATTTATCAAAATTTGAATCATCAAAATTAATAAGTCTTATCTCTATCTTCTTCCTCTATGAACCACAAGAAATTTCCTCTAAAGATCCAGTTGCTCCATTCATAAGAGTCTCTTCTATGACATTCGATGTGATCACATGTCAGTTATAAATACTTTTAATTTGGCAAACCATATGTTCGTGGTTAGGATATAATTTGATTTTTAATTAACAGTCACTTTTCATAAATAAGTACAGATGTGGAAATTAAAACAGGTTTGAACTAATGAGTGCTAACAGATAACACTATTAAAGTATGAAATGAATTTATGAATAGTTCGTACCTTAAGTATCAAAGAATGAATTTTACTGAAATTTGTTTACAAAAAACTTAAAAGTAATCCCTCCGAGCACTAATGATCCGCTTCATCCTCTTCCATTTTTCATAAACCCGTCGCCACTTACCAGGAGTAATACTATTGAAGAAATCATTTACTACCCGATCGATCTCTTCTTCGGACGAGAGTCGGCGCCCTCTTAAATGTTTCTTAACCAATTCATATGAAACAGCGTTTGACCCAAAAACTGAATTAATTTCTTCGGCCGACATTTTCTTCTTAAAAAAATAGCCAATAATAGCCCGAAAATCTCGAGAATTGAAATCAATTTTTATTTCAGACAACTGTTGTCTTAAAAAATCATAAAATGCAAACAGAACGACAGAAAAAGTTGAAACATTGGGTTCGATATTTAAAAATGATATATTCGAATAAAACATTCAAAAAATAGTTTAATTATCATCATAATCTCGTTAGGGTACGAACTTTTCAATTACACCAATATTTTGTTAAATTTTTTAAATAGTTTGTTGTATCTTTTCAATTTGAACATATTTCTGAAAATCATTAATTGAATTTCTGAAAATTTTCATCTATACAAAGATTAATCATCTAATTTTAAAAATGTTAAATGATGTTTATTTGAATGCTTTTTTTGAAGAGCCTTAGGTTTAAGATTATGCATATAAAAAGCATTGAAGACTACTTTTAAATTGAAAGACAACTCCAATTACTAAAAGCTTAGAAGTAATCCTTTTTGGATATCCTTATCAAACTTTTAGCCTTATTTCAGTACAGATTGATGAGAGTGATAAGAGTTAACACTAATAATCATTTGTAAAGTATACATATCGTCTATGTCATTATTCATATGTTATTATTGTAGTTTACATCTAATTACTTTTCTCGATAAGACTTAAGCAGGGTGACCAGGTCGGGATCGGTGTAATGAGGTACGAAATTTTTCAAAGAGTTCCCTCTTTGATTTAAAAATATTTCGAAAAGTCACAAAATCCACAAAAGTGTCAAAATGTCCAATAGTGAATGATGACGGATAAATTTTTAAATCAATCAAAAGCTTATAAAATTTTCAAGTTTCTGAATGAAGACCAATAGAGTTAATCTTAAGTATAAAGTCTACAGGTGTATAAAAGTAGCCAACCTCTTAATAAGATTAATGAAATTGCTCTTACCTCAGGTATATAATTTATGTGTGAAATAGCTGGTTTCTAGAACTATCCCAAAATACTTTCTTCATTCGGACAATTGTTGTGATTACTTATTAGATGATTAAAATATCTGTGGAATGCGGGACAAATGCGTCCCACATCAAGGGCTTGCATGTTGCGGGACAAAGCCACTCAACGCGGGACTGTCCCACACAATGCAGGACGTCCGGTCACCCTGGACTTATGAATATTTATCTCTACATTATTTTGCTATTTATTAAAAGTTGAATAACTAAATGAAATCAAAACTTATATGTTTATCAGCAGTATTCATGAACACCACTTGAGGCTCAAGTGTGACTTAAGCAAATCGCCGGTATGAGAAGGAACGCTCGTTTGGGTATGAAACTTGAACAATTAAAGCTTAACTGCGCTAAGGTTCTAAATGCAAAATCTAGAGAAATTCTAGAATAGAAGATTACGAGTTTTCAATCTTTGAAAAATCGCCCTTAACTTAAGTGTTATTTGTGAGTAAGGTTGTATGTCTTAATGTATACCTTTAGTGCTTTAGTCTTAAACCTAAGGCTCTTCAAAAAATATTCATTTGTATTTGGAATGTATAAAGAGCTAGTCACTGTAATATGACTTTCATTTCATATCTTCGTTTTCTACCTTAGTAACCCTTATCTATTAGTTAGCACTCACAAGTTTAAACATACTATGAATTTCTCAACTAAATTAATTGTAAAAAATTGATAGATAATCAAAAAAAACATTCTTAGAATGTCTTTTCTGCTCTTTGTCAAAAATGAGCTTCACTAATAACCCTTCAAAGTAAACCCGAGCTTATCACATTGTTCAACAGGAAAAATATAAAAATAAATTTCTTAAGTTCACATTTTCCCCGTTAAGCCACTATAAAATTATTTTTTAAAAATTCAATTGATCTGCTTTCCAGGTGAAATTAAGAAATAATATTTTAGGGCTATGAGACTTTCGATGATCCTTCTTTTGGAAGTGTCGTTTGACTAGATAGTTGAGGGACCAATTTGAGTATTTTCGCACTATTTTCTCAATAAATTAAATAAAACGCGAACAACCTATGAATTCTGAAAATACGTTATGCATCATTTTCTTCAGTATCTATTCTGAATAATTTTCCTATAGAATTGTAATACGAGACCTCAGAATTATTCAAATTAATGATAAAAATTGTGAAAAACCGCTTTAAAAGTGTGAAAGGTTTCCATCTTTAATAAAGAAATTTTTATGCCATTATAAAAATTCTTATTGTTCTGAGAACATTCAATGATTTTTTAATAGGATAAGTTATTTAAATTTGAAGTATTTAGTTTAGAATGAGAAATTTATGATAGTAATACTACATTTATATTAGTAATTTTTTAATCTAAGAGAAAACTAGTTAAAGAGCATTATAGAATGTAAATGTTATTCCTCTTTTAAATTCCAGGAATTTAACCCTCAACTATGATACACAACGTAATTAATCTATTCGATTTATTTTTACTTTATGAATATTTCTTATAGTGATAAACCTGTTTCAACTAAATTCTCAGATAATTGTGAAGTGATGAATATTTTAATAGAGACATTAAAATTAATAAACCTATAGTTTATCTAAATAAACTTTCGGAGAAAATTTCTTAGATAACTTAAATAAATATCAAATTCCTTTAGAAGTCAACTCTAAGTTTCGACAGAGAAAACACTGATAATAAATTTATCTCGCTTAGCGTTCATTCTTCTCATAACAATTATTACATAATGATTCTAGACCAAAGTACAATATGCATTAGTGACTGGAGTTGTGCGAACCCGGTTACTTGGTTACTGTTATAGTCAAAGTAGTTGATTATTCGGTTACTTTTCCAGTTACTTTGCAGAATTTAATTTATTAAGATTAAAACTACTGAGGGATTAGCTATAGACTAGTATAATTGAGTATCATTTAAGTATTATAGATTTTAACAGAATTTGTTTAAAGTCCTTTAATTATAGTAATTTATAAAGCATATTATTATTAATCTCTAAAAAATTAATAATGTATTATAAACGAAAATTGTTTGTCAACTACATGGTATTTAATATCGATATCAATTAATAGTTAAAACAAAAAAAGCTAACCAGTAAAATTATTGGGCAAAATTTAAAGAGTAACTGAGAAAGTAACCATTTACAAAGCTGAGTAACCAGTAATCAGTTACTTTGCTAAGTAACGACGTAACCTATTACTAGTACCGGGTTCGCACAAGTCTATTGCTGACATTGAATCTAAGATAATTTTATTTAAACTTAAGTATATCGATTCGTGTTTATACAGATATGAAATAAAATCTTTTAGTGGAAATCAAACATTCAAAGCATTTTAAAAAACTGAACCTATAATGGATAAGGTTTTAGAATCTATAGACTTTATAATATTGTGAGATCAAAAACAGATCTTTGTTTTCGATCTCACAGTATTCAGGTCATTTAAACAATGCCCTACTTCTTGTCCATCATTGTAGCCTAAGGGCGCAAACTGACCACTGGATGTAGGACAGGGTTGCTTGTATCCTCTTTTCTTCAAATACGAATTCTAAAGAAAATCTAAAAGAGTAATGAGGTCACCAACGTGTCCTCAATTAGTAGTCGGTCAGTTAGTGACCAACAATAGATATTTCTAGGAAATTTTCCATTGATACGTCAACAGCTCCTGGCCCTATATAAAGAAGTGAAGATACTCTTACTCTTCACTTCCCAACTCTTAAGGCTAGAGTGATCTCCGAGAGTAATCAACCTTTACAGTAATAGTGGATATTCAAATTCAAATTTTTCAATACTTGAATCTTTTATTTTGTATAAACCTTTCTTTTCATAAATAAACTTTGATTTTCTTTAAAACTGTGTGTAAGCTTAACTTGTCGAACTCAGCAGAGAACAAATTCAAATAAAACCTCTGCAATATAGTGCAACAAAGAGAACGGATAAATCGTAGTATTAAAAGATAGAAACCATGAAATTGATATAATTAGTGTAAACTTTCAAGTGAGGTACTCACTTATCAAACATTAAATGAAGTGAAAGTACAGTATTTCTCCTTTGTAGTGAACGAGTCGGTGCAGCCAAAAGCGTTCACTATGAGCAGCGATTTGCTGTAACCATAACTATTTGTATGGGACTTAAGAGTTTTGTGTTTGGTATGGTGTTTACTATAAGTGAGCATTGACTATGAGACCGTTTACTATAAACGCAATTGACTGTATTTTTAAATTTTCGAAAATTTATCAATATTCAGTTATGAAAATAAGTTAGTATAACTTTCACGTTGAATCCTTTAAATATTGTATTCAATAATTGTAATTAAGGTAAGCCCCATATCAGATGAAGTTTGAGAATTAATCATAGATTTATTTTAAGTGAACAGCATATACTTACGAAATTTATTACAACAGAATTTACTTAGTGAAATTAAGACATTATGTTGCCATAGAAGGCGAGCAATTCTAGTGTTTTCTTCTAATTTAATCGAATTTACACCTAACTCATGAAAACTAATGAAAATTTTCCTTTTGGTTTAGCTTTGGAAATTTCTAGCACATTCAATTAACGTTTACTTGTCATACTAATCGAAGGCGGTGCATGACCGCTTAATTGTATCATTTTTACGAAAATAAGATGTTTTCTAGAAATATTTATATCAAATTAAAGTTGTATGCCATAGTAACGAGAGCATCAGGGAAACACTGATAAAAAGTTTTTGAAACTACTCAAACGTCTTTAACTTTTAGCCTTAAGACTTAAAACTAATCCTACTAATTTTTAAAAGGGAGATCATACTTAGCTGTTGCTATTCTTTCCTGGAAATAATTCTAAATATCTTTGATGAATTTTAACTACAATATAGGTCTTATAAATGAAATAAAGAGAGTCAAAAAATATTATTTAGGCAAACGGCACAAACACAGTCACACGCTTCCCAAGTACAAAATCCTAAACATCAACTTACTTTTACAACTTTTAACATCTCAATGGCTTGAACAAAGTAATGCCTTAGTATTAGTTTTTATTGCTTGAAAACAAATGATTTTAAGTTAGGTAAAATGGATCACAGCTAGTTTTCCACTGGCCCGGATCCACCTAAACCACAGCTCCTGATTAAGATTCTAAACGGGTATAGGTCGAAGTACCGACAATCAAAGTACAGACAGGTTAGTTTCGAAAAATTAATATATTAATTCAAAGTAAATTTAATGAAAATGAGAAACAATGGTACGCTAATAATCGGTATATTTAATAAAAATTTAATAAGTAATAAATAAGAAATACAACATTATATATGGATAAATTATGAGCAACTCCTCTTAAAAAGTATAAGGCAGGGAGATTTATTCGGTTTTTAATAATTGTTCAAATCCTTAACTTGCATTCTTCGTCCCGTTTCCCCGGCTTAGGCCGCGATCCTCTTCTTAAAATAGCCTCAACCTGGTTTGAGATATTTTGCTATTCTTTTTGCAGTTCGCAAACTAAATGGTGAACTCCAACATAAGCTCCCCCAACCAGTATCTCCCAGCGATTGTGCAAGCTTCAATTTGGTTTTGAGTTCTTGAAATTCCGAGTTCTGATTGAAGAATTAAGAATTGTATATATTGTATAGTAAATATAGAAAATATAATTAATAATAATATAAAAATGTAATGATATTGAACACATACTTTTATTCTCAAAAATGGATCACAATTTTGGTAGGAAAATAGAATCTGATCGATTTACACTATTATTGCAGAATTGCCGCCTAACTCTTCCTAAAATATAATTTTCTTCAAACCATTGCACCAAGTTTTGGGCTCCATCCGGCATAACATCTTGCAATTCATTAAAGACATCGGAGATTTCAGATTTAGGAAGAAAGGCAAGAGCTAGTATATGTCGAACCACAAGAGAGAAATTTCATCTGTGCCGTATAAATTCGCCAAACCCAAACCTTGAACTTTGGTCCAGGTACTTTGAATAAAGTTAAAAAACACCATTTGTTTCTCGACACAAATTCATTTTGAGAAGCATTAATCGCTGGCTTTTCGAAGTCACTTATGATGTAATTCGCAGATAAATCAATATTTTCTTCTGCGAAATCTGATAAATCCTATAACGTGATGTGTAACTATACAGGAATATAAAAGCTTTTCTAAATTTTACCTGGAAAAACGCATATAACATGCCTCAGATTTAGTATTCACTAATGCATAAACAAGAGGCAATATTCGTGATTCTCCGCGCCCCCGATTTTCGCGTGAATTGAATATAGTTGAGGAAAATAGTTGGAACTATTCTAAAAATTCCATCTACAATCCAAAAATTTGCTCCAGCAAATCTTCGAACATCGAATAGTGTAGTAAAAAGTAGCACTTTATCCTCTCCTTAATTAGAAGTATTAAAGTCCTGGAAATGTAAAATACAACTTAACGATAATAGATTCTCTGATTAAAAAAGTATAACCGGATAATGTTACTTTCAACGAAGGAGGTATTGAAAGTTCTTTCAACGTTCGCGGTTCAGGAGGGGATTCTTTTCTTCGAACTCTCTTGATTCGTTGTCGAAAAGCGTCTCCTGGAGGTATATACGGTTGGGACGACTCTGACATCCGTGTCATAGTATTTTGTATTACTTGAGTAGGTTTATCTCGATAAGTTCGTGCAGTTTCTGAAACATTTTTAGAAATTTGCCAAACAAATGATGTAACCCAAGTCTGTTGGCGTAGTGGTCAAAACACTGACAGAGCAACCCTTGGGAAGCGGGTTCGAATCCTGCTGTGGCGTAATGCTTCCTTCTACCCAGGTAACACTGGGCTGGGAGGGAAGAGAAGGCTCAGGGAAATCTTCGACGACCGCGGTCCCAAACCGAGGGACGTAACTCGGTAGAGTCTGGTCTCTGAGACCACCAGACGACAGACTCGGAGGGCTCAGGTGTGTCCTCTTAAAACTGTGACACTATCCTCGCTGTGATACCATTGAGTAAAAGCGGCGATCCCTGGCCTTAGTTGTGGGCTGTGCAGGGGGAAACAACAACAAACAAATGATATGTACAGAGTGGCTCATAATAAACGAATCTCATTTCAATAGAGAAACAAAATTTTGATATCACAACATCGATGGTTACTTTTGTACACCCTGTATAAAAGTTATGAACCATCCTGTATAATGTTAGAAATTAGAGCGACGCTCCCTCAGTGTTCCTACAGTGAGTTAGTATATAAAATTCAGTAAATAAGTGCATTTTTATTTAAAAACAAAAAAAGCTTAACTATAAAATTATTTTGAAATTTTATAAAACATTAATCGCTCTTATCAACATAAACCAATTTAGGTAAGTGGGGAATATAAGGAAATGGGCCCGTTTCTTAGAATCCTTAGGAATTACCCCATGAGGTATGATATTGTTAGAATTTACTAAGCGGCCTGAGTCGATTGAGACTACACTCTATGCCCTACGATCAAAGAGGATAAAGTTGGGCCTAGGGCCCTAAGAACTTGTCCTAGGCCCATCAAACTTTACAGTTATGTAGTACTCTACAGTCTGGTCATAATGACACCTCATACATGAACCTGGGTTTAAATATCAAGGTCCTTAGAGGGATCGAAAAGTAAAAGTGGATCTAAGTCGTCAAGACTTTACCCGATCCCAGCCAATATTAAACTTCCTCTATATTATGTTTCATACTCGAAACATTTACAAAAATATTGGCTTACAGTTGTCTGGAAGTTGTTATTCAAATATTCAATTCAATGCAATTGTATTATTGAACAAGGTATATTAGGCTTATCTGTACGGTACTAAAGTGGGTTCATTCGATTCATCGATGGACAATTCGTTGACATATCCATTCGATGAACGATTTTTCGACAGAACGACATATTGTTGCGTAGTCTAACATATTTTACTATCACAGAGTTGCTACTATGCCATACTTGCCTGTTTGGGTAACGGCTCCAACGCTACCCAACGGTTGCTCATTAACACACTTTTTGGTATAACTAGAGACTGATTATCGGTATTATTTATTTTGGAAATTCGGCGGTTAAAATCAGCTTCATCTATTTATTTAGAAATTCGATTATTTTCGGTATCGAAAAAACAATCATTAAAAATTTTCATCAAAATTCGGTTTACTCAGTTTAAAAGTTAATCAAGAATATCTTCTACATCGCTATTGAAATACATAATCATTTCCATTGAACTGTCTCAGCACTCATTTTTTATCTTTTAGGATTCTGAATGTCACGAAGTTTACTAAATGATCTTTCGGCGTCTAAATTATTTATTGCTATACATAGGTAATTAACTATTATGGATTTTAAGTTTTATCATTGTTTATCCCCTATTAAGCATAGTTAATTCCTAAGAAACATTCGGTTAATTTCGCTATATAACCGAAAGCTCTGATAAAATTTCTGCGGTTGCAATCGGTTAAAATGGGTTTTTAGCCACAAAAATATAACTTTTGTGTTGCCCGCTCCCTACCACGTGGAGGTAAACCCGAAGGGAGCATAAAACTAAAACCAGAACTATAAATAAAATACAAACTAAAGGATTAAAATAATTAATCTGTGTCAGTGCTATCCGGATAGACAGAATGTTTAAAAAAATCATCAAAATGTCACCCGGTGACGTAATCTCGGATAGGTACCTGCTATATCCGAGATACCACAGAACTGTCATTATATGTGCACAGCACCCGACACTTCTGAGGCCATTTTTGCACTGACAACAGCATTCAATTATTGCATCATTACTGGAAGCACTTTACCAGACTTAGAAAGTCAGTAGCCCCCTAGAGACTTCCTCTCTGATGAGCATCTAATTCTGCTTGACAAGACCTTTCTAAATATATATATATTATAAAGATTTTGGTCTTATAATGCCTAAATTTGTAATAACCGTCCCATATCTTTTGGAGCTTATAACTCGGAAACGGAATGAGATAGATTATAAGTTGTATATATTGGTATAGTTGATAAGTCCCCGGAATGACAGGTTTAAACTTGTCTTAAAAAATTTCGTCATAATATCATTAAAATATAGGTTTTTTAATGTATATGCGCGAAGTGCCATAATTATCTTATAATTTGTTTACTTTTTGTGCTAATACAAAAACTTCAAATGTCTAACTTTGCTATAAAATTTGAAAATCGCGATATTCGTGTAATGACCGCCTTCTTTTATAAGAAGAATTTGACCGCTGAAGAATGTCTCAATGAGATCAATTCAACTTTGGGATCGAAGACAGTGTCCAAAACAACAGTTTATGACTGGTATCGCGAACTCCGCAATGGCCGAACATCGCTTGACGACGCCCCGAGATCAGGTCGTCCTATTGAAGTAACTACAGATGCGAATGTGTCTGCAGTTCGTGACCTCGTGGTGGCAGATCCGGCCATAACACTGTCTCAGGTGTCGGAGATATTGAAGATCTCGACAGAGAGAGCACACAATATTATGCGCAACATTTTGGGTTTGAGACACGTTTGTGTTCAATGGGTCCCTCACTTATTGACTGAACAACAAATGGAGACCCGCAAAAGATTGTGTCAACAGAACCTCAAGATGTTTGAAGATAAGGGTCCGGACATCATAAGTCAAATCGTTACTGGTGATGAGACTTATGTGTATTTTTATGAGGAGTTGTCTGGACGTGAGGCAAAGCTATGGGTCTTCGAAGATGAAGAACCGCCGAAAGTTCCTCGAAAAGAGGTTCACGTAAAGAAAATCATGTACGCGGTTTTCTTCAGATCTACGGGACTGGTCAAAGCTGTGAAGTTGGGAAGACACCAATCAGTCACAGCTAATTGGTATAAAGACTTTTGCCTCCCAAAAGTCTTCGCCGCCATCAAAGACAAGCGTCCAAAGTCCGGAATCAAACACATTATCCTCCATCATGATAATGCCAGACCTCATACTGCTTCAGTGACAGCTGAATATTTGGAAGAAATGAAGGTGAAGATCATGCCTCATCCACCTTATAGTCCAGATCTGGCTCCATGCGACTTCTGGCTCTTCCGAAACCTCAAAAAGAACCTGAGGAGGCGCCGCTTCGATTCAGAAGAAGAGATCGATCGAGCTGTCAATAACTTCTTCTCATCGATTAAAACAGAGGAGTGGCGCGGCCTGTTCTACAAATGGCAGGAGAGGATGAAGCGGTGCATTCAGGCTCAGGGGGACTATTTTTAATATTTTTGTAAAAAAATTTCAATAAAACAAGATTTAAACCTTTCATTCCGGAGACTTTTCAATTATACCAATATACTTCGACTCAGGGAAGTGAGATCTATCCAAGGAAACCTAAATCAGCTGAAGCCTAAAAATATTATGCTCCTTTACTCATATTAAAAAATATATAAAACTGAAAACTCAATTAAGTATTGTTACAAGTGTTAAAACAGAGAATTCGATTAACAACTTTCATAGCGATAGAGAATAGGAACGGTAAAAAATGTATTGTAGTGAATTTTAAAAGCCTATAATAACGTGAAAATCAACTGTCTACACTCATATAAAAGAATATCTTATCAATCCTACAATCACATAACTGAAAGTATATTAAATCTCTTGACACAATGTTTCTATAAAACCGACTCATTCAAAGACGACCGCTAGACTTGGAGTGACCATCTGTCCCGTTTTCGACGAGACAGTCCTGTCTTTATAAAGATAAAAGACAGAAATCCCGTCAGACCAAAGCTCTCGACGTCACAATTAGTTGTTCCGTTTTTCAACTTTTATTTTAAAAAGTGTGTTTAGAAAATATTTCTTAGAAATCCAAACAATTGAATTTATTTTACAAATGATAAGGGATTAAGAAACTCAGTTCAATGCTTTGGACATCTGTGGTTTAAAATTTAAAGTTACTGGATTAATCTTTACTGCCTTGACTTATATATGATATAACCCAGTATTTCTTACTATTGAACAATTTTTGAAAGATGTCATTTCTAACAAAAAATATATCTTTGAAAGCAATTATAACTTATAATTTTCAATGTTTTAATCTATAATATATTGTTTAACACCTAAATATCTATAATGACTAATAAAAGTGGCATTTTTTCTTTTTAAAATATGAGAGCCCCCTTGATATTTTTCTTCCGTCATGAGAGAAGCCAAAGGTGGTCACCCTAGTTAGATTGAGTATTGAAACCGGAACACTGATTCACCTTAAATTTGAAGGATACCGAGTTTAAAAACAGTCTAAGCATCTATAGAATAAAAACAGAGTACGATGATCTGGGTTCAATATAAATGATATTTATTTTCACATATAAGTAAAATCTACTTTTAGTTTCTTGAGAGAAAAGTTCTTATTTAACCCTAACTTAACTCTTTGTTAAAGCTCTCTTTTCAATGGGGGCATCGCTTATCCCCAACTTTTGGAATGATACCGTTGATGACTCCCAAAATATCAACTAATTTTGTCTGAATGCGAGGTTGGATGTCATCTAGCTTTCCTTCTGCATCCTTAATAAGGGTCTCAACACGACTCTTAGTTCGCTCATAATCTTTCATTAATCGCTCGACAGATGAATCCACTTCCATATCAAATCCGCAGGCTAATATGTCGATTTCAGTGATAAGAAGTGGATTATCTCTTAGTTTATTCCATAAAATTTTTAATTTGCCGCTAACTTCGACCATTTTAGTTGCTAGTCGATCGGCTTCGGAGTTCACATTCGACTCCACCTGCCCTAAAATTTTCTCGATCTCTAGCCTCGCATTTTCCAAGGATTCATTTTGTGTGTCCACAGCGCTAACATATGGAACGGAATTTAAACAAAGAAACACCAATATTGATACTAACGCTTTCATTTTACAAATTCAAATTAAACTCGCTTAGCGAAGTCGGATCAATACCATATATAAAAGAAAATAACAAAAGATAAACGTTTTAAAGACTGATTAAATTAAGACATTTGTATGATTTCCCATGGCTTATTTCGTTAGATTATTTTTATTGTGGTCTTTAGTTAAAGCGTGGTTTTCTATTAAAATGATTAAAATAATTATATGTGTATTTTCTCCTATTTTAGTATTTGCATAAAAGTTTTGTTAGAAAAAGTCGCAGCTTAACACTTAAAGTAATTCTGAGAAAAGGCTTTGAATTCACTATTAAATTCTCAAAATCATCGCTATGGCTGTTATAATCTCACTTTTAATCTTTTATACAACAGCTAAATATAAGTCTAAAAATATCTTCCAGCTCCATAATGACATCAAGTGCCTAATGAATGGATCTTCTGATAATTATCCATTAAATATTGCTTTAATATTTAATATTAAAGACTATCAAAGACTATCATCCTCACATATATATAATAAGGAATCATCGGTATACTGATAAGATTTTCAATGATATTTCGATAGTTTTTGCTTTTCATGAGTATTCGGTTATTCTATAATTGTATGTGAACGCTTGGATAGTCCTGATTCAACTTATTTGTATGCAAGGTAATTGCATCTATCATATCTTCACTAACAAAAAGTTTAAATGCATCAAATGGTGTTTTCGCATCATTATCAAAACTTGTAGCACCATATTTGCTACGTATATTTTGTGGTCTTGTCTTACTTGTAGGATATGGACACTTAGACCATAATCTATCATTTTTTCGTTTCCAGCTGCCAACATTATTTACATTACCTAACCTCACATTTTAGTGACATTCACTTTCACTCTCAGTGTCAGTATTGTGCTCATTTTCATTGCATTCATCAACTTCATCACTACAAGAATCATTTTTCATCATCAGACAAATTGAATTTACATATTCTTGAATTTAAGCTCCGTTTAGATATTTATTACGCCGAGAAATTTTATAAATATGCAATAAAAGTTTTGTGGAACAATGTATTCTCCGTATCTATAACTATTGAAACGAAACTATTTATGAATGAAGTTAAATTTTTGTTTTAGTTTCTCAATGCATTTATATGTACAGTCTGTAAAACTAACTAACCTGATTTTTTGGAGTTTTAGGTACCTAAGAGTTGATAGATTTTGTTAAAATTTTTTCTGATCAAACTACATATTGGGAAGAACATTGTGGTAAGTGGGCGTTAAAATTATTTTTAAGATTGGTAAGTTATTCAAGTAAATTCTACCGGAGAAATCCGATGATAATTTTCGAATTCTGATAAATGTAAACTAGACTAGATAAAAAATGATTAGATAAGTTTATTTTTGTTTCACTTAAATATTGGTTGTCTGATAATTACAAAGCTAGATAATAAAAGATGGGTATGCGCGGGTGGTTTGTAATAATTTAAGATATAGAATTAGAAAATAAACTCACCAATTGTTGTTGAAGATGAATAGAGTGAAATTTTCGACTTTAAGTCTTCTTCAGCACATAAAAAAAGAGAAAAAAGCAGTATCAAAAGGCACAAAAAATGGCGCCTTTTGTGTGTTGTTGTTGTGATGATTTAGAGGTTATATTTGCCACGTACCGAAACACGTATTAGTTCAAAAGACTATGTTTGTCACGTTGCTAATTATTGCATTGACTTCTTCACTGAATAGGTAGTCGTCTATGTTATAGTCATTTACTTGAATGCCATCACGAATGAACTTATGTATTGGCTTTTCTATGGATTTATCATCATCTGGAAAAAGTTATTCTATTGCGTAGTCAATAGATTCCTGTGGTGTTTGAGTTATGGTTCCATCACTTTTGATGAATTGAGGAATTGGTATACCTCTTCTAACTTTACTTTTGACAATTTTGTAAGGAATTCCCCAATTTTCAGAGTTGTAGCAAAAATTTCTCGGACTTTCAAGTTTCGATTCCTTAATAAGTCGCTGATATGTATTTCTTGCATTGAGATGTAATATTTTGTGCTATTCTCTGATGATTGGGTCTCGCGTTCGCTGAAATTTTCGCCGTAAGTTGTTTACTTTGTGTCTGAGGTCAGATAACTGTTCGTTCCACCAATTGACTGACTTATTAAACTTTTTAAGTTCAGGTATATTATCATCACATAAATCAATGATTTTGTCAATAAACGTAATCATTATTTTGTCTAAATCATTATTATTCCTGACAGAATTCAATTCAGTTTCAAACTGATCGAAGCTAATAATAGCTTGCGTTACGAAGTCACTCCATTTAGCCTTTTTGACAGCATATTTCTTATTCATTTGTCTCATTAAAATCCTGTTAAGATCATTGTTTAAGCTGAGATTTAATGAATGAGCATTTTGCAGACCAATCTGTTCACCACTATTGGTTTTTATTTCAAATGTAATGTACGAATGATCTGAACTGGTTTCACAGCTTTCTATCGTCCAGCCTATGATCAGTTCGTGAGTGTTTAGGTTTGTAAAAATCAAATCTATGTGTGATCTTCCATAAGAAGAGAAAAAAGTCGGAGCACTTGAATTGTTAATAATAATTAAGTTATTTTTGACAACAAAATTAATTATTTCGTAACCTCTATTATTGTTGATCTCATTAAACCATAGTTTAGATTTAGCATTAGTGTCACCACCAATGATGAGATATTCGGGCTTTAGTTGATTCAGATCTCGAGACAGTTTGTCAGTTATATCCGTAATGGGTTGTAATGGAGGCATACAGTCCCGGACATACGTATAAGACCACTCGAAAAAATTGAATAACTCGAGAACGAATTCAGTGATTTTAATGAAATTTTGAATATAGTATTTTTAACCCTCAATTAAATTCCATACTTAATTTCGTTAAGATATCTCAATCCGTTCCCAAGATATGGCCTAAAGTCCATTTTTGAGATGGAAATTCGTTTAAGACCAGTTGTAATTCTATCAAATTAATTACAATTAAGAACTGTTACGACCAGATTTTTTGATCAAAAGTATGAAAACACTCTATGGCGAACTAATGATGAGATTTCCGAGAATTTAAAACTTGATTGGCTGCTGACATACGCAAATTTTGGTTCCCTACTCCCGACAGCCATAATTAGTGGCCATCTGAAGAACTAGGCGAACCAGAACTACCCGAAGGTGCTTAATTGGGTCAAAGTTCAATATCCGTGCTAGCTCCTTCAAATAGTTGATCGCTGGGCACGAGAACTGCTCTGAGACGGCCTTAGTAGTGAATATTCTGAATTTTAAATTACTAGAATTTGAATTCTGACCACCGATTTTGCTCGAATTATATTCGAAACTCATCTTCGAGAACTCAAAAACTAACCATATGATTCTGGTGACCATCGCTAAATTTCTTATAAACTGCTCTGCTCAAAATAAATGCCGCTCAAATTAATACGTATTCAGTGTAGTGTTTCAGTATTATAAATCACTAAAAAAAACTAGAGGCATTTATTTTGAGCAGAGCAGTTTATAAGAAATTTAGCGATGGTCACCAGAATCATATGGTTAGTTTTTGAGTTCTCGAAGATGAGTTTCGAATATAATTCGAGCAAAATCGGTGGTCAGAATTCAAATTCTAGTAATTTAAAATTCAGAATATTCACTACTAAGGCCGTCTCAGTTCTCGTGCCCAGCGATCAACTATTTGAAGGAGCTAGCACGGATATTTTGACAATTAAGCACCTTCGGGTAGTTCTTCAGATGGCCACTAATTATGGCTGTCGGGAGTAGGGAACCAAAATTTGCGTATGTCAGCAGCCAATCAAGTTTTAAATTCGGAAATCTCATCATTAGTTCGCCATAATCATGGATCAAAACGTTCTTAATTGTATTAATTTGATAGAATTACAACTGGTCTTAAACGAATTTCCATCTCAAAAATGGACTTTAGGCCATATCTTGGGAACGGATTGAGATATCTTAACGAAATTAAGTATGGAATTTAATTGAGGGTTAAAAATACTATATTCAAAATTTCATTAAAATCACTGAATTCGTTCTCGAGTTATTCAATTTTTTCGAGTGGTCTTATACGTATGTCCGGGACTGTATATACAGAACAAATGTGTACATCAATATTGCTAATTTGTACTATACACCAGCTTATAAGACTGTTGTTGTAACTGTCCAAAGACATTAGAGTAATATCTTTCGTGTTGTAAATTGCAGACTTAGGCTTTTACTTGGATTGCAAAATTTGATAGTTTAGTGGGAACAGCATTACCCTATCTTCGACATAATAAGGCTCCTGAACTTATTCTATACTTATATTGTTTTTACTCTTATGATTAGCTAATGTTGAACTCGCATTCATACAGTTATGTAGATTAATTTGAATAAGTTTCAATTTTTTATTTCTATTATCATAATCAATATCACTGCTATTGACTGTATTATAATCCATAATCTATTTTCGAAACGATTAGACTTTTAAATACTGAAAAGATGAGCAAGAACTGTGAAATGCGTCGTGATTTGTGTCGTACTTCTTCGCATTTGGATTCCTGAGTAAAGAGTTGTATTTAAGATAATTTACACACTTTTGATGACCTGAGGATGCTTTGCACTGATTATGTGAATGACCCCTCTGTGCACATTTCGAGCAATTTTGTTGGTTTGAGTTACAGTAGTCTTTTGTGTGACCGAAACCCAGGTAATTGAAACAACACGTAACTGAGACAAAGTCTTTCACACTAGTTCTTGTAAATATTATATTGATTTTCTGAAGACTAAGGAATATTTTATGCAATTCTGGGGTCATTTCAATCACCAAATGATTTAATTTTTATTGTTTGGATCTGATAAAGTACTTAAATATCATCTCATTTTCAATATCTTTGTTTTGCAAATATAACCAAATATCTCTGTTTCTGTTGATAATACTGTTTCTCAATTCATCTTTCATTTGTTCCAACGTTTGTTCAGTTTCATTGTAAATGTTATATACAATAATTCTTGGATTTTTCTTAATCGGTATCTTTGCTTCACATAAGTCACTGGTCTTATTATTGATAGTATTTTGGAGTTCTTTGCAATCACTTTTTGAATTGCATTCAATTAGTAAATTTTATTTCTGATATATTTCATTCGATTGATGCTGATATAACCTAAATCTTCTGGACTCAATTTTGTCTTAATTTGTTTCTTGAGTTCTTCTGATGTGATATTTGTTTCGTTACTTTTTGGGTGTATTGTCAACACATGTTTTGTAACTATTGGTTTGTTCGTATCTGGATTTTAATTGCGAGTAATAAGTAATAATAGTAATAATAATAATAGTAATATCTGCAATACTTCTATTGACATTATTATTATTATTATTATTATTATTATTATTATTATCGTTTGAATGAATAAGATTTAGTTTCTCTCTGTTTTCGTCTTTAATTATTTTCAAAGCATTTTCAAACAGTCCTTCAATTTTAGGAAACAGAGCCTTGACGTCATTTACAATCGTTGTCTTTGCTTTCTTGTTGACAAAACATCTTTAAATAACGAATCCTTCAGTTGCTCGAATTGAGTCTTGAATCGATTCAATTTTGTCTCAATAGGAATAATGATTGGTTGAGTCATTTTGTTAATTTGATTATCGTGTATGAATAGTAGTGCGTGAAATGCGAATGCGCAATGCGTTCGTTCACACGTACAGTCAATGTTTTTGATATTTCGTTAACCACAACAATTATTTTTACACTATATATCAATTATACTACACTTATAATCAATTTGTAATCAAAATAAATCAATAATAACTTGATTATACTGTATTTTATCGAATCAAATAAGAGAAGCAATATCTTAAAAAAGCATGACACCATTTTCCGATAAATCTAAAATCCATAATTCGTATTAATTCCATTTTTATGCGAAAAACCATAGCTTCCATGATCTTGGGAATTCTTAGTCTTAAACAAAATATCGTTTTCAGAATTAGTATGATACCTATTGAACTTATTATTGAAATTAAAATAATTTCTTCTGTTTTGGGCATATCTAAAATACTTTTGATTTCCATTAAACACATTTTTTCTAATATTATTTCTGTTATTTCTAATATGATAAGATTTAAAATTATTGTGATTCTTGAGTTCAATGATTTCTTGGAACATGAGATCAAGTTTACAATCAGTTGATAACTCTTTAAATTTCGAGAACTCAGTAATAGTTTGGTTTTCCTCGCTATTGTTATGATCAGGATTTCCAGAAATACTTTTTGAAAATTTTTTATTAATTATTTGATGATCTATTGGTGGGTTGTCAATATCTATTAATTCACTTTCATCATTTGAAGAGTTATGTGCAGATGAATTTAATTTTTTTGCAGAATTTTCATTATTTTTAGATGAAGTGCTCGACATGTGTTTCATATTTTCACAATTAATTTCTTAATGTCATTAAAATCACTAAATATTTCATTTTTAATATTAATAGTTATATATTTTTTATTATCTAATAAATTGAATATAAAATCACATTTAGAAGAAATAATATTGAATACTTTTGACACATCTTCAGAGCTGTGTTGTGCTGTGGGCGACATAATATGAGCATGAGGTTTACGATTTTATATCTATTTTCAGTAAAGAGATTTGAATATGGGATTACTTTCCAACCGCTTTAATAATATACTTCTCGAATACAGACAGAGTTGAAATAGTGTTGATTTTGATTATAGATAATTGAATCTAAACATTAATACTATTCCTACTCAAATTCACTACAATAATTTTTCAAAGTTATTGTTGACTTGAAAATTAAGTCTTTCTTTTACTACAATTAGTGCCCAGTTTTTGACATCTTTCGCAAAGATTTGCTTCATGTACTTTTCCCCAATCATTTCTGTTAAGTCCTTCAGGTTTTTCACGTGGACGCTACACAATGATTAATATATATTCAATTAATGAAGTTTAAATTTTCTTATTTTAAGTGGAATTTGAACGAAAAGAAAAACTATGCTTTAAAACCTACCAATTTAAATGGTTTAGTCATAATTTTACATCGTTTGCACATTTGTCCGAAATCGAGATAAGAATATGCTGAAAACCAAGTCCTATGACATTTGATACATTGATAGGCACCAAAATAGCTTTGATCTTCCTTAGCTACAAAACCTTCCGTAATAATGAAAATTAACTTTAAAGAAATTCCTAAATGAATAGGATTAAAACATTTTGTGCATCCGATATTTTGATGTTTTAAACATAATTCTCAATCAGTGATAGAACGACAGAATATGCGCAAGAAATTTAATTGAAAATTTGATATACTATATACACTAGAGTATAGTATTTCTCGAATCTCGAGTTTCGATCAAAGGGCACCTCAAGACTTATTCGTGTATCGAAGAATATTTTCATTTATTTAATCCTAATAGTTAACCCTCAATTTTCAAAAATTTTTATGCTTCAATGTTGACCAAATTAGAATATTATGTAACTAGACTAGGAAATAAATATTTGATGGATAATTATAGATTTAGTGGTTATTAATGCCTAAAAATGTGTTTTATCAAAAGTTTATTCATAAAAGGGTCAATTTTTAATAAAGATAAATTAAACAAATTTGAAATTAGATTAAAAGCTTTTATCTATTGAACGATTATTCCAATTTAATGTATGTTATACATTAAATGTATTCATGTAATTTAATTTAATGATTAAGGAAAGGATTTATTGTGAAATACAACTTCCAATAGTGTTAAAAAATATTGATATTTCACTATAGTTTTATCAGAATTAATATTTCGATAAAGAATATTTATTAACCCTTCGTCACAACTATGGGGTAAAATGTTCCCAAGTTTGACTTTAAAAATCTCGTAAAAATCAACAAAATATCGTTGCTTCTTGAGAATTTAGGTATTCCTCAGTCATATATCTGGCTTTGAATGACAAAAAAGCCGATTAATTTAGACATAACTTTATTTAGAAAAAATTTTCTGGCAACATGTTTGACTGAGGACAGAAATTTCCCCTAACATCACAGTGCTTTATGTTTACTACATGTGTCGCAGTGCTGTAATGTCGCTACTAGCAATTTGAACCACTGATGACGCTGTAGCAGATAATAACTAAAAATTAACTAACTAGTCAATTTAAACTTCGAAAACAAGGGCTAACCTTGATTCTCAAAGCATTCAGACTAACGTAGAACAGATATAAAGGGTGGAAAACGTGGGGTAACATTTTACCCCACAATTAATTTTACGTTTTCGGAAGTTAAGTTGTGACGAAGGGTTAATCGGGATAAATCTATATTGAAACACTAATATTTTCAACACTATTAGAAGTTGTATTTTACAATAAATGTTTTCCTTAGTAATGATTAGTGCTTAATTTCTTCTATATTATATGGAATTCTAGAATTCTCGAGTCTCGTGACCTGAATTTTTTCGAGGCTCGAGAGTTCGTTTTATAAAAAATACCATGCTCTAGTATATATTTCAATTTTCTCTATCAAAATGGAGCTTCATGACTAAACTTTTTTATCTGGATTGAAAAATTAATCTAATTTGAAGTAAAAACAGAAAATATCTGAAGAACAGAATATTTTATTCTTATCTAAATAGATAAAAATCTTACCGTTTGTATCAATTGGACTGATCAAATCCTGTATCAAACAGAGAAATTTTACTTACAAAATTATTTATAATTAACTTTATAAACAAGTTATCAATTACCAAATCTATGGGCATAACGAGATCATTGCAGTTATGACAAGTTTGTGGAATGTTATACTTAGCATTTCTGGAGATCCAACTTCTTTGACAATTGGTGCAATCAAACTTTCCTGAGTATCGCTTACCTGAAAATGAGACGTTCACAATATAATTAAAATAATTGAAACAAATAATCAAATTTTAACCTCCCCTTCGACGAGACATTTCTCTGAGTTGATATTGACCTTGAGGCAAAATACTATTAAATGCTTGTTTCAAAAATAAACTTATTCGTTACCAATGATTTAAATCAAAGCTCTATCAAATATTTGTTAATGTATCTAATCAAACAAATTTTCGTCATATCAAGAGTGTTTAAATGCCAGTATTATTCTTATCTCTCGTTGTAAATGCGATAAATACGTATATAATGAGGTGTTGTATTATTGTTGTGTTGTCGAGAGTTGTTGTTGAAACCCCGGACCAGGATCACAGGCTCTGTAGGATTGTTCGATGAGGTTCACTTTATTCAGACATAAAACACGTTATGGCACAAAATAATTGAAACTTTATTACAACATTAAAATATGCAAAAGTGATGTTTATTGTTTGAAATCTAAAGACCGAATGGATCTAACTGAGGGGTTTGCTAAATATTTTGGTTTTATAGTTCTTTATTTGATTTCACGGTTAATCGGAAAGTTTTGTGGCACTCGACCATAAAAATCGGGTGATGGTGCCATTCGATAGTACTTTATGAGACGAGTCCAAAAAGGTCACCACGATGAGGCTCCACCCATTTTTTATTTAGCCACTCTCACTGACTCCACCCTCACAATATGGGTCTCAAAGAAAATGTCTCAGTGAGTAGAGTCCATTGGTAAAGATCGCGTGATTATAGTATGCATATTTCCTGAGAAATTGACTAAAAACATTCCTATATTCTACGACCATATTGCAATACATCGAGAATTGACATTGTTGACCAAGATAAAAAGTTTTCCGTACTTCCATAGAGAATCGGCCCATCAACCAATTTTGATCAAATTCGGTGTGAACCTTGAGGGTCACTAGTGAAGCAAAATGGCTGAAAAAATTTCAAAAAAGTGCTTCGGGAAGCTGACAAAACCGAAAAATGTAAAATCTTTAAACGCTTATAACTCAAAAACGCGCAAACATAATTTAATGAAACTTTGCATATTAAGAGATGGCAATCAAGAGTATTTAACGATAGGGTGAAATTCTCAATTAACCCTATATGAGAGAATAATTGAAAAATTCAAAAACTTCAAATACTTATTCCAAAATGTTGCCACAAGGGTTCTGACCCGATCTCTTTTATTCTAACAGTAGCACACTATCTAGTATATAATTCCTAAAAGATTGGGTCGGAACTCTCTTTGCAATACATCGAAAATTAACATTGTTGACTTCGAGATGATTTAAGTTGTAATTGTTCTAACATTTATATATACATAGGTTGACAAAATGTTTTGTTAGATCATTCGGACTTTGTTTACATACAAAAAAGTCAGATTAAACATTACCAAACTAGTGGCTTGTCTCAGATTTGGTCAACAATGTCAATTCTCGATGTATTGCAATATGGTCGTAGAATATAGGAGTGTTTTTAGTCAATTTCTCAGGAAGTATGCATCCTATAATCACGCGATCTTTACCAATGGACTCTACTCACTGAGACCTTTCCTCTGAGACCCATATTGTGAGGGTGGAGTCAGTGAGAGTGGCTAAAATAAAAAATGGGCGTGGTTCGATATCGGGTGGGCGGAGCCTCATTGTGGTGACCTTTTTGAACTCGTCTCATAAAGTACTATCAAATGGCACGATCACCTGATTTTTATGGTCGAGTGCCACAAAACTTCCCGGTTAACCAAAATTATTCCTATTTATGGTGAAACAAGAGGAACAGATATTCACGACTATTTAAAGTGCGTTTTAAACGAATATGAATTGCCATTAAATAAGTTAGTATCGGTGACTACTGACGGAGCGCCGTCAATGGTTGGCAAAAACAGAGGATTTGTTTCACTTATAAAAGCAGATATAGAAAGAATTAACCCGAATAACAAGCTATAGATTTATCACTGCATTATTCATCAGGAATCGTTGTGTGCAAAGTCAGCAAACATTAAGAAAGTAATGGATTTAGTGGTTGAAGTTGTGAATAAGATCAGAACACGCCCTCTTTCTCATAGAAAGTTCCAAAATTTACTGCTAGAATTGAATTGTGAATACGGAGACGTAATTTACTGGTCAAATGTTTGGTGGTTCAGCCGAGGAAAAGTTTTAAAGCGTTTTTACGATTTGAAGAATGAAATCATCCTATTTTGCAGTGAAATGACAATTATGTAGAGGAATTATCGAGCCCTGCATTTAATTTCGATTTAGTATTTTTGATAAATTTGACTCAACATTTGAATGAATTAAATACCAAATTACAAGGAAAGGATCATTTAGTCACTGATTTGTATTCATCAAAGCATTTGAAGCGAAGTTGAAGTTATGGCAGTTTCAACTAACAAACAAAATTATTCTCATTTTGAAATCTGTAAAGAAGTTAAAGAAGAATTTTTGGGGTCAGAATTCAATAACGATTCCCATTTGATTCTCATTAAAAATATGATGAATGAGTTTCATGTTAGATTCAGTGACTTTAAAAATCAGAAATACGAGTTCGCGTTATTCACTAATCCATTTGCTGTCGATGTTTACGATTCACCTGAAGAGTTACAGATGGAATTGATAGAAATTCCATCAAATGATGGCGTTAAAGCGAAATTTCCGAATACAGACTTAATTAGTTTCTATCAAAATCTACAAAAATATTTCCCCGACAATTATATGAAGATTAAAAGCAATGCAGTGAAAGTTATCTCAATGTTTGGCAGTACGTATAGATGTGAACAACTTTTTCCTTCTTTAAAGTTTAATAAATCAAAGCAAAGAAGTTCTTTAACTGATAAACACCTAAACGACTGCATGAAAATAACTGCAAATAAAATCAGTCCTAATATTGATAAAATAGTTCCTAACGTTTTTAAGTGTAGTTAAATGAAATTTTCAATAAAATTATTCTCTGGCTCTCGTCTCGAATCATTTTCAATTTTCGGCTCTTCAATAAAAAATGTCTGGCGGGGCCTGTTATAGATATCAATTATATTAAAATTTGTTTGATTGAATGAGTTCATTTATGAAACAATTTTTTTTAATAATCCAATAGTATCCTAATATAACAATATAATTAATAGTAACACAATATAAACCTAATAGTAACCTAATGCAAGCCTAATATAAACTTAATATCATTCTCTTATTATTCTTTTGATTTTATTAATTTTGTAAAAATTTAATCATAAAAATTTTATTTTATCTAATTTTCAAAAAAAGTTTTTAGAGTATAATTCAAAGAGTCCTAAGGGCTCCTTAAGATTCCTTAAGACTCCTTAAAAGCCTTTAAGATACTTTAAAGAGTCCTTTGGAGTCCTCTGGATGATTTAAGACTCTGTAAGATAGAAGTGATATTAGTATATAAATTAGCACTAAAATAGTTGAAACTTTACTAGAAAATGGTGCTAATGTAAATCATGAAAATATAAAACAAAAGAAATTTCATCTTTTCTTACTTCAAGAAGCATTTCAGCTTAACACTGAAAAATTAAGTTAAAACTATCTGAAAGTATCATTTTAACATAGATAAGAAGATACAATAATACTAATAAAGATAGTTTGAAAGACTCATTGAAAGTAACTTAAATATTATTTAAGCTAGTTTGAAAGAGACTTATTAAGAATCTTAAAGATAGACATTTTTAAAATAAAAGCTTGGCTTTCATGAAAATCAAAAATATTTATTATCATTACGTCATTATAATTTTTAAGGCTGAAATTTAAATGTTTTATATGAATATTAGAATTTAAATGTTTTTGTAAACAATTCTTATTTATTATTCTTCCACATTCACATTTAACAGGTTTAATATGAGAAGAACTATAATAATCTTTCTTACAATGATTACACACTCAAAACAATCAATCAATACCATGTTTACTATTACAATAATCAGTTAGCAATCTAAATTCTTTACATTTAACACACTTTTTCATTGGTAATGAAGCATTATAGTTCAGTTCTATAGCCTCCATTTAATATATATTAAATTTTATAGAAAATTTAAAAAATATAGAAATCGAAAAAATATAGTGAGGTGTCTTTTATTGGTGTGGTGAAGTAAACTAATTTTATTTTTAATATATAAAGCAATACATAGAGTTAGTTGTGGTGTGTGTTTGTCAAACTCAAAAATAGACTGACTCTTAGATTGAAATTTCTACCCCTATATATTTGGGTAAAGGTTTATTTGTTTACACATTTATAATAGGATTAAAAGCAGTGGTCAAATTTAGTAGTAGTAAACAAGATTAAGAGTGGAAAATTTCCATTTGTTTAAACTTAGGATAAAGCTTAGAAGTCAACTTTAGGACATCTCAATAGAACACTAAAAAATTATATATAACGTTATGCAGATATAAATTCTCTGATTTTAAATCGGTTTTTATTCTTTTAAAATAGTTTGTCAAACAGTTATCTTTAAAATGCTTTATATTTTATGTAATACTTTACTAACACTTTCAAGGTTATCATTGTATTAACGTTTGTTATGAAATGCGGCTCATATTTTAAAAGAATAACAATTCAGATCTATTATTTTTATAGAAGATATGTTAAAAACTCGTAAAAAGAGTGAGTCTTTGGGCGGAGGCCTCGAGGAGAGGACCTCATTATGCCTCTGAGCGAAATAAAAAGAGTGTTAGAAAGAAGTAAAAATATTTTTAAGTGTGAAATCTTCAAATATGTTTATAATATTTTTGTGTCAACCAAGTAATGAAATCACGTCTAAATTTTATGCAATATTTCTATTATATATTTGTTATTAAATATTATTTTAAATACTTATAATTTTTTTAAGAAAATAAAAGATTGCAATCAAACAAAGTCTAATATTACTAAGATTTTAATAGAATATTTGTTTCAGAATTCTGGATAAACAATTAATTTTAGTCCCCAGTTATGCGTTTAGGTTTATGACCTCGAACCAGAACGGCATAACAATAATAAACGGAAAGAAATAATAGCAAAAAGAAATGTGATATTTGCAACAAAGAAATATCTAAATCAAACTGGAGTAAACATATTAAAACTAGAAAAAACTTAGAAACGATTTGAGAAAATGAACAAAGTGGATTAAAGCATTGTGGAATTTCTAATATTAATGTGTTAGAATCTGAATAGTGGGAACATCTTAAACCATATTCTCACAAGAGTAAAGCTAAGTCAATTAAAAATTAATAAACAAAAAAGTTAAATCCTTTAATATTAGAAGACAAAGAAAAAGAAATTTCCCAGACATTAACTTTGAAACAAATGATTATATTGTGAAGAAGTAAGAAGCTTTAGAAAAATGTTTCTTAACATTAAGAATAACTCCAAAAAATAATATCAATTCAGTTGATATTCTTAGTGTTATGCTGGAGATCCCTAAAATCAACTCTTTAGCTATTTATAACTTATATATTTATTGATTTTATTTAATTGCTAAAGATATAATTTAAAATTAAAAATAAAATTTTATTACATAAGTTTTATAAAGAAAAATATGATTAATATATAAAAAAAACAATTGAATATATCAGTAAATTAGAAGATAACCCAAAATTCAAACTTCATCAATTTTTATAACAATCATACTCTAAACTTTTTCAAAGGAGAATCAAAAATCAGTTCAATCTCTCAACAGATCTTTTCTCTACTATGACATTTCTACTCCCCTATTTTCTCTCAAACATTTGCTTATAATCCTTTCTTTTGGTCGCAATTTTCTCACATTCCTGTTTTAGAGACATTGAATTTCGATTGAAATAACATTATATATCATAAAAATATATCATCTTGTAATAGGAAACTAAACTCGTATATAGATGTTTTACATAATATAATAATTATTATAAGAAGTTTCTATAACTTGTTTTAAATTAGAATAATTAAAATAACTTAATTATCATGCTATAAAAACTTAGATTATGAGTCAGCTCATAACATTATAGATGAATTACCAAATTTAATGTTTGAAAGAATGATAGATATTTTATAAATTAATGTAGGAATTAAGTTACAATTATTATTAAAAGATAGTTTTAGAAAATTTCGCCCAGCTACTGAAGAAGAGTTTGAAGAAATAATAGTATCTTTAAAAAATAAAATAATGTTGAATAAATTTGAAATAGAACAAACGATTCATGATAACTCCTTGAAATTCATGAAAAGATAGAATCTTGGGATAACAATGAAGGTTATTGGCACTTCGATAATGTTATCAATGTTGACTTCAAACTAATAGAATATAAGGGGCCGAACTGAGGACTACGGACTACAGGTGTTAGAGATCTCAGGCCCCTATGATATATATATATATCGTCATACTCGTCTCAGATAGATCTTTCTATCACACCTATACACGGTGACCTCTGACCACCGGTGTTACCGACGGGTGACCTTCTATATCCGGCAGATGATCAGAGGTCACAGGTCATTGTGTGTATACTCATTCTTCTCGTCTCAACTAGACCTTTGCATCACACCATCATATGATAAGCTTTGGATCTTGAGTATTACCTCGTGTGATCTTTTGTATCACCGACGGTTGATAAGAGGTTACAGGTCATTGTGTGTATACTCATTCTTTTCGTTCCGATCGGATCTTTCTATTGCCTCTATACGCAGTGAAATATATTTAACAATATTTTAAAGATTTTTACACAGTATGTAGCAAATTTTATAGTCATTAGTATGGTTTCATGGTCAGAATGAGTATACACACAATGACCTGTGACCTCTGGTCATCTGCCGGATATGAAAGGTCACCCGTCAGTAACACCGAAGGTCAAAGGTCATCATGTGTAGGTGCGATAAAAAGTTCGGCAACACTCCCTCAGTGTTCCTACAATGTCTTATCTTGCAATACACTTTCGGTTACAAATAAAAATAAAAGCAGGTTCATATCCTCTGGGAATTAATGCATGAAAGTAAATCACGCGAAGTATTTCACTATCTTAGATATACGATAGCTATTAACAAAAATATTTTAAAATCAATTTTGAAGAAATGAATATACCAATTGAAAAAATAACCTTATCAGACATATACACATTTCATAAACAATATGACGGGTCTGACTATTGATGGCTTGGGATATGTTATAAAAAATTAGTTTCAGAAATAATTGAAACAAATTGTATCCACTGTACAGTTATTATTTAAATTATATGACTACAATTTTATAATTGATTTTTTAAGTATAGTTAAAGTCATATATTCGCGTTATAAGTGAAACAGTAAAATAGCATATATATTCCAATGTGAAAATTGTAAAAAATCGTATAGTTTGACTAAAGATACTGGGTTTTATGGCATTAAAATGGGGTTTGTTGATGAGAGCGATTAAAATTTTTATTTCATTAATATTCAAGTATAATATTTCAAGATGATTTTATAGTAAAAGTTCTCAAATTTTGTTTTAAAACAAATTTGCACTTATTTACCGAAAGTTATATACTAACTCACTGTAGGAACACTGAGGGAGTGTCGCCAAAAGTTATATCTGAGACGAGTATAATGATACATATGGGGCTTTTCATAAATTCTTGCTAGGGGTATACAGAAATTACAAAGTGATTTAAAACTTTCATTTTATTACAACTATAAAGAATTTATCAAAGTACATTATTTACAAGAATTTCAAATTTCAAAGTACCCTCCTTGATCTACACGGCAAGCATCAAAGCATTTTTTCATCATAATATTCATCATCATTCAATCATCATAAGTCTGTTCCAGTGGTCAGTAACCCATCGGAGAGATCGGCGAAGTTTGTTGGCAATCCATTTTCGGTCAATAAATGGCTCAATGCCGCGTCTCACGAGCTCATCTCTTACCTCACGGTATGTGATACATCGAATGCGTTCAATATAACGCTGTTCTTCATTATCATTAAGCAATTGATAAGACATTATGATATAGAAAAAATGCAAAATGTTAGGCACTATTTGTTTACAAAATGTAAAGTTTCTTCAGATAATGTGCATGCGCTCTGGACCCCTAGCAAGAAATTATGAAAAGCTCCATATATCATAGGAGTCAGAGACCTCTAGCACCCCTAGTCCGTAGTCCTCAGTTCGGCCCGTTACACTCAGAAAAAATATTGGTATTGAAAATTATGTTAATAACAATGAGTCCATCCCAAAAAGGGCTCTCATAAGCATTTAGGTATTATTATCGATAATAATTTAAGTTTTAATGAACAGACAGATAGAGTATTAAATTCTCGTATGAAAAATGGAATTTTCTGAGAATACTGTGAAAATTTGCAAATTATATTGTTCTCCTAAAGCTTTATAAAACATATTTTGGAATATGCAAACATAAATTGTGTTCCGAATAGTACACAGGTCGATAAGATTAAATCATTTCAGAGACTTATAACTAAATATATTTGTTTCAAAAATAGTTTATTTAATATGAATTACCAACAAAGACTAGAATACCTTAATCCAGAAGCACTCCAATTAAGAAGAGAAATTCAAGGTCTAATTATTGCATTTAAATGTATACATAATTTTAGAGATGTTCCTGATTTATGGAAAGAGAATTTCATTGTAGAAAATACCAGAAATAGTATTAAATTGGAATCGAGGAAAACTAGATTGAAATTCTGTGATAATTTTTTTGTCTATTTTATTAGTCACTTTAATTCATTACTTATTTCCATCCAAAACGAAATCAAACTCTCACGCTTTATTCAAAAATGTAAAAAAATGTGTCTAAATAATGTTTTAAATCTCACATTATGATTAAATAAATAAATAAATAAAAATATTTCATTGTTGAATAAATGTAGTTTCCTCTAAGCTTTATGACAACTTTCCAGCGCTTTGGTAATCTTGATTAGTGCTCCGCACAAATCGAGTTCGAGTCGAGTCGGAGCAGATTTGAATTCGACTCGTAAAAATCGAGTCGAGTCTGTTCAAACCACGAATCGATTTGATTTGGACTCGCATCGAGCCTACCCGAAGACTCGAATCAACTAATATTAATCGATTACATGAGTTTTTTCAACTCAAATATCGAACGAATGTGTAGAGTAGACCCCTTTTATACTAAAATAATGCTTTCTAGATAGTTCATGAATATGTTGCAGGATTGTAGAATGCTTTGAAAAGTTCCAGAATATTCCATAAGTTTCTAGAATGCTCTTAATAGTTCCAGAATGTTGAAATCATGGAACATTTTTACAGCTCAAAACAATTCAAATCCCTCAAATCTAATTGAGATATACCCCGGACTCGATTTGGACTCGACTCAACTGCGTTCGAGTCAAATCTTCTAGAGATTTGAACTCAAAAGTTTTAATCGATTTGACAAATCGCTCAAATCAACTCGACTCGTGCGGAGCACTAATCTTGATAATCAGGTAGCAGCATTTTGTAAATAAACTTCATGAATAACTTCATTATAGGAGACCTACAAATCAAGTTCATTTGCAAATCTTTTACCCTTATTTGGCCTCTTGATTCTGGAGATGCCATCGTAACCTCGGGGTTCAAATCAGGGCTATAAGTGAGGTGCTTTAGTTTCCCCTATCAATGTTTAGTCAAGGAATACTTGACATTTTAGTACTTATGTGGCTTTGCATTATCGTGTAATAAAGGATGCCGAATCCAGTGTCTTTGTAAGGAAGTATTACTTTTCTCAAAAATTGAACATATACATTATAGTTTACAATTTGATTCTTTAGAAAAATTTGATAGTCCAGTGTCTGATTTTGATAAACAGGGCGTTTGCATAAATTTTAATTTTTTGAAAATCAAAGATGAGGCTTCTCTCCAACATATCTATGTTCTTTTGATCGCGAAACATCCTGAGGCTCATAACGTTACTCAAAGGCTTTTAACCACGTTTGATCGATAGCTATAATTCTATCTATAAACTCCAAATTATGGTGGTACCTTTCAATGTGTTCTTTTGATAAATTCATTCAAGGTTCTTTCTACTCAGCTGTAAGAATGTAGGATACTCAACTTAATGATACTTTGCACATATTTAGTTTCTTTAAAAGCTGTTGAGTACTGTACTTACTGATCCCTAGTCGAAAAGCTAATTCTTCTGTGGTCCAACATTTTTATTCATCTAAGAGTTTATCAAGTAGATATTGATGTTCTTTATCTGTAACAACGCAAGGTCTTCCACCGAGTGTCTCATCTTGAAATGATGTACACCCTTCCTCCAGAAATTGATGGTAAAGATCACGTATATGTCTCATCATAATTGCATCTTGACCGGCCATTTTAGTTAGCATCTTGGAAATTTCAGGACCAGTAGAGTCTAGTAATGACACTTTATAAACGCTTTTGTTCTTCATTGGCGATACTGGTCCGTACAGGGTAAATAGTTAGGGCCATTACTATATCTCTGATAATAAGCAGTTAAATCACAGTGATCTGCATCCTGAAGCAGTAAATTAACAGCTGGATAATAATTTGTCGCAAACACTTTCATTACTTTTATCATTGATAAGATATAAATATGCAATTACTTTTCAATCACTTTAATATCACTTTTCTGCCTTCATGCATGCCTGACGTGGAAAAGGTACCACTCCCTTAACCTAATCTGATTAGCTTAAATTAATTTACTAGCTAACCGATTCTGGCTTGATTTGAAGAGATGAATTGAAAAAATATTTTGAATAAAGAATAAAAAAATCATTAAAATTTATTGAAGCAACAAATAAATGAAATATTATGCTTAATATTTTTATTCGATTCTTTAATGATATTTTAGAAAATTTACAAAATTCATGACTTGAGAACTTTGGCCAAAATTTATTTTCACTGTACTTTATTTCTTTATTAAAACTTCAAATCGGATTCGTCTCACGATTATAGGAGTACTGATAGTGTCATTTACTACAATTTCAGAATTCATACCTTCTTATTAAGTTTCGAAACATTAACAGGCATATTCAAGAGCTTATTGAGTGTTGACTCTCACACGGAGATTGATACTGAATGAAATGAGTTTGGTTTGACCTTTGGAATATAATTTATCGGTACATTACATAAATACAAATGAAAAAAGATATTGATAACCTTTTAACCAAAACAAAACAAAACAAATACTGTCGCAAAATTGTTTGTAGAATTCTTGTGAGAATTAAGTTCAATAATTAACAGATTAAGATTTAAGTTAAATTTACACAAGTCATTATTATTACGACTGATATTTGAGATAGAGCTTCATTATAAACGTACTGTTGTGGCCATTAGCTTCTAGATTAAAGTTCATTTTATATTATTTTTTCGTGAGTGTTTTTAGTCGAGTTCTCTTCACAACGACATTGTATAGAACGTTCATACGGATTATTATAATTTTGTACGAAAAAAAATAATGAAGTCTGAACGTTTGTCCGAAAGTAAAAGGCCGCGATATTGCAGAGATAGTTTGAAAAAGTATTGAAAGAGGACTCTAACAGTACTCCTGTGAGATCGTATTAATACCGAAAGGAAGTATTTTTACTGAAAAAATAACTAATTTCAAAGAAACAGTTGACAATCTAAAGTTTTCTATTCGAGTTGAGTAACACTTTAATAATATTGAGAATCGATTTCTTCAAATTTCTTATTCAAATTATTTTTACAGAAGTTTCTATTCATGTAACAATCAATTATGTCCTGAAATGAAAAACGCTATCAATTTATGATAGATCAAAAACAGTAAAAATTAACATAATACCAGTATTGAAGTCTTATTCTCAACAGGTTGAAATCTTTAGTAATAAATATTATGTAAAAACCAATGAATGTCCGATGCATTGAATGGCACTTAAATATCACTTAATCAGAATTAGACCATGTATTTATATATATATATATCTTTTATTAAGTATGCAAACAATTAATATTTGCAACAATTAATAAATATTGAATTTTTTGCCACAATCGCAACCATTGGTCGATGTGATCAAAGGCTGACATTTGCGACTTGTTTACTACAATTCGGTATTAGATTAACGTGTAATACATTCTTATATTCAGTCAATTGATTCGCTTTATTATCACTTTTATTATAGACATAAACTCTTCCGCTTCTGGTAAACAAATCCTGCTTTTTGTAATCTATATATTGAAAAAAAAATTCATTTTATCACAAAATTTGATCAGTTTGCAAAAAAGATCACAAATTTTGAATAGCATTGACGAAAAGTGCAATTATTGGTACAGAACTGATGTCTAATTGATTTTTCGATTCGAAATATCTGTTACTGACTAACGAATATTTCACTCATTTCACAAATATTTGATTTATAGTTATTTTTAATCAGACTTTTCCTCATTAAAAGTCAATCACTTATAATAAGATCTAAAACAATCAAATGTTTTACAAAATCAGTTCAAAACTTCATAGAAAATGATTAAAACGTAAACACAGCTATTGTTTGAGTACTAAAACTGTTTTACAGACTTAAGTCAAAATTGAATTCTTATGAAAAATATTTGAAATTGTCATACCATCAAAATAATTACAATGATCCTTATCATCCAAAAGACAACCACTACTCGAACCACACTTATAATTAAGATCAGGTCCATTATTACTCTTATCAGTACCATCATCATTACAATTCATGTAATAAGGAACTGGTATTAAATCTGGCGCTTCTTTGGCACTACTCTTACTCTTGTGACCATTGACTTCGTCACCATTTAACACATTAATATCATTGTTATCATCAGATTTGAGTAATGTTTGATGAGAAGCGCACTCGTCATCTGTTTCATTGTTTAACATTGTCTCGACTTGTCGCACATCTCGTCCATCATCTTCTTGACCATCAATTCTTAATTGAATACTAGATGACGAATATCTGACCCGAAACACTGCAATTATTGCCATAATTATCACAATGAGTGACACAACTGCCAAAACTATTAATACAGTTATTATTAAATGTTGACCACGAAGTCTAGTCATGAGAGAATCACTCGATCTCTGAGACTGACCATCACTGAAGTCGATGAGTCTCTCAGCAGATCTTAGAGTTTGAGTGTTGATCTCTAACTCAGAACTTGTTTGATTTTTACTATTTTTCGCATAAATTCTTAGCCTTAATTTTGTGTTTGGGGGCAAGTTCTCAATCAACAAATTGAAGCTCGAGTTGTGAGTCATTAGTCTGTGTTTTATGGCATCGATGGACACATTCTGAATAAGTTTCATATGATTCTCATTATAAATATCGCAAACATAATAAGTCGGAGGATAAACCATTAAATGATTTGTAGTTGACTTAAATTTATTGTTTAGGTAGCTGTTATGTTTATTATTATAGTTATAGTTATGGTTACTATAATATGTATAGTTCACAACTTTAGTCTGAATTGTATTGCAATTGACGGTTAGTGTTGAGTCACTTTGATTGATAACATGACACTTGAATGGAAAATTAGGATCAGATGATGGAGTTATTAAGTATTTGCATGACTCGCGTTGGATTCCTATGGAATTCTTTGCTATGCATTCAATAAATCCGTATTGTTGTGATGTGTGCGGTCTATAGCTTAAGATTGAACTGTAAAATAATAAAAGATAGTATGAGAATATTGAAAGTCAAGAATGTGTGAAAAAAGTCGGGTTTTCCGATAACTTAGTTATTATGCATCACTTGTTTCCAATATATTCGTGAATTCTTGTGGCGTTTTCTCTATTGACAGCTTTTAGAATTCTTTAAATTTTTTTGAAAATGTATATTCATTCTATAAGAAATATGCGATTCACTTCAAAATTGATTTATAAAAATTTTTCAAATATCATGTATTTATTCTTATTTTCGAAATCTATTTTCTGAACTTCTTATTTGAATCTTTTTTGTTCTGCTTCTATAAAAATCTTTGTTCAATACTTTATGACTAAAATTTTGGATAACTCAAGCTGTAATCTTTCAATGGTTTAAAACTAATCACTTTCTAACTCTAAAGGAATTCCATAATGTTATATACTGACACAAAATACAACTGTAATAATCAACAATTTTTTATTATGAAAAAGAATGAATTGATCGAAATGCTTTCGGGTTTGACTTTTCTGTTTTTCCATTAACTAAATACTCTTCTATTGATCTCATAACTGTATTTTATTTCTGAATTTTCAACTTAAAGTATTCGAAACACAATACTTATTTGAAAAAAAATCATCTTAAACACTTTATTCTAAACGAAATTCCTGACAGAACCAAAATTAAATAAATTCTTTCTAAGAGTTGAATACTAAGAATAAAGATAAAGCTTAATATAGACTTTTATCATAATAAAACCAGAATTTTCATACTTCAAGCAATAGCCAGTCGTTTATTAACAAAAAGTCTACATTTCTTGAACTATTTCTTAAAAGATATTCTGATTAATCCGAACCATAGAAGTTGATTTCGGAAGAAAATTAATTCTAATATATGTAAGAATTTAATAATATCATAAGCCCATTCTGACTTCAATAAAGGTATCACAACAAAAAAATAACTTATTCATTCAATAAATACATGAATTTATTCCACGATAAGGATAAAGAAAGTGTGGACTGTTAGGGATTCTTAATCCATCATTTTGAGTACTATTTCAATGCTTTTTGCGAACATGCATTATGTAATAAAATAACATTTTTCGATTGATAAATATAAATCGTGAGAAAAATAGATTAATCACAAAAAATAAATTCACTTTATAATAGATTTTCTTTTTTGACACAGTCAAAAATACAGTTATATTATCAATAAATAATTTTAAAATCCTTTTAGTTTGCAGTTTTGTGTTGTGCAAAAACAATTTAACCCTTATTTATATCAATGAACGCGTATAGAATGAAAATGAGTGCATGCTCAACAATATAAGCATTTTTTCGCAAACATAAGTGATTATAATGACGGAAAATACTAAATAAATGAAAGAATATTCATACCTGGAATCGTTAATTTGGCTAAAAGTGGCTAAATTCGTGTTCGTCTCGAATTTCCACTGAAATGAAACCTGAGACGGATAAGCATCGACTTCACATTCAATTGAGACTGATTCGTCCAATGATATGCCATAAACCAAACTTTAAAAAAGAGTATATAATGAAGCAGCGAAAAAGTCAAACAGATAAACTTTTAGTAAAGTTATTACCAGAGTCGAGACTTTCCGGACTAAAAATTGACAAATTCGGACTAAATTTTAATAAATTCCTGTAAATTCCGGAAAATTTATTTAAATTATAGAAAATATACATTCACTTTTAGAGAATAGAATAGAGATGAATGAAAAGACACTCAAATGAAAGAAAAGTACTGAATAAACTAATACTAAATTAGTTATAAACCTGTTTGTAAACTTAAGGCTACTTATTTCTTAAAATATGTGTATGGATTAACCATATCTGACAATAAATATTTTAACCCTAAGACTTAAATACATATGAATTCATTAAAAGTATTTTTCCAGATTAAAATTAAAAATTCCGGAATTCTGCAGAGATATCGAAGATTCCGGATTTTTCCGGAGCGTAGAAATTGAAAATTTTCTTAATATTAGTTAGTTGATGTTTCTTAAGTCTTTTTTCATTCGATTTGTGTGTATTAAAAAATTCCGGACGATCCGGAAAGTCTCGACTCTGGTTATTACTGAGATAACTACAAATGAAGAAATCCTACATGAAAGTTGGGCATAGACTCAATCGGCTTAACATAGAGCTTGGATCTACACTGAATTTCAGTCTAATCTATGTTCGTGAAATACCCTTTACTCGACAATCTCACTACATAACAGAATAATAGTTGAAATATTCTTTAAAATGCAAATTACATTTTCTTATTTAATCTTATTTTATTATTAATGCAAACTTTGGTATAAAATAGTCTAATAAATGGAATATCCTTATGCTATGCTAAGAACTAAATTCATTTTTCTTCAAAGTTTACAGCAATTTACTTTCAAATAGTACATAAAATAGCAGTTCATTCATTTGAAAAACTTTCACAAAATTACGCGATTCATAACTTAAATAGCATTTATTCCCAGTGGCATCAAAACTCATTTTACATACAATGAGTTATAACAAGGCTTTAGAAATGTGTGCTTTCATTTTTATTTAGAAATATTCTCATAATATAAGATTACTCTCGAATTATAAAAACCGAAATTGAAATGAGATCAAATTACCCTGCCTTCTAGGGAATTTTTTCATCAATTATTCTGCGCTAAAAAATTATAAGGGCTTTGAAAAGTTTTAAAGATTTTTTTATGAAAGAAATTTGATTCATCTGAGAGCATGAGATTAGATTTAATGAACGTATCGCGAGCATTATTTTTTCTATATTATATTTATATTACATTAACTTTTGCCGAAATCATTTATCGCCCGTTGGGATAGAATGTAGTCGGAGCATTAATGACTGTATTAGTCGTAACATCAAATAATATTATTCTCATGGCAGATATTACGCTAAAGTAATAAAAGTAATTAGCAATTAATTGAGGCCATTCATAAAGTACAGTAATCCATTAAAATGCTATAAAAGGCAAATATTCGAATTTTTTTGGAGTAAAGACTTACGTATATTTTTGCTTGCAAACAGGTGCGAATTTGACTTTGAGCTGAATAGCATTGCTCAGTGCAGTTCCCAATGTATTGCTCGATCGGCACTCATATGCCCCACTTTGCCATCGATTAACACGTTGAAGAACTAATGATTGGTTGCTCTCTATTATACCTTTGATTTTAATTACAAATCAGAAAATAGCAACATTTAGATATAAGTCAATTTGATGTGAAAATACTCATAGACTGAAAAGAGTTTATAATGTGCAAAAGTTTTCGCCCACTTTAAGGACATTTAGCTCTAACTATTCCCAGATTACAGTATTTTAATTGAATATCAGATTTGTCTCTGAAGCTTTTGAGCAATGTTCTTAACTTTTGACTTCAATTTCAAGGCTTTCACAAACTATTTGTTTACTGAGAAAACAATTTTAGAGTTAAGCCTAAAACCTATTCATTTCCCAAACACTCAAAATACTTCTACTAAGAAATTGTTTTAGTTTTCGAAAAATAGTTTTTGAGTAAAGAAATTGAATTTTTCCGTAGGACAGGAAAAAATTCTTTACTCACGAAAAATATATAGAACAAATTTTTTTTATTTTTGTAGTGTTTTCTTATTGATCACAAATAAGAACTAACTTTAGATCTTTCTGTCTATTCAACAAATTCAGTGAATGTGCTCTCAAACAAAATGCAAAATCGATGCTATTATATCAATATCTGTTGTTTGTTTGTTTGTATGCACTTTTTCTGGTTTTCTCTATTTTCAGATACCTGGCTGTGGATGAAGAACATTGCCGTTAAATATCCACACAATTGGCGCCGTTGGACGTGGATTCGCATCAATCACACAATCAAAGTATATGTCTATCCCTTCCTGAACGCTTTCCAGAGACATCGTATGAGTTCCTAACTTTAGGTTCAGTCGAGGCGCATCTTAATTGACAAATCATAAAAGAGTCAAGTTACGGTTTGGAGAAAAAATTCGATATTATAGAATAGTAACAGATTTTCAAACAGATTGTTATTCAGTTAAGCAATTAATTTGACGTTCATTTTCTTTTATCCATTAGTTGATGGTTGACTTGATATTAATTACTTTCTTGCTTCTAATGAACGATAGATTTTCACTAAATGTAATTTTGAAAAGTTGATTTCTAGAAGAAAATCTATTGCTCAATATTATGTTGAAAAATGTTTTATTGTCTGATTCTGAGTCTAGTTCCACTTTTAATCTCGAATTTGATAAGAAATAGTAACATAAATCAGACACGTTCGTAACTCATTCCTCATCCTACTCTAAAGAGTTTTTCAAAAGAACAATCGCATTAAATGATGTCCAACTTAATAATAAACATGTACAGTCGACTCTCTCTCTCTCTCTCTCTCTCTCTCTCTCTCTCTCTCTCTCTCTCTCTCTCTCTCTCTCTCTCTCTCTCTATTCTATTCTATTCTATGTATGCTAGGGTCGAGTAAAGTGGACAACTCGCTACGATGTACACTTGAAAAAAAGCAGACCCTGTACTCCGACATAGTGGACTTCCGTTATAATGAACGGATTTCTAGTGCTATAGGACATTCACTATGACACGAGGCATTGTTTTGTTTTTGATGTATCTCAATCCTTAGATTATTTTTCGAAATTAAAGTTCAACTTTTACACGACTTACATCTATAAATACTGACAAAAATCTGAAAGTTGTACACTTTTGTACTTTTAATACACATCACATGTATATATTACTATATATCACTTTAATTAGTCAGCTGTATAGACGAGCGATTTTACTGAGATGCATACATACTTAATGCTTATCTCTATCGATCACATGAAACACGTAAATGCTATGATTAGGTTGAGAACAGTCCCCAATTAAAAATCTTTGCTTTACATAGAAGTATATATTTTTAAAAAGCATTTTGCATTTGATAGTTTATATAAATGAGTTTTGTGAAGTTGTTCATCTCAAAAATACTTATTTGAAAGCTTTGGAAGAATGTGTTACATGACATGTTAGAAGTTGCTATAAACCCACTGATCATAGGCTGAACTGAAACTATTACTAATAAACTTTTTCTTTAAAGCAGTTAAGTGTTTAATAAAATTCGAGTATAAATTTTCTTGAAGTCGGCTACTTGAAAAAACTCATTTATATCAACGGTTATTCTTATATTGCCTTACAGTGAATATCGAGTTTGATTTGATCAGAAATGGCAGAATTAGGTATTTTCGAATTTTCGGCCACACATTCGAGAATCGCTCCGATGTGTTGTCGCTCAATAGTCAATGCCAGAGTTGTTGAAGTCTGTTGTTCTCCTGATGAATAAATTATTTCTTCAAGAACTTACTAAATTAATCAATTTCACATTTAACTATTATTATATACTAATACTATTTTTCTATAATTAACGACTTGTCATGTTTTAGATAAATTCATTTTTCATTTATTACATGCTCTCTATCTCTCCCTTATACTAGTAAAACCTCGCTATAATGAATTTCATCGCAACTTAGATGTGAATTCTTTGATTCTTAAGCTTCACTAAGTAAAGGTTTAACTGTATTTCTTTACATTCTGATCTCTGCATCAATTAGTAATTCCAACCCTCAGAAAGAAAAACGTGCACAAACATCAATCTTAATAAACAAAAATCCAGAAAAAATAGGTTTCTATTCATTCTCTTCTAAATTCGGAGACAAAAACGCGTTTATACTGTACGGGAAATCCCGTGTGACAAAAGAAGTAAAAAAGAGGATGCTTAAGAATGTTATTGTAAGCTGAACAACATTCTATTGACCCCAAGTCTTAATTCCTAACATTTCTGAATATTTCTAATTTGTCTTATTTTTGAAAAGACATCAGTTTAGTCATTAAAGTATTGCTTTGATAGAAGCAAAGAATAAAACTTTCTATCATTTATTTGCGGTCTCAAGAGAATTAGAGATACTATTCAAAGAAGAAAGAGACAGAAAATTCTTGTCAGAATTGACTTAAATAATGTGCATCTTTGACCATCACTTGCTTTGAACCATTCAAGACGAGAGTATACAAAGCAAAATAAACAACTAAATAACAAAAGAAATAGAAACAGATCTAACTCAAAAATGTTGCGCAAAAATCGAAATTTAAGCACAAAACACTAAAGATTCTCAAATCAAGTAACAATTTTGAGTAGAATATATAAATATTTTATCACTCGATTACGAATTTTTCAAAAAAATCATATATTCTGTAATTATTTCAAGTTTTTAATTATGGTTATGATCTTTTCATTATTTAAATTACGTTTTTCAATTTAATGATTAAAATACGATCCTCATCGAGAAAAATTCTAATTAATACTAGTATTGTCTGGGGAATGATAAACTTATCTCATTATCGATAAACGTCAATAGCTTAGCAACAAGTCACCAAAAATATTTTTCACAACAATGAGAGATAGAGCCAGAAAAACAAGAAAAAAAGAAAGCTATTTAATTTGCCATGACTTACCACGAGACATGGTGTCATGTCTTCTGCCATCGAAAACCCAATGAAGTGTTGGCATCGGTCGCGAACCAAGAGTATTACATTCAAACAATGCCTCGTTATTTACTACCAAAATAGGTGTCAATTGAGTTATGCGGACTTCTGTTGGTTTTACTGTTGAGAGAAGACCAAGAATTAAGTTATTCAACCAATTTCTATGGCATTAATGTAATTAAGCAGATTGATGAAAGAATGAGTCAAGTGAATATTACATTAGAAGTCACTTAACCCGTTCTTATAATGGACTATGTAATTATATTAAGAACACAAATATAGCTTACAGTTTATATCGAGAGTGATTGAGGTTGAAGTTGGGTTTGTTATGTTGTTATTAATTGCTTGACACATAAGAGTTGATAATAAATAGTGTCTCGAGAGCGGAAATATTATTAATTCATTTGTTGTCTCTATTAGTAAAGACAAATGTTTTCTGTTATGAGGATTTTTATTAATCTTGCTTAACAGAACATTAAAAAAATAAGAAAAAATTCTCGTGAGCCACTCGAAATTAATCCTAAAAGTCTATAAATTACATAAATTTTTTCTTTGTAATGAGGAAAACATTCTAACTATTGAGAAAGAATATATAAATCTAGATAAAGTCGAATATAAATTAATTATGGAATGAATACCATCTCTATCGTCGTATTCAAATGTGTCATCAATAATGGCATAATCTCTGGACCAGCTCAGCGATGGACGTGGTTTGCCTTCAATATAAGTTTCGAACGAATAAATCACTTAATTTTAGCCCAAAAATTTTAAATAAGTTAACATAATGTAGAATTAACTCCTAAAAACACACAATATGCATACAGTATAAAAAATGATATTCAAAAATAGTTATATTTCATGTTTTTCTGAGTTTTCAAAAAATTGAAATATTAATCATCTGTGACAAAAAATTTAATACTTTATTTTTGATATTTTTGTTCGTACGTACACTTCCTTTTATAATGCACATAAACTAATGTTTGTATTGATTTATTTGTTGAGCTCATATATGACAGAAATGTATTACACATAAAATATGCATTTTTGGCATTTATTTCAAAACCTATGAATTTTGAGTTTTTTTGAAAACTTTTCTGTGAGTATTTCAATAATTTTTGCTTTCATCTTAAAAATAGATATACTTTTTTCGAGTCCTTCAAGATCAATAATCTGAGTGAGTTTAGTGAACAAAGAAAGCTAAAGTATTCTTACTAGGGTATTCCATGTCCTTCTGTGCTTTAATCTAATTGAATAAGCAAAGATTTGACTGAAATAAAACACAGTTTCTATAATTCAAATTTTTCAAAAATATTGTTTAGAGATAGCTGAATAATTAAGATAAAATAGAATAAATTTGCAATTAAAAATTTCAAAGCTGTAAATCTATAAAAACTCAGATTTCAAGCCTTTGAAATAAAATGAGAGACCTGGATTAACCAAATCTTTATAAAATTCATGAGATTCTCCTATTTGAAAATGAAAAGCTATAAAAATAAGATGTAGTCATGACTTGAACTTTGTGCTGCTTCTAAAGAAGTTGAGATTAGTTCATTAGAACAGATAGAGGTCAAATTTAAGCTTTATGACCTTTAACATCTTGATTTTTCAGTTCAAAGCAGCTACATTTGTAAAAATAAAAAATAATTTACTGAGCTTTAATGAATTTAATTGAATGTAAAGTCAATCAAATAAATGCAATTAATCAGTATTCAAACAAGAAAACGAAAATTTTTATCTTAAAATTAGATCTTAAACTTTCAATCATCATTTTTTATCGAACAACGCAATTAAGAAAGCAATCAGACAATTATCAACTCGTTTTGTACCTCCTCGTGTAGAACACTTGAGCTTCAGTTCAATGCCCTCATTAAAAGGACCGACGATTCCATTCAATTGATTACCATCTGAATCATATATTTTTGGATCCGACGGCGGAACTGTTCAACAGTTAATCAAATACTATTACTCGAATACTAATCAATGAATCGATATCTTCTGTATTAAGTAAAACCTTGTTATAGCAAACCCAAGAGAGTGAATTTTCGGTATAATGAAGTCAATTTTCATGTCTCTAGAGCTTTGCTATAAAGAGGTTTGACTGAATCAAAAATATAAAATAGACTCATGGATTACCTATGACTTTGAGTGCAATCACTGTATTAACAGTCCTGCCTTTTTTGAAGTCAACCCGACATCGATAATCTCCGGCATCTGTCGCTTCAATCGGTTCTATTTGCAAATGTGCAGGACGTGAATCAGTGTTAAAATAAGCGCGACCTGAAAATAATTTCATTTTAAAAGTTAATCAAGTAACTACAAAGACGAAAGCTCATTAAGACTACTTTTTATGAGTTCCAATTAAGATTTTATAACTTGAATAATAAGTTAAAAACTTTGTTTGGTTCTATCATTGAGCATAATCAACTGCAATAAGAAATATTTTATTCCTTCAGTTCTAAAAGAGAATTTTTTGAGCTCCTATTCTCTTTCGAGTTTAATCTGTATTTTATTTCTTAATCAGCTCTCTATTGGGCTCTCTAAAAGCCTATCAATTATTGAATGCATACCTTCTAAAAAAGGTGATGACAAGACTCTTCCGTTTTCTAAATTGCCTAAAATCAGAACAAAAGATAAATTTTATTGAGAGAAAAGGCTCATTAAATATTCAGAAAAGTAAGAGGTTTTAGTCATAAAATTTTATTTCGTTAAATAAGTTAAATCGAGAAGAAATATGTCACTGAAAAGCAAAAAAATTTTCACTTTGCATATCAATACTTGAATAAACAGGTTTTATGTATTCCAAAGAGTTTGGCGAAAAAATATTTCAAATGTAAACATGAAATGAAGATTTTAAAATATTAATGTAAAGTTTTTCCGAGTCAGAGAAGTAGAAAGTCGTGCAATGTTTTATTCATCAGATTTTACATAATTTTGTTTTGCTTAAGTATACAAAAACATAAATTGAAGATAAAATTACTAGGTATTAGAACGAAATTATTTTTGAAGTTTTTAAGTAACAACTATTCTAAAAATGTTGAAAAGTTTTATGAGATGAAGATAAGAATTGTAACCTGGACAACTTCAATCAACTTATTCAAAGATATTATTTGTTTCAAGCATAATATATTAAGTAAGCTTTTGATACTTTTCATTTTTAAATAAGACTTAAGGTGAATGAAAACTTTCTAAAAATTTTCAAATAAATTTATAATATTTTCAAAAGAATATTATGTTAAATCATGAAGCTTCTTAGAAAGTTTGCCCCACGGAATACACTGAAAATATTTAGGCTTGATTGTAGTAATAAAAGGTATTACTTTTTAACTTTGTATTCATATGCAAATTTAGTATAAAAAAGTTTGATATTTCCATGGGATGGCAATTCTTCAGAAATTCATTCATTATTTAATCTTGCTCATTACCTGAAATCAAAACTATTCTCATTTCTCTTCACAATGCACTTTGTTTTAGTGTCCTCTCTCTCTCTCTCTCTCTCTCTCTCGTGTTTTTGGATAATTGAACCAATTATTTGTATGTTTGAGATTAAATCAAAATTTTCGATAAACTAAAGTTTCATTAAATGAGTATATGAATGACTAGAGAAGACTTCCTGCTTAAGTACAATTATAATAAAAGTTTGTATTGCTGAAAGAAAAGTCAAACCGTAAGTAATTTGAACGAAAGCCATTTCTGTGTTGGCTTTAAAATAAGTAAAATTTACTCTTCATAGAAGTGATTGATAGCAAAATTGAACGGATTATTGATCCAGAAGAACTAGAGTTCAGTTTGGATCATCGATTTGTGTTAGGATTTGAGTTGAATTGATAGACGTTGCCTAGTAATCATCATAAGAGGCGCTCATAGAGATCTCTTATTATAAGTGATGTACGTCCTAAAACTTAATAATCCGCACTAGATACAGATAGCTTGTGATGAAGAATTAGTTGCTATGTTTCTTGGGCACAATTCCTATGACGCTATTTAGCTATTAGTACGTGTTCATAATGTACTTTATCTTATCAATGTAACTTTATAAATATATGAATAACCCTTTGAATACGTCTTCACGCATCACTTTGCTCTAGTTGCTATCGAGTATTAATTAATTTTGAACTATACTTTAATTTTAGTATGAAATGCATATTATTAATCAGTTATAATTGAATCAGGGATCAATAGACTTATTATAGCTTATGGTTCTTAGAGTTTATTGGATGAGTACTAGCTTTACACTTGTCAAGGATTGAATAGTGAATATTCTAATAATCCATGTATAAAATAATGAGAAACTATTTTTGTATATTTTCATGAAAATTTAATTCTTTTAGATCTTTTTTTATGATAGTTAAAATCGAATGAAATAAAAGCCTGACTTAGTAATTTTCATGACTTAATTCTTTAGAAATGTGACAAATAGTGGAGAATTAATTGAATTTTATTCACATTCAGTATAACTTTCATAAAATTATGTTTTCCCTCTTAATATAACATGAGCTTTTATGACATCAAACGTGGATGAAAGTGAAGTTGAGACAAATTTTTATGACTGGATCACAGTATGCTTAAGAGGAAAACCAACAAAGGATAGCAAATCTTGAGTACCGCTTATGTAAGGAACATGATAACAACAATACTTATCATTCGGGTAAAAACTAAAGAAAAATGTTTTTTTATCGCTTTCTCATAATAGAAATGTCAAATAAAACTAATACGTGAAATATTCCTGCCACTTAAATACCTTCTTCCATAGTAATAATCTTAGTTAGCGCTTGTGTAGTCGAATAATTCTTGAAATATAACTTATCTGAGATCTATATAATAATACATAATATAATCCGATAGAGAATTATTGAATTATTTTTCGAAAATTTACGTTTAAAGGCTTTGAAAATACTAAAAAGTTATACTAGAGAGTACATAATAATCTGATTTACAAAGGTGGAAAGTTAATAGAATAAGGATAACTTGAAGCGATATTAGAATAATGAGAAAAATTTGATATATTTGACTAAACAGATAAAAGCTGTAAAAAATCAAAAAGATTAAAAGTCAATTTACATTAGAAACACACTTGAAAAATCGTCAGATAAAATCGTTCTATTCATAAGAAAGTCAGATATTGTTTTTTATTATGCAGTCGAATAATCTTTCGAACATATCTCAAAACTTAATTTGATTACAATTTTTATAAGAAATAATGAAATGGCAAGTAAGCAAATATACGTTTAAACATTAAGTAATCATGTTGTCTTAAAACTCAAATTGCTCAAAGTAAGGCTTCAAAAATTAAAAATCTTAATAACTATGCATAGTTAGAAAGATTTAAATTTAAAAATACAGTTTTTCATATATATTTTATACAAGTCAAGTGTGTCATAAAATTTAAATTTAAAAGCTGTAATTTAATGTGTATTCGATTTCAAGGTTAATAAAAACATATTTTGGTTCATTTTTTTCCTTTATGGAGACTTTTGCATATTAATTTTTTCACTTCAAATATTCAAGTCAGTTCTCAAGTTTAATTAAAAGATAATCAATTGAATTTTAATCAAAAATTGCTAAAGCCTTTAGCTTACAGTAGAACTTTTCTTCAATTAATAAAAAAGTTGAAATATCCAAAAAATTTCAAGAATTTTCATATTAATACTTTTCCATGGGAGTTAATGAACTGAGTTCAGTCATTAATAGTTAAAAATAGTTTGGATCCTAGAATTTCAATAAATCATAAGAAAAATAAGAATAAAATCCAAATATCGAGGATTGCAATATTAAAGGAAATCGATATTCAAAGTCGAATATAGAATAGGCTTGACTATAGGTAACCAAATAAAGGACATAAACTGTAACTATTTTAAACGCTTATAAGTAGTTTGTTAACTCATATAAACATAAGAATCATGCGATAGTCAACTATATGCCTCTTAAACACTTTTTATCCTTAACAAATCATATTCTAATTCAATAATAAAAAGAAAAATCTCATTCTCTCTTAGTAAAAGTGATCTTTTTTCTTACTTTAAGCTAACAATAAAAAACTTGTGAAAATGTATTTGTTGTCATGAAAATATAGAAGTTTGTGTTAGCCCTCATTGAATGAAGTTTCTGCGGCAAATCAACATTTCTTATCTTCTTTCTATCTTTCCCTCAGAAAAAAGTTATCCTTTACATAAGTTTGAAAAAATTTTCCGTAAAAATGAATAAAAATAAATAAAATTTAAATTTTTGCACAAAAGGTATGATAAATTCAATTCGAGGTTCACAAATTTTCCATTATCTGCTCTGAAATTTACTAATAAATTACAAACTGTTTTGGTGTTATTTTTCAACTTTTTATAGAAAATGTAAGTTAAATAAAGTTCGCAAAATCCGAAGCAGTTTTTCTTTGAACCTTATTTCAAAATAAAGACATATTATAATCAATAACATCATGAAAAATAAATATAATTATTCAAAAATCAAATCAAACTTTCATAAAAACTCCAAGAATAGATGAGGAAAAGAATTCTATTTGATTCAAGTATTGATATTGTCAAAGTTTAAAAAATTGACACCAAATTAAAACAAATTTCTACGGACTTCCGGACAGAGAATTTTTCTACATTTCGTGGTTATCGTAGCAAAAAAATCGTAAAAGATTAATTTTTCGATCATTTTCAGGCCTAAAAATCACTTGATCTTGACAAATATGTAAAGCTGTTGAAAGCTAGAGTTCTTTGAACTATTATTAACCGAAGTTCAACAAAGCATATAAAGTAAAAAAATTGTATGTTGTAAAAAACTTGTGTAATATAGAGGACTAACAATATTGTGAATGATCTATTGACAACAAAGATCTAATGCAGAAGTCAGTTTCAAGAGAAGCAAAAAAATTATATTTAGCTAAGCAATTAGGTATAAAATAGAAAAAAGATTATGGATTAATACCTGCTCTGTTTCTGGCGTCGAGAGTGAAAATCGGAGTCAACTTTTATGTTTACGTTGAATGCGATTAATTAACAGAAAGAAATTGTTTCATTAGTTGTGGAATAAGATCGAATCCAACGAATTGAAAGATACGTAAAAAATTTGCATTGATATAGAATTTTCAATTGATGCCTGTATACCTGATCGTCTTTGTACCACAGTATAAGAACGACTTGATCTTCAATAGTTGATGGCGTTATGTCACACGGAAGTAATGCCTACAACAAAGTTGTATAAAAAGAGGGTATTTTCTCATATTTTACGCGAATTGAATTCTAAGTTCCCATTCGCTTGCAAAATGTGATCATATATTTCCCTTAAGAAAATGATCACTTCTTGAATATGGCTCTAAAAAGCTATTACCTAATGATGAAAATAATGTGAGATAGGCGAAATGTTTTTAACTTTCGATATCTCTCCGAATGATTTAAATACTTGCTTTAACTTATAACATTTGTTCGCGAGTAATTTTGAACATATTTAAAAAGCGAGCTTCATATTTCTATAGACATATGATGATCGATAAAACAGTGCTCGAAATTTTACTTATCATAAATTATGATTAATTTATATCTTATGCCAATTTTCAATAATTTTAACTGTGCATCAAACTAAGGTTTAAAATTTAATATAATTTGAAGTAAACAAACATCATTTTGAGCTGCAAAATTCAATAAAAGTGAAAAATAAATTTAAGTGCAATGCAAGAAAATCTTGGTATTCAACAAGCATAACTAAAATCTCTATTTTTCAGTTACATATTTGTCCTTTAAATCGAAATATGAAAAATATAAAAGACATACCTTTCCATTTAATAAAGTTGTCAATAGAATTGATGCTATAAATAGAAAAAATGAATATATTACAAAAATAAGAGCAAACTGATGAATATAACTGTAAAAGTCAAAAGTGAACGAAGAGAGAGAGAGTAAAAAATTCTATTTAGACTGTTTTGTTGAGAATAAACTAACAGAGCATTCTGCGTTAATGTTCATTACATTTAAAACATTATTACATAAGTCTTAGTAACAAATATATAGATATTAAAACATTCATACAATAGGTTTTATGTTCCAAGTGTTCAGTATATGAAACATAAATTTTCACTCTCCCAAAAAATATTTTAATTGAAACATAGGAGACTTGACAGTAATGACATTTTGTCGAAATAAAATAAGTTTAATATTAGAGAATTTATTTGTTGTAGCAGAAATTTGTCGTATATCTGAAACTTATTCGCTTTCTTTGGAATTTTAGAAGTTTTATTTTAATAAAAGAATAACTTCTAGTGAATTATTCTTCAGTCATGTTTGAAGTTTTCTAAAAATGTGATGAAAAAAGTTTTACTTTTCTTTAAAATAACTATGTTTAAGTAGTTTAAAGAGTTTATCTTAAAACTCAGGTGTAATAATCATGTAGAAACAAAATCCAAAATCAGCACTGAGTTTAAATTTCTATCTTTTTATCCGAATTTGTTTCTATAGTGATTTCTAATTCCAGTAAAATAGTAAGAATACAATCAGAAAACCTCTGTCTCTTAAAAGAAAAGCTTTTTCAATGTGATTGGAAAGAGTAAACCGAACATAATCTAACTGTAAGCCGAAGACTAGTCCATAAGCCTTAATGAAAAAAATGATCAAATAGTAATAGAAAAGTATTGCTAACAAATACGTCAAAAGAGATAAACAAAACAATAGTAAGTCTCTCAACAATCGGTGTCAACAAAATTCAGTTTTGATTCTTCAAAAGACACTAAGTTTGTTAGCAATGAAGTGATAATATTGTCTTGATTCAATTTAAAGATTGTTAGCTTTCAATTAGATGTTGAAACACTTTATTCTATTGATTGTTTTGACTCAATATTCGATTGTGTATGAATTTATTACATAGTATTGCGATCAAAATAGAATTCAGGGTTTTTAGGAAGGATTCTGTGAGACTTTTAGTTTGGATAAAGATTAATGTTTGTTGCTAGCTTTCAGTCGAAAATCGCTGATTAGATGTTTTTCATGAGCCGTTCAAATTTTAAACAAAGCCAATTGCGAGCATTATTCATGAAAATACTTTTAAGGTTGTCATCACGTTCTCTAAGTGTCAGCAATGACTAAATCTCAACCTAATTGTAACTGAAATAGTTAAAATAAAACTTCAAACTATAGTTTTTAAAATGGTCTAATTACTATACATTGATGTTGATCGCATTTATATTCATCATAATTGTTTAAGTTATTATAACTTGTGTAGCGTTCATATAGGATTGGGATTGTTGATATAGTGATAGCTTCTCCGGTTAATGAACGTGCCTACCATTGATCTAAAAAAATGTTATACGTTGTTTCAAGTCTCATACCATCTTTTTAACCCTTGGTAAAACAATTTGATTTGAAGCATAAAAATACAATCAAGACTTAATTGATTTAGTAAAGAAGAACAAGAGGAAAATCATTAAATTGAAAAACAATTATAATAATTATATGTTAGCTATAAATAGTATACAAATAATAACAATAAATAAGTAGTCTATGAATAGAAAACTAATACATTGATAGTTAGGTTTTCGTAGCTTAGTGTTGGAAGCATTTACTTCATTGATAAGATCGATAGCTTGTCTGCAAAAATATATTTATATTTATGTAATTTTTCTTCTCTTTTAGCGGATGAAATGAAAAAGAAGAAATTAAGTTATATAAAAAATACTATTGAGAACGTGCACAATGTCTAAGCTTTTTACTAACATAGTTTTTCCATAGAAAAGTTATGAAAATTAACAGAGAATTTGAAACAAATGCTATGCCTTTTGCTTGAGTTTTTGGAATTTATATAAGAAGAAGAAGAAAGTCCGATTGAAATATAAAACTTACAAAAGTTTCGAGATAATTTTATGGCTTGAAAACAGAGATTCTGACATCTTTAATTTACATATTGTTCTGAGAAATGTAAAAATTTATGCCAAAAAACCAATATTTATGAAAAAGAAAAATTTATCCTTAAAGGCAAAAATGCTTGACAAGAATTTGAATTATTTACTGAAAAGTAATTCCAGACTTTATGAGTTTGCAAAACTTCTTAATAACGCCTTAAATGACACTTTCTCTCAATGCAAGCAAATTGGTAGATGAAAACATAGTACTTAGCTTTAAAAATAATTGCTATTCAATACTGTATTTCATTTTGGCAAAAGCAAATTTAATTAAGTTTAAACACTTTGTGGTATGCAGAAAAATCGATTATAAATTTATTTTTCTGGTCATTCATTTTATGCATGACTGAGTTTTTAATTACCGATCGATCGACTAGTTTAATTCAATTTATAATATACTGTACTTCAGTCAGGCTTCTATTTTAATTCAATTCCATATTATTTATAAAGCTTCTAATTTAATTTTAAAAATTCAGATGCACATAAAATAATTACTACTTTTGCTTGAAAATTAATCATGAAAATTCACTTCAAAAATAATTAATTGAATGGTTATGGTTCTAAGCATGTTTTATATGCTTAACTTTGTAAGAATATTTCTTGAGTCGATGCTATTTAAAAGAATAGGCTAAAAATACAGCTAACGAATAAGCAGAATTTTTAAATTTATAAGTACTCAATTTTTTAACGGATCATCCACTCGCTTGAGAGTTATTTTCATCTCAAACAAAAATTTATCAAATTTTTATGGTTGGTATTTCTATAGATTGAAAAACTTAAGAATTTTGCTCTGAGTTTTACCAGTTCGTAATTATTGTCTTTAAAGTTCAAAATAACCAAAGAACTCATTTACACTCGAAATACGTTTGATTAACCTTTAATTCTCATGATGGGCTTATTATCTCAGTAACGGAATTTAACACCTAATGAAAGCATGGTTCTATTGAGCTCATAGCTCAAGATTAACCTCAAGTTTAAGTACTTTATTGTTTTGAGAGATTTTGAAAGATTGAAGACTTATTTATTAGAACATAATTACTTACAAAAGATTACTTAAGGCATAATATAACTCGATGTCGGGTAGCCGTCACTCAACTATTATTACTACAAACATACCAAAAGTTGACATTTTATTAAAGCTGAATATTTCTGTTTTAATGCATGAATGCTTTCATTTCTTGCCATTCCTAATATTCTCCGTATTATGATATCATTCGATAAATTCCTAACAGTCATATAGTCCTTAACCAGTGGTTCTCATTTCAGAAGTAAAAAGTAAACTAAAAGTCATTTCAAAATTTAATAAATTCATCATAACTTCAAAGTTATTCATAGCGATAAAACTTTGAGAGTATTTTGAATAATAATTTATACTAAAAGCATACTCTTGGAAACATTTGTTCATTCAGTTTATGTCCACTTACTATGACTCAGATGCATAGATTACTTGATCTGAAATCGTTTTGATAGTAAAAAGAAGTTTCAAATTATTCTGATCTGAAAAAACACTTTTTTACTCAGTTTTTCTTAAGTGAATCTCTATTGAATGGTTCTATCATTAGCTGCACATAAAAAGTTACTCTACTTTTAGATGCATTAAAAGTTAGCAATCTTTTGAAGATTAAGCTAAATTATTGAATTTTGTGTATAAATGCATGAAAATTAATTCCAATAAATTAATTTTCATTTCCATTAATAGCCATTAAATATTCAGTAGAAAAACGGAACCAAAAATCAATGTTTTATTTACAACCAAACACTAAAAGCCTTTGATATATTTAGTGATAGGCTCAAAACAATGCATTATTTAAATTGAAGTCATAGAGGACTATTTGTATAATTGAATAAATTTTTTCTGATAGTGAATTCTATTTGAAGATATTTTAGTTTTTTAGGCTCAAAAATCAAATATCTGTATAGGATAGGGTATTTTTAATTAGAATTTCAAATTTATTCTTCTCGATCACACATGCTATTAATTCCAATTGATTCTAATCGAAAATTGATTAAATCTGAGGCGTGGGTGGAATAACAATTAGAAACTTGATCGTAGATTCTGAACAACAGTTACTATAAAGAATTTTATTGAATAATATACACAACGATAATGGATAAGATCTTGGATTTTGAGTGAAAGGCCTTAATCGTCATTAGATAAGTAATAGTCGGAATACATGAAAGTCTCAAAATTTAAAAAACCTAAACCACAATTCTATTGATAAGAAATGAAAATTTACTTTTCAAAATGTATTGTATGAATGTATAAGTTTTCATATCGATATACTTAAAAACGGAGTCTTATGAAAGACTTTTTCAATACTCTGCATATCCAGAATCTTGAAAAACCACAATAGCAGAAGAATATACATAATACATATTTTTCTTTCTATCTAAACATTAAATAATATGATTATCAGTGAAATTGATGTCTCAGTACTTATATATTCATCAGTAAAATGGAAAGAAGAAAATTTATGAATAAATGGGCAGAACTTGACTTATAGTCAGTTTTATATAGTTTAGGATAAGAGACAGAAAGCATTATAATGTAATGCATGAATGCTCACAACACTCATTGAGAATGAAGGACAGAAAATATATAATTTCTATTAGAGTAAAACCCAATTTAATACAAAATGTGTTTCGTTCAAACGAGAAATATCTATCTATGCATTAGTTCGAGCATAACATTAGAAGAAAATGATTCTTCCAATTTATAGATTTTGTGCAAGTTTAAATATATATCAATTTTTAAAATTTAATTTAAGAAAAATCTTCGGAAAATTGAAAAGAAGTGTTTTTCATGTAAACTTTTATTGAGAATTTTCGATAAAGGCCTGAATACTTTTTACCTAAACTTGATAGAAAAAGTGAAGTTTTTGTGCAAAAAATCTTTTTCTCAAAGTCATGGAAAGAAAGATAAGTTGCATTTAATACAACACGTTTCTATACAACTTATATTTGATGGTCAGACATAAGGATTCTTAGAAGTGAAATACACTTCTTGTGTGAAGATCGCATACTTCAAAAGAAGTAAAATGTTTTTTATACTCAAAATTTTTATTCTCACAAATCTGTTTATTATAACTTGAAATCTTGGCATCTGAAAACGTGAAGATTTTTTGGTTAGTGAGAGACGCATTTCACGTAATGATCGATTAGAGTAACTATTTTGGAGTCAATTCAGGATTAGCGTCACATTCACTCAACAATAAAAGTTATCAGAGTTGAGATTTTCTGGTGTTAGAAAGTGATAAAATCGGACTGTGATCGGTGCTTAAAATACTAAAAGTCGGTGCTCAAAATCAATGAGTCGGGTAGTAAAATTTAAAGATTTTTTTCTCTCATATTTTGAAAAGATTATAAACTTAAATCAAGCTGAGAGAAGCTACCTTTCAAAATTAAACTTCAATTTAAAATAAACTATTGACAAAATTACCATATATGAACTTATTTCCAAAAATGAGCTCTGAAGAAATTTTTCGACTTTAACTGGATTATTAATTTTTATTCTCTTAAACGTGAAGAATAAATGAATTTACTGTTTTCGATGATCCCTCGAAAGATCAGTGATCTACAGAAATTCAGGTGTTTATGTCTTAAATCAGGGAATGTAATTAAGTTTTATATTTAAAATCCTTAATACTTGATTGGACGGATCTTATTTTCTACTAAGTTTGACACACGGAAAAAATCCAGTGATCACCAAAAAGTCTCATCCCTGGAAATAACAATACAATAACAGATGCACTAAACATGAAATGCACACCTTCTCGTAGAAGAAAAAACTAGTATTCGATATAACTAGAAGAATAACACACTTTCAGGTTATACTAGCGTCTAATGCGATGGTCTGACCAAATGCCACATAATTTACTTTCTCTGTATATAATGTATCGGAAAACCATATATTTTCCCTCCTTTATATATAGACAGAAGCGATTGTTAGGCTTTCGAGGAACAACTTAAGTCAAGTTTTATACGCTTTCATATATTTCAGGTTTTAATGATATGCAGTGATTTGTCGAAAATTTAAGATAATTATTGTATTCTATAGTTGACTCATAAGTTACTATCTGTTTTTCTATTCTATCCTCAATTTTTATATGAATTTTTTGTCCCAAAGCATTTTGATTTGACTCTATGAAACATTTGTTCTTAAGTTAAAAGCAATAGAATTAAGAGTTGCATTCACGGTTGATTTCAAGTCTCTAGGCTTCAGATTAGGGAAACAAACTGACAATTGGACACATGCAGAGAACATAGTTTTTCATATTCACTATAGAGTAATAGCGCAAACAATTTGACTTTTTTTGATGCATTAATAATGTATAGAATTTTTCTTTTATGAGCCGAAACTTGAAGCTTAATCTTTTTATTTACGGTCTATTGATTAAAGTGAGCACAGTTTGAACGTTAAAGCAATTGAAATAAAAGTTTAATAGCATTATCTGTTGTGGGCAAGAGTCTGATAATGAATTTCGCTATTTTCTAAATCATAAATTAATAGAAGACAGATATTCAAAAATTATTGCTCAAAATTTAGTAAAAGTTATACCTATTATTAATCATCGATAAGAAACAAAAGAATACCGTCTTATCCAAAAACTGCATTAATAAGACTTTGCTATCATTCAGAATAGGTATTACCTCATGAGTAATGGAAAGTTGATTATTAAGAAGGATTCGAGGAATCAATACTAGAATCTAATAATAACTGAAACAAGTAAAAAGAATGAAATAATGGTTCAGTACCTAAACTATGGAGACCTGAACGTAATGCTGATATCATTAAACATAACCCTTATTCAGATACAAGTAAACTGATGTAACTTTAATGCAATGCAATGTCTGCCACTTAACAAGTTTTCCAATCTCTCATCAGTTTTCGTATGAAAACCTTGTTATTGACTAAGAATTATCTTTTCGCTACCCTTTATTCTCTTACTCTTTTCTCTTGTATTTCTAGTAAAACTCAAAGTTTTGCTTTTTTTTCTCTCATTCCGCTAATCCGAAGGCATGAAACACTTCTGGGATTGTGCTCTGCGTTCATTATGTCGTTACGCCTGATATCACACTCTCTTCAGTCACTTCACTCTCTAGTATGTGTTGGACTTTCTATTCAACTATAATTTTTGTTTTGTTCGACTCAACAGCTAAATAATTGCATTCAATCTTAACCTAAAATAGCTGATGGCCGAAGCTTTCACAGCAAAAATATGATGAATTATAAGTTTTTATCGCTTTTCAATGTTCAGCTGGTTCAGATACTTGTTTCTGCCTATTCTATGTATAACTCTATAGAACATTGAGTTTAGATTATATTCCTATACAAAATAGTTGTATTGCTTTGCTTTCAAATTCAATTCAATTGCTTTATCACTCTTACTTTTAAATTTCTGAATTACAACTTTGTGAATGAGAATTAATTAGTAATAACGAACTTTCTTTAATCTAAGATAGCTCATATATTGATGAAATAATTTTGAATATACTAGATATTAAGCTAATATAGCCTTTTGGAGTACGCGACTAGTTTTTATTAAAGATCTTAAGATGTAAAATTAATTATGGTTATTTAGAATTTCAGAACGTTTAATGTGATGACTGTAGACTTAGAACTTTAACAAAAGAATTGTATACTTGACTATTATACTTTTAAAGTAATAAATTGACTCTCACAGCTACTCAACATTGATTAATAAAACCTATAGGTTGATAAAGAAAAATATGAACACCTTGCTTAAGGATTAATATTTGGAAAAACAGAAATAAAAATCGCTTCTTGGGCCATATATTGAGAACAAAACTATTGATTTAGACTTTTAGATGAAGGGCTAAAATAAAATCTTATTTATAAATGTGTCATATGATCAAAAAGATAGACAAAGGATTTTCAGAATTATTAGTTTTTTCTACTTTTCCTCTTGTCTAATAAGTCTGTTGAGACTTAACTTTGTCTTCTTTTTAATATGAAGAACACTTCGACAGATGTTCTTATAATTCGCTGTCAATAATAAAAAGGCTTGAAATAACTTTTGAAATTTTTTTAATTAAATTAAGTGTTTCAACGTTTATATTAAAAGAGCTTTGTTATTATTAAGTTTGTTAAGCGTCTTATTTAATAACAAACTAAAGAGATTTTAAGAAAGTAATTGTCGATTTATTTTCCTCAAAAAATCAATTTTCAAACTTGATAAATCTCTGATTCTAAGCATGTGTAAAATTTTTATCATTACGGAAATAATGTCCAGATTAAAAGATGAAAAATCGTTTTTGAGCTAGAAAATTATAGAATTTTTTATCATTATAACGACTGACTTGAAATAAGGGATAAAACTAAAATAAAGACATAGTCTTTTATATATTTCTCACAAAAGTTACACTCAAAATAGAAAACAAAAATTTGTTACTTATATAAAGCTCTGAAGTGGGATATATGCTCTGAAGACTAATTTATTTTGAAAAGTTGTGAATAGAGTGAGACAATCAATCAAAACGAGTTAAGTGACAGCATTATTTGTATAGCAAATAATCGATTCTTTCCAAGGCATAGAAGTATAGCATAAGAAAAGACGACATCACTTCTGGCTCGACATCATTTACCATCACATCTAAAGAAGGATTGTGTCGTCTATTTCTCAATACAGTTATAGAGTTAGACATAAACCAGAAAAACAGTGACCAGAGATGAAGTGATAAAGTGATGAAGAAATAGTTGACATAAAGAGGAAGAATGAGGTCGAAAAACATGATAAGTTTGGATTGGGCTATGCTACAGATATATAGAGTCGGTTACAAACTGTGGACTTATATTTACTATTTTCGGAGGTTTTAGTGATACCTCTTCACTGTTTTGATAGCAATAAATGGACATCACTTTGAAAGAGATGATCAAATGTTAGCTCTGGAAAGGATTCAGGTATTAGTGACGATAATAAGTGTGTATTAAGTATTGATGCCTTTGGTATCGAAATATGAGTTTCCATCAGTATTTGAAGATATTAGGAAGAAAGTCGGGCCTAAAGCTTTTCGAATCAAACTCAAAAAGAGATCATGTTTTTGGCCTTATAGAGACTGGCATTTCAGCGATGGGGATGAAAATTTTCAATTTAGTCTACAATTTCTCACTGAAATATGACTGAGTTCTTCGTATTTCTTGATTCGAGTAAAGCTTAATTTTCAAACATTAATTTGAAGTTTCTTGGGAAAAATTGTATACAGTTTTGGTTTTTGAAAGTTTTTTCAGTTATCATGTTATTCGAAGAAATATTCGTGCCGTACTCTATATTGCATATAATCTAAAACAGTATTTAAGAGATGAAAAAAGTGTGTTCTCTCAATACGCTTGCAATAAGAGGATTGTCATAAAAATATGAGTAAAAATGTTGAGAGAAGAGGAAAATAACAATAAAGCGATATATTATACAAAAGAATAAGAAGTATATAAGGATAGAGAAGTGAAAAGTTTATCTTATTCTTTTTTTAAAAGTTTGTCTTATTTCTGTAGTAACAGTTATACAACTTTTTTCGTATACTTCAAAGCTTAAATATGAATTGGAAGGAAGGGCAGTGTCTATTCTTGTTATGGTTGTGATTTTTGTGACTGAGCTTGCAATAAGAAAAAAACCGCAACAACTTGTGTATAATTGATAGTTAAGAATCAGTTAATTACATATTCCTTATTGCATTAGAATTTAGAAAGCTTAAATGTAGAAATATTTAACAAAGTTCTAAGATAAAACATTTTAATGCAAAATTTTCAAAATTGCTCAATTTTTCTAATTAATCGATAACCACGTGATATGAGAGTATAAATGGGTTTATGCGAACTTATATATTCAATTTGTTAAAAGGCAAGTTAAAATTATTGTATTGTTTCTAAAAACAAAACAAAATCCTAGGAAATAATTACGCAAGTACTCACTGAATAATTCAATATCTTCATGATATAAACAGATCTCTGTATATAAGTTAATATGACTTTTCAAATTAGCTCAAGTCTTCTAGATTTAATCTAATTATTAGGATATTATTCACTAGTTACGATATCTTTCTTAATATGAAGTCTTTATGAGGTTTAAGAAAAAGCTCGTTTACTAGGCATCAATTTGATATTATTTGGTGAAAGTAATTTCGTAAAGTATTTGAAAATGCTTCGAGAAACATTTTTTCTCTTATTAACTATTTTTTGAAAGAATTTATACAATATCTCAGAACTAAGATAAAATTTTAAAATTAATCGCTGAATGTCTATTCTAACCCACATCTATACTGGAAGGAGATTATTCAAACATTTTGCGTAATGCTAATTGTAATTATATAAAATAAACCACCCTTTTTAATTGTTCGATTTATTAATTTCATAGTTGATAATTGCTTGTAATCGATATTATGCGATTAATTAAATGATAATATACGGAAAATAATTTTCTGCCGATCTGCTTCAAATTTTAGGAGACTACGATTGAGAAAATACGAGCTTTCGTTCGAACCTAATTGGACAAATTTTGAGCTATACAACTCAACCAACGCTATATATAAATCTTAGTTACTAATGAATATCTTTGTTTTGAATAAGCTATATTACTTAAAATTTGTTATTCAAATTGATTTCAAGTTTCATTAATTTTGATTCAAACCCAAACTAAAGCACTCTTCAAAATAGAATCAACAGTTATTGTGTTATTTAATACTTGATGATAATTTTAACTAACTTTTTGTTAAGTTATTAATTTATAATTTATTTCAGGCCATAAACGTAAGCGTAATTATAATATAGTTTATCACACTTTCAGATTCTTTAATAACCAGAAACTTTTCCTTTTTATACTTTTAATATGAAAAGCTTTTAATAAAAGCTAACATTTGATATGAGCTCATTATCATCAAAAAAGTTTTGCAAACTATACATTTTCCTCATTTATTGTGATTTTTTCTTCACTTTCCTTTAAGAAAGTTTTTTGTGATGAATAGAGAGCAGAAAAACGAATAATCAATATTAATGAACAACACTTTTATTATGCTATTGATTAAAAGCTACTAAAAGCAGTTCTGGTTTTACAAGACTGAGAAAACGCATTTGGGATTTTGAATACAATGAAAAACTGTATTGTATTCTAGATGTGAAATCACAAAAATAGAGAAAATTAAATAAAAAACCTGTCAGTTTGATTCAATAATCTACTGAGAAATCAATTTTGAAAGGTTAATCTTACCCAGTAAATTTAAGATTTAATACCTATAGATGTTAATAACTAATTATTATTCTAATTAAAAGGATAGTCTCTGAGATTTTAAAGTTTTATCAGAGATGACCAAAAGTTAGAAACAAAGGTTTGAGGCAAATTTGCAGCTTATGTGAACATTTTTCAGAAACTCGATTGTTAACTATAAATAATAATATTCATAACTAAAACGATTCATTCAAACCATAAGTTCTATTAAAGGCTACAAATTGAATAAAATGAACTCGGAATTGAAACTCAGTTTCAAGAAGATAAGATCAAAAATTCAATTAAAACATTTTCACTCAGTTTTCTAAAAATAGGCAAAACCTCTGAGTTTATTGCACGAATCAGCGAACGTATTAAGCAAATTTCATGCGAAGCAAAAGCTTAATAGAATATTCAATAGAATATTCTTAACTGTCTATTTAATCATTAGCTATTCCATTATAGCATAAGATAGAGTGGTCTCACCTCTCATTATTATATCTCTTCCGCAATATTTATTGCACACATTGTTAGCCAAAAGTAATCTAATATTGCAATGAAATCAAGAGTAGGAAAAGTCAAGACAAAAAATGAGAGAGAAAAAGATCTCTTGTTATTAAGTACAGCCTAAACTGCTTATATCTTTTGCCAATAAATATATTTATCGTTTCGAATATGAGTAAAGAATTGCTTAAGATAAAATTTTTGTTCGTATAAAAATAAATGACTCTGAAAATGAACACAATTGGCTGCAATAAAATTTTATTATATCATTGAGAACAATTTTTTACCACTGAGCCAGAATATAGAAAATGATAATTTTCTCCCCATTTCTTAAAATTTTGAACTTCTGTGCTGTGCATCGATAGAAAAAAGAAGAGTAAAATCTTTTTGAGTTGATTTTCACAGAAGAAAAGATAAGAATTTTATATTCACTCGTCAAACAATCATACGAAAAAACGTTTTCTGCGAAGAGATATTGCATATTAGTCTTACATATATTTCATCATATTAAAGGTTGTCCTGAATGTTTTCAGTCTCTTGTTCAGTTTTATGGTCCACGTACAAGATTAACCAAAAAGAGAAATCCTTTTATTGGTATCATTGGTGGTAAAAGAATGTTAATGAGTAGTAGCGGCAAGACGTAAATTATGCTTAAATGTTCGATTCAATGTTTTCTACTACAGTGCAGGAAATCAAACCATCAATTGATGCCAACACTAATTAAATTTGATTTTTGGTCAGCTGTCAACGAAAATAGTGACCCCCGCATAGACCCGATTCCAATTTAATCCAAGAAGTTCTTGATATAAACTTATTTTTGTTTTAACCCAATGATCGTTTCATCCAAAATGACAAAAATAGATATTCACTTTGACTTAATATCACACTATGAATAATTTTTTCGTTGACTGATTATGAATGTAAAGACGCGTATCAAGATATTATAACGTTTATAACATTATTTTTGCATTTTAAAAAATAATTATTGAATATTTTTGATTGAAATGTATGAAATAAGATGGATTAAAACTTAAAGGAACTGTAAGCAACCGATTTATATGATTTTTTTCTATCTAATAAAATTGTAATTTAATAGAATTTGATAAGAGCTGCAATCTTTATTCCTTTTTATAACATTAGGTCAAATAAACATAAGGTTATATCATGTTTGGGTTAAAAACTCTTGGGCCAAGTCAAATTGGGTCTGTTAATCACTGGGTCAAATCAAACTCGGGTCAATCAAGGGTAAGTCGTGAAAACAGTTTAACAGAGTTTACGGTAAATTTAACACATAAGTAGACAAAAATATTTGCAGTTTTTTGGTTTTGGAAATACAATGGTCTGTATAAAAGAAACTCTGATTCAAGTTATGGACTAGAAAGGATTCATATCACTTGTGACAATTGGTGTCTTGTAAATGGGGTAATTTTTAAAGTAAAAAACGTTCAAAATACATGACATTTTTTAAGCCGAGGTATTAATCAGTTTTAAATATTTTTAGAGAGTAATTACAGTAAATGCAATAGATGTTATATACAATGAATATTTTACAAAATCTAACAATCTATTCTAGTGTCAAGTTCAGATAAAATGAAACTTTTATTACAATTAGTACTAATTGAAAGATGATTATGGTCAAACAACTATTGGCTGACCATAGGTAATGAGAAATAATCGATCGAAGATAGTGAAATACAATTGTAAATTCATTTATTTTCTCTACTAATAATCATTTACTAAGAATATTATTTAATCAAGCTGATGTTCATTTTAACCAAATCGAAATGCAAATGTGAGATGAAAACAAAATTGGAAACAAAAACAATTGCGCTGCTTAGTCATCAAAATGAAGTTAGGATATGTGTCAACTTTACATTATGTACATTGCAAGCGTAAGTAGCTTATTAATTAAATTTATTTCTCATTACCTATTGAGTGTCAGACGATAATTCTTTAACCATAAATAACCTCTCAATCAGTACTAATTAAGTAAAAAGTTTCATTTTAATATGAACTTGACACCAAAAAACTTTCCATTGCAAGGTTAGAATAGCATTTGCATTTTGATTAAGTAAAGAGAACTCTTTTATTACTTGTTTAGAGGATTTTTAGCTAACTGTTTGATATTTCTGAAAAATGGCGTTCGTAAGTTTGATTTCAAAAATAACTAAGAATATACGTTATAAACTAAAACTTTAATCTATTATCTAATCTAATTAAGGAGAAACACGAATAACAAGTAGAATCCAATGACATATAATTTATTATTTGTATACAAAAATATACTGAAATATATATTGATCAAAGCAAGAAGAAATATTCATTTATAAATTATACGTCAGACCTCTTAAAGATTAATTTCTCTTTAAATTTGCTCTTTTCGTGTCTATCCCTTTAAAGCCTATTAACACTTGATCACATGATCAATCAGTGATGGACGTTATTTTTGTGGATCACTACATCATTTATGTTTTTGTTTACTGCAGTTTATTACGACAGTTGGCGGCAAAGGCAAATAATTTGAATAGATATTTTTCTATTCCCTAATACTGATATATGAAAGATATAATTATTCATTCTTTTATAGTTCGAGTTATTTGGCATAAAACAACAGAATCTCATTCTGATTGTTCTGCTTACTCAATGGACAATCAATTTTTGAGTGACCAAAACATTAACGCAATTCAATAATCACCACATCAATCATTTGTTGCTTAGATTCCATCACTTTTTACTTTCTTCTAAATTTCTTTCCCATTATGTAGAAATTGAATGATTGAGTCTTTCACTAAAATAAGGGATTAAGTCATGCGTTGAGTACACAAAACAATTATAACTTTGGATCAGAATCACAAAAGTTATGAACGAATACTTGAAAGACAAACGTCTAACCATTTAATGCAGTTTTTCACATAAACAAATCGGTATTTATTATGATTTTGGCACAAATTATTTGTTCAACACTCGAAATAAAGAATTGGTGTTAAGAAAATGCTTCAAATTGATTATTGGCTGAATTGATGTTTATTTGTGTAAAACATAATACAAACCAGACTCAAATCAATTTGAACTCACTAGAAAATGAATGACTTATTAGACTAGGAGTAAAATTTGAGTAGAAGTTTAAATAAATATTTGGACCGTTAGTTAAAATTAATGATTGTATTGCATTGATCTCTTATTTAATAATTCGTGATTTGAATTTGTGTCACATCAAGTCTATTGTATTATTATTTACGTTAATACTAGTCAAATAGAAAGAGAAAAAATAGAAATCAATAAGAGACTCATTCTTTAGCTGATTAAATAGTAGATGAATTGAGTTATTCAAATATTTGCTCTTCATATAATTCATAAGTGCATTCAATTCGAGTTCATTGGAAAAACATTTTTCTCATCATCACTAATGACGTACTTTAAATGATAGCTGCAATCAGAGTATAAAATGAATGTACTAATCAAGTTATTAATATTTCTTATCAATTCTATCCAAATAATAAATGGTGAAGGAAAGATATTTGTTCACTTTATTAGGAATGAAGTATTAAATAATTTGTGATGATTCGTTATTAAAATTGTTGAGAAAAACATCATCATTAATCTTATACAAATTGTTCACGTTTTCAAGTTTTTCATTCGTCAGAAACTCAATCACAAATATAGTGTGTGCTAGAAATAACTGAAACAAAAACTGCCAGATAGTATAAAGTTATTCCTACAAACATTTTCTATTTAAAAAACCAAATTTCAGTTTCAGGTAATGAAAGAAAAACGATTTGGACACCATTACAGAGAGATAATCGATCAATTACTTCAGTGCAGTGAACAACTAATAAATGAAATAATCATAGAATAAGACAAGTGTCTCTTCTAATTCCGAGATAAATGAGAGAAAAAAGTTGAGTACAATATAGAATACTATCATCTGATCAATTTGCAGCTACGCTGAAAACTGTTCCTTAAGTTAGGTTTTGTAAATGGAATTCAAGTTTAAACTTTTCGAATTAGGAAACTAAGTATAAGAGAAAACTATACAATAGAAAATATACGAACAAATGATTGATCACTTTATGAGATGTCATATGAAATACCACTTTTAGAGAAATAACATACCTATATAAAAAATTTCTTATGCACAGTTATAAAATTTTAAAACTTATTCATAGCATATGTGTAGATCTTTTCTCAAAACCAAATGTTATGATTGTATTTCTAGAAGCTAAAGAAAATATTTTTATTACTTCTTATTACGTTTTATACAATTTTTGAAATAAAGCCTTTAATTTCTAGTCTTTTGTTAAATGATATGCAAACAGAATAAACAAAAAGATAGAGAAAAATGTATAAATGTGTTTAATATTAACACATAATAAAGTATGAAATGTATCACAAGTTGGAATTTTTCTCTTGTTTTCGTAGAAAGAAAAGCCTAGTAATAAAAAATATGTTTGTATATGGAAATGAGTTTTCTCCAGAAAAAAGTACTTCTGGTGATGATTTACGGATTTATATTTAAGCCATATATGTATTTGTTTTTTAATTCAAAAGTTTTTATTAATGTATATGAAGCGTGAAAAATAATTCTGAAGCGAATCAAAAAATTCTCAAAATGTGCAGGAGACGTGTTTTTCAAGTTCAGAGAACATTAATATAGGCTCACAACCACAACATAACTGTATCATAAATGACATGATTTTAGGATTTTTGAGGCTTCATCACATATAATGGCTATAAAAATGGATTTCAAGCCAATTAGAAGTGGATAGAAGCACTTAAGTGAGTGCTCGCGTTTAGAAAATGTAGTAAAAGTTGACTTATGAATCAACTCATGTGAGGTTTATTTTATTGCGTTGTTTCGGGTCAACATTTGGTGGATTTTTAAAAAATATTTGCTTGTATTTTATTGAGTAATAAATTTTTATGGTCTTAAATTGAGATTATTTCTCTTTCATCTTATACTTACGGAAAACATTGGAACCCAGCACTACTTTCCATTTTTAACAGAAAAAACCAAACTAAAACTTGCTCAAAAGCAAACTTATCAAATGTTTTACAAGAAGCCTTACAACCGAAAAGTTCGTGCCATTAACGAAAAAATGTTTCTCTTGAAACTGATTTTGGTCAGGTTGGAAATTGTCAAATCTGATTATATTTTTGAGTATCTCTTTTATTTGCTTAATTTTGTCATTTATGTTACATAAATGTTGCTATTTTGTTTTTTTATTTAGAATACTTATTATATGATTCTTAACTTAAAGCTATTTAAACACTGAATCAAATAAAGCTTGAATAATATGAATACTAGATATGATATAATAAATTGTCTCAATAACATTAACCTCAAGTGATATATGATCAAAATGTTATTTAAATAAATTTATCGCTCATACGAGTGTTAATTACAGAGTTATTAATGATGAGTGATTTATGACACGAATTTTGTTTGACTTTTTAATTTTGATGTTATCACTCACTCGAACAAAACTATAAATCTCTTCTAATCAAAATGTCGTATTCTCATAGCTATAAACACGAACTAATACTAGGAATTGGGTTGAAATTGAGTACAAATTCGTGACCACAAAACTTATAATAATATTGAGTGGAAATTGTTAACAAAATGCAGCTCAGTTAAATACAGTGAACACTCGTTGTATAGTACGTAGCAGATATCTAGTTTTAAAAATAGTTTATTTAATATATTATATGAATTCATAAACTCCAACAATTTTTTTGGTTAAAACTTTTAATTAAGTGTTTCAATCATGTAGGAGTCAATTTTCACTGAGTTTATGACAATTTTTTAATATATATCAAATTTTAATTTAGAAGAGCATGTATTTAGACTGGATATCGCAAAACGTCAATTCAGTATATTTTATCGAATAGAGTCTAATTTACATCTTATATATAGAGCGCATTTATTTCAAACGCATAAAACATTTTGATTAAATCTTGTGCTCGACTCTTGGGCATAAGAATTTCTGCAACTAACGTTAGGCATATTTACTTGTGTAAAATCAAAACATCACTATTATATGACAATAGCGCCCCAATTGCAACACTCTATACTAATAAACATGACGATCATTACAGATTGCTAAGAATTTGGTCATAAAACATTTTGCTTGCCTTTAATGCGACTCATTGTTTGCGATAATATTTGAATTTACATAACTTAAGCAAAATCACGAACTCGAAGAAGAAGTCGATTGAAAATCTACGATTTACCTACTGCCAAAATTGATGCAAGTTACGTGTCCTAACCTAACCTAACAAACTAGTATATTCTGACTCCTTCGGACACTTTATTTATGACTAGTATTAGAAAATAAGAAAATTGCTTTTATGTAAATCAAGCGTAATATAGGAATAAATTTGACTTGAAAACAGAGAATTTGCGAACACTTTAATAAACAAACAAAGTATTAACAATTTTCGGATTCGGTCAATGTGAGAAAACCTACAATCAATTTAGTGATAGATGGATCTGATCTATCATTTTGCGCATCATTTTTTCACATGAAAAATGGTCCGCAAATGCCGACGTTCTATAAATGAAAGTTAGCAGAAAAATAGTAGAGAAAATTTTGTTACAAGTCTTGTATATAAGATGAGAAGAAACAGAAAAATCTCTGTTAAGACGTGATGAGCGTAACAGATATAAATGTTTCTGTCATTTTCAGTTTGGTTAGGAACCAACGAGTTGTAAAAATGGTAACTTTTAAAACTAAAATTTTACCATAAACTGAAAGATAAAAGTTAGAAAAATGTTTATCTATTGAAGCGTAAAGTTTTAATTTGGCTCGACAGCCAAATAACAGATTGAAATTATGTCTCGTCTTTTTATTAACTCTAATTACGCATAATATCAATGAGACCACTCTGATTATGTTTGTTCAGCAAAGTATGGTTTCAGATAAATTTAAGTAATTATTTTTTAAGACATCCTATACTTTGTTCATTATTTTAAAATATGAGAACAAACGTGTATTTTCTTACATAAAACCATTATTTTGTGGCAGTCAGTATATGATAAGCAAAACATTTTGCATAATTTTCATGTTTAGTTTGTAATAAGAAACAAAATTGATATCTCTCTACTCTAATTAATCTAATAAAAAGTTTTTGCTTAAAAGTATTCTTAAGACTGAATTGATTAAGATACAAGATGAAATGGAGTCGTCAATTATTTTGATTAAGACTCTTAAAACTTTTGGAAAGTTAACTCTTAAATTAAAAGTAAAATAATAGTTTATAATTTGATTGAGCTGCTCATTGCCTTAACTGGTGAGCCATTTTTCAAATCTGTCACTTTTATAATGATATAAATAATAAATGTTTTTACTTCAATGCTTCCAAAATTTATCTCAAAAATTCAGACATAAAAATAAATTTTGCCAAATTTTATAAACTTAAAATAATTGCCTCAAACTCTTAAGCTGAATAATCAGATTGTATTGTTGAGACTCATGATTAATACAGTTAGGATTCGAAATGACTCATAAGAAATTATAATTTATGAAGTTTACTTCGAAACCACTTCTTTATAGCTAAACATTGAAATAATGGCTAAACCTTTAATCATCATATAGTACGTGCAACGTTGTACTATGAATAAAAGATATTAATTTCTTGTAGGTAGAATCCTTAAAGTCCGATAATTCTTTATGCTTATCTTCTATTTTTGTTGACTCATTTAGTCAGCCAGATCATTTTTTACAACTCAATATTGACTGGATGTTGGTTAACAATACAATAATTTTCAGGTTAATTTACATAATAAAAGTTACCCAAATTCACTTATTCAATCGGATTTGAGTCAAATTTAGAGTATCATATTTAAGCACACGATTGACGCTATATTTCAATAATATTTCAGAACTTGTATATTTTTAAACAAACTTTTAGTCAATATGTTTAACAATTTATCATTTACTCAACTGAAGAGAGCGTTTGATTTATTTAGAAAATCAGATGTAGAGATATACCGTTAATATAAGTTGAGTGATTTGTGAGACAAGTCATGTTCAAAGAGTGGCACAAATGCCACGAGTCAAGTATACAGTTAGGCATCAGATCAGGCGAAGAGTGAATGCAGGGATAGAAGTGAAATAAACTTTTAGTAAAAGGATCTCAGTACTCGCTTTCGTAGCACGTCATTAATGCCATTCTTGCATAGATAGATCATTGAAAAGTGATGTTTAGATTTTGAAATACTAAACTTTAATACTGAGTTTTGTGATCGATGAGAAACAGTTACTATTCATTCTCTACTCTTTCAGACTCGGTTCGCAACTATCATCAACGACTGAAGATTGAAATGGCACTGACGCACGAGTATTATAATTAATTGAAATTCGAAGTTTTAGAAAACTAAAAATAAGTTTATTCTTCAAACATATTCAGTGGTGAAGGCCGAAGAAGAAGAATATTGAAGAAGGCCGCTGGAAAAATATAATAAATAACAAAAATCTCCCATAGTAAACTAAATATCAAAGCTTAATAAACCTAAAACATTTATTAAATCAAACCAATTATAATTCATATCTATAACAGAATGAAAGCCCTTATAAATTTATCTAAATACAATTTTTTATTCTTAGTCCACAAATTTTTATCGACTATTGAATAAAATACGTGCGGAATCCCAAGTCTTCTATTTATCGTTGAACATAAGTATGCTCTATATTCAACTCAATAAAAGCAAATTATAGACTGTTCGTGTGAATCTTCTCCAATTTCTCGAAAAAATAAAATAAAATCTACATCTAATAGGAATAATATCCAAAATAGTGATTGATATCTAAGATGTAAGCTTGAGAATGTATCAAACTTTTTATTCCTGTTTACACATTTCACTCATCGACTTGTCTGTAGAGAACGAATTTTTCATTTTTGTTCACAGTATATCCTGAAGTTTATATTGATTTTACAGCAAAATAGCGCTCATTTGTAGCAACATAGAAATGATACTTGACTTCAAAAATGAAATTTTGTGCCAATTTTCTGATCAAACAGCAAATATAGATTTATTTTACTGACAGCAGTTTATAGCTATCACAAACTTATTTTGTTTATGTATTTCACTAGACTTTCAAATATTTCTTATTTGATGAGCATAAAAATGACAAATTTTCCCAATCTTATCATTAGATAAGCAGATATTTGATGTTCGGAATTTTTAGAATTTTCAAATTTCAAATTTCAAACAATTATTTGAGTTCAATCAACGATCTCGGTTTGAATGAAGCATAAAAGCAACATTTTGCTCATTCTTTTATATTCAATCAATTTTATTCCTATTGTTCTATCTATTGAACCGCTTTTCAAATTCAAATAAATTGTTGTCTAAAAGTGTTGACATTTTTCTTCTTTTATTCATCAAAACTAACTTTTTCATATTTGATATTCAGAATAAAATCGCAAAGTTTTATATTTGATGCAAATAAGATTTTTATGCAAATTAGTTGATGTGGAGAAACAGTCACAAAAAGTTTTGATTTGGTGAAAAAGTACCTTTATGATTCAAAACTTGATTTCGTGTATCCTTTTGATGAAATATTAGGTTCCTTTTTGATATCGTATTTCTAGTTAAATATGAACTTTGAATTTGAATGAGAGCTATCAGGAGCGGAATTCATATCGAGATTATCATTAAATTAATTAAATACCGAGAATAATTTTTCTTGCCGTAATGTTAGGCAATATATTTGCGAATGTTAGAAACTGTTAAATATTCCAAAACAATCGATGGTTTTAAGCTAAAATTTTTCTGAAATTTCAAATCCTTATTTATCACACAAATTTTGGACTAAATATGTAAATCTGTGTAAATCCTCTTCAGAAATAATGATTTATTATTTCAGTTTAACTGTAAATAAAGTGTACTAAATGTCCGAAATATCAATAGATTTAAGCCAAAGCTGCGATAATTAGGGATAATGCCTAATATAAAATGCAATTATGGCATCAAAGGTGAAAAACTTAGAATCCGGAAGCTATTCAAAAGTATTATCGTTCAAAAACGAACAAAATAATTATTGCACAAAATTCTAAAATTTTCAACTGAAGTTCGACAATATTCAGCTTAAAATCTAATTGTTTCTCATAAAAATAATAATTTATAAGTTTAGTACAACTTGTAGAGACGAACAATTGTGCTAAAAGTATAAAAAAGATAACGTAAATTTTGCTTCATTTTGCATCATATTTTCTATGACAGCTTTCAGTTCTAGAATAGGGACTTCAAGAATAAACATAAAATGCATAAAATCTCGAGATTTTAAGTTATATTTGTTCATCTCTATTTATTTATCAAAATTCAAATCTAATAAAATTTTTTATAACTGTAGGACCATTAAAATACGGAGCTCTAGAGGCCTACGAATTACACCAATTGAGTTTAAAGTGAATTTTGAAATTTTCAATAAATATCAGAAATTTATTGAGCTATATAACAAAATAATTGAGACTTTGCAGGACCAACACTAATCTAAAACTTTTTCTCAATAAGACATACATATTTTTTCTCTTTATATATAAATGTAATTTAATTAAGCGCTTTATCGTATAATAAGCAAAAGTATAGTGAATATTCACTATGAAAGCAAACAATAGTCATGAATGATCAATAAATACAGCATAATATAATTTCTTTATTGATCTGCAAACTAAAATAGATATAAAGTTTAGTCGTAATTGATTCAATTGAACCAAGTGGTGGACAGCTTGACAACTTCTTCAAAGTTTAGACATGCAAAAAAATGACAAATTTGCCTCTGAGAATGAACATATAGATTTTGAATAATTTATCTGATGTTTAATGAGAAAGTGAAAATATCAGAAAGATCTATTCTAATAATAGATAAATAAGTATAAAATTGTTCCATAGAGAGTAATAAATACTTTTATTAAAGTTTACGTCTTTCTCTATTGGAAAAGTATTTGGAGTGCAAACGCAGCAAAAATTGATTTATAAGGATAAAAGTGTTTGAAATATGACTGAATATATTTATAAGAACGACTTTTTGTAATGCTCACAACTAAAACGTTTATTATTTATTGAACAGTAGCTTTCAACACTACCACACATAACAGTTTCTTCTCGTTTGAATGCTAAATGTTCCGATTCTGTGGAATCGAGAATCTCCTTTAATGATAATAAGTAGCCATCGCTTTCAATGACCAGTAGTTCAATGGTATCTAAACTAGTATTCTATGAGATTGTATATAAGAATGCTATCAAATAAAGCAATGGTATACTCAATCTTGATCAGTAGAACAGTATAAAGTGGTTGATGAATTAAAGACGTTTTTTACTGCTACTGCAATAAAACTGACAAATATTAATGCCTTAATAACTATAGGATTATATAGTTGTGTAATAAACACAAAAATAAAACATTAATTATCAGCACACCTGAAGACAATAAAACAAGTTTTTCTATTCTCTACTATCTTATATATATTTTGTAAGACTTATGCTTTAGTCTTTATCTCTTTCTCTGTTTTTCTACTCTTAAACCTATCTTTTGATTGAGCTCTGCGTTTCATTAAATCTAATGAGAAGTATAATAGATTTTGAGAGACAATTCATGACTTCTTAACTGAATAAAAGAAGATATCAGAAGAAACGATGTCTTGCTTTTGCTCTTAATCTTTGGAATATTTTCATTACTTCAAATTTTTATTGAGATTTATTTTCGGGACCAAAAAAGAAAAACTCAGTTAACGAGATAATAAATGCTTAATATATTAGTAATTTATCAATTGTTAGCTTAGGGTTAAGTTTAAGGCTAGTATTGTTTGAGTTTTGATAAGACTTTTAAATATGTTTTCATCAGTTTATAATAAATGCTTTGAAAACTTCAAGATAAGAGTTTCTCTATCAAAATGAAATTTTTAATAACTCGAAGAGTGCTTAGCCGCAAAACATTTACGCTTTAAACTTTATTCTAAGATCATATCTAGCTTGTCATTGAGAACTTTGTTAATGAGTAAATATTGAAAGCATATTTCAGTTTAATCTCTAATCAACAATATTTGATTCACTTTATGCGATTAACTGTTAGCAATTAATCATTTATGGCAACTTTTAATAGATTGAAGTAATGTATACAACTAGTTTTAAGTCAAAAGTGCAAACCTATTAACTTTTTTGTTTAAGCAACTTGTTTCTTTCAAAATTATAACAAAAATTAATTCTTTAATAGGATATTACACAAAACTTAATTCCTGTCAAGTTTCCTATTCATATGTCACAAACTAGGAGTACATAAAAAATGTTTGTTAAACCAAATCCTTGAAAAACTTACCGAATGGTTGTTCATTAGTTGCAGGTGATTGTTGCTCTTCACAACAAATTAGAACCAAGTTTAAACAAAAAACAAGCGATAAAACAAACATTGATTGTTTGAGTAAGAAAAACATTATATTCCGTTTATGGGCAATTTGGTTGACTAATATTCTCGAGAATACATCAAGTATCGATAAATATCTGTAAGTGGTAGCTTCTCACCATATATTGCTTATAATTTTTTTAGTTTTAAACAGTTTCAAAACAGAGAAAAATCATATATTTTGATTTTCTCGTGATAATGGATCAAAAGAGCACATATTACTCTTAGCAAAACTGATGTTCAACATTAGAGTTCTACGCTGAGGATTAAGCTTTGAGTGCGATCGTACCCTCAAATTCACAATTCATAGATATTTGGACTTTGAGCGCAAATGTGTAGCCAAAATTTAATTAAAGCTTTATCGCGAGAAATATACTTTATACTCTGAATAAGAACTTGTTCGTTGATTTTATTCGTGTTGAGTCAATACAAACTCCGACTATGAGAGAGTATCGAAACTTGCGTTGAATTTTCTGAATCTATCGCATGCCCAATAGACTTAACGCTGCGTTCCCTGAGCGCAAGTCTGGGTCCGAATAGCATGAGTATTGCCTCATTTGTTTGTTTTATTCCATATGACACATGGTAAGTGAAACAAAACTATAAGTTAGATGCCGAAAAATATTACTTTCTCGTTAGATTGACTAATTGTTTTCACATATTTAAAATTACAAACAATATCAATTTTATGAATGTATTATTTGATCTCATAATGCACTTATTAGTGAAGCCATGAAAGATATATATTGATCCATATGCCAGATATTTAAAGTTTGTCTCTCTCTCTCTCTCTCTCTCTCTCTCTCTCTCTCTCTCTCTCTCTCTAATTATGTAAATGCCTTTACAACCTATCAATATTTGAACACATAGTCAATCAATGATAGATGTTATTATCGTGAACTAGTCCATAAAATGTGTTTATGCCAACTTTCGTTTGTAACTACAGTGCTGAGGAAAGAGAATGAAATGCTCTCATATCTCACGCATAATTAGTGAATATATACATATATTTGATGGCTTAACTTATAAACTATGATAATTATTTACCACGATAATTGACGCATTATTCATGAGTATATGATTATGAGTATAAGTGTAGCACAGTAGCTTTACATTGAAAATTTTTATTAAGTTTAAGCTGAGGTTACACAGTTACATTTATTGTATTATTGGACGATCAATAAATTAATGAAGTATTAAAATACAATTTTATTTATCTTGGTTAAGAAAATGTTGTAAGTTTACAAAATGACACTGGTTATCAGGTTTTAACTCTCATTATAATCTATTTCTGTTTTTATTGATTATTTTTTAATCTTTGTATGAAGCTTTTAATTACTTGTAAAATATAAACAATTGAACAAAGTCATATTAACAGTAGTAAAAGAAACTTGTTTCAAGTTGAGTAAACTCTGTCATCACTGAGTGCTATTTTGTTCCAATTTTTAGATTAAGTAATATAATGAACAAATGTTCCTAATTTCTCTTTCTATATGAATCGGTTACCAGTTTCCTAAACAGAGGGAAACCAAATACAAATCAATTCAATAGTAATGACGAATAACAAAATTTCAATACCATTTAACAGCCTCAATATCAACGCTTCAGGAGATTAAGTAATAATTGTTGCGTTAAAACAAATCAATGTCTCACGTATTGAATGGCACTTAAGTATCACTTATTCAGAATTAGAGCATGTATTTTATATAGATTACTCTCTTTTATCACGTATGCAAACAATTCATATTTGCAACAATTAATCAATTTTTTATTTTTTCCGACAATCGCAACCATTGGTCGATGTGATCAAAGGCTGACATTTGCGACTTGTTTACTACAATTCGGTATTAGATTAACGTGTAATACATTCTTATATTCAGTCAATTGATTCGCTTTATTATCACTTTTATTATAGACATAAACTCTTCCGCTTCTGGTAAACAAATCCTGCTTTTTGTAATCTATAAATTGAAAAAAAATTCATTTTATCCCAAGATTTGATGAGTTTGCAAAAAAGATCACAAATTTTCAATAGCATTGACGAAAAGTACAATTATTGGCACAGAACTGATGTCTAATTGATTTTTCGATTCGAAATATCTGTTACTGACTAACGAATATTTCACTCATTTCACAAATATTTGATTTATAGTTATTTTTAATCAGACTTTTCCTCATTAAAAGTCAATCACTTATAATAAGATCTAAAACAATAAAATTTTTTACAAAATCAGTTCAAAACTTCATAAAAAATGATTAAAACGTAAACACAGCTATTGTTTGAGTACTAAAACTGTTTTACAGACTTAAGTCAAAATTGAATTCTTATGAAAAATATTTGAAATTGTCATCAAATTGTCATACCATCAAAATAATTACAATGATCCTTATCATCCAAAAGGCAACCACTACTCGAACCACACTTATAATTAAGATCAGGTCCATTATTACTCTTATCAGTGCCATCATTACAATTCATGTAATAAGGAACTGGTATTAAATCTGGCGCTTCTTTGGCACTACTCTTACTCTTGTGACCATTGACTTCGTCACCATTTAACACATTAATATCATTGTTATCATCAGATTTGAGTAATGTTTGATGAGAAGCGCACTCGTCATCCGTTTCATTGTTTAACATTGTCTCGACTTGTCGCACATCCCGTCCATCATCTTCTTGACCATCAATTCTTAATTGGATACTAGATGACGAATATCTGACCCGAAACACTGCAATTATTGCCATAATTATCACAATGAGTGACACAACTGCCAAAACTATTAATACAGTTATTATTAAATGTTGACCACGAAGTCTAGTCATGAGAGAATCACTCGATCTCTGAGACTGACCATCACTGAAGTCGATGAGTCTCTCAGCAGATCTTAGAGTTTGAGTGTTGATCTCTAACTCAGAACTTGTTTGATTTTTACTATTTTTCGCATAAATTCTTAGCCTTAATTTTGTGTTTGGGGGCAAGTTCTCAATGAATAAATTGAAGCTCGAGTTGTGAGTCATTAGTCTGTGTTTTATGGCATCGATGGACACATTCTGAATAAGTTTCATATGATTCTCATTATAAATATCGCAAACATAATAAGTCGGAGGATAAACCATTAAATGATTTGTAGTTGACTTAAATTTATTTTTTAGGTAGCTGTTATGTTTATTATTATTGCTATGGTTATGGCCATTATAATGTGTTTGATTCCCAATTTTAGTCTGAATTGTATTGCAATTGACGGTTAGTGTTGAGTCACTTTGATTGGTAACATGACACTTGAATGGAAAGTAAGGATTAAATGATGGGATTATTAAATATTTGCATGACTCGCGTTGGATTCCTATGGAATTCTTTGCTATGCATTCAATAAATCCGTATTGTTGTGATGCGTGCGGTCTATAGCTTAAGATTGAACTGTAAAACAATACAAAATAGTATGAGAATATTGAAAGTGAAGAGTGTGTGAAAAAAGTCGGTTTTCCTGATAACTTAGTTATTATGCATCACTTTTTTCTAATATATTCGCGAATTCTTGTGGTGTTTACTCTTTCGTATATATCTGTTGATAGCTGAAAAAGTTTTCATATGCTCTTTTATTTCTAAGAAAATTTGACTCATATCGGCAATGATTGATAAAATTTTGAAAGTTTTTATCTATTTATTCTAGTACTTTGATAACTATTTTTTCGAACTTGAGAAATGACTGAATTTTTGTCTTATTTTGTGATGTATTGACTCGAATCTGGATTCATTGGGAATGTTCAAAATATAATGTGTTAAAAATATGAAAATTGCTTCAGAACCATCATTAAATAGATTCCTTCTATGAATCCAATAGTAGGAAAAACTGTAGGAAACTCTTAAAATTAAGTTTCTATTTGTATAATTGAAGGAAATGCTTTCAGAATTGAGTAAAAATAGCGTTATTGAGTACTCTCTCAAAAATAACTACTGACTCATAAAAGTAATTGCTTGTTCTCTGAACCTAATCATGAAAGATGCTATTGTTACTAGCTATCGAATAAATTAATTGGAATTAGAAAATTAATTTTAACATGTTCACCTATTTTCAGACTTCATTTGAACAAGAAAATTGATTTTACCAATAAATATTTGTCCCATTGGAAGAAGATAACAAACTTTTAACAAAATCATTTCCTTAGATAAAATATTTTTTCTCTTCAGCTAAAGTTACGAAATTAAATAAGATCTCTTCGTAATTATTTTTCTAAAGCTTCAAGTCACTTATACTGTTAAGCGCGCATAGTATTCAAATATGTGCGCCCTTACTAATAAAGTGAGTTTTCATGTGCATAAAAGATTATTATGAGAGATAATAAGATAAAATAAGAGTAAAACAATCCATACCTGGAATCGTTAATTTGACTAAAAGTAGCTAAGTTGGTTTTGGTCTCAAATTTCCACTGAAATGAAACCTGAGACGGATAGGCGTCCACTTCACATTCAATTAGCACTGACTCGTTTAATGAAATGCCATAAATTAAACTGTTATTATAATAGAAAATAGTAAATAATTTGTTGATACAAAAATTGGAGCAAACTTCAAGCTTTCTTTCTATAAGAAATAACTATATCTGAAACGTGATATTTTGATACAATATTAAGAATTTATCTACTATTAAAGTAGAATCGGTTTGTGACTGATATCGTTGCCTGTTCGCTAACTGCACCAACTGTCTTGTATATCTGAAAAGATCGGCATATCTTGAAAAGTGTATTTCTCTGCTAATCAAAAGTTCGACTGATAGACATCTGAACTGATAGTATCAAATAGCTTATTAAGTAACTTTTTTGCCTAAATACTCTGAAAAGTTACTACTCAGAACGAAAAAATTGGCTTCAAAATGCTTTTAAATCTTCGGAAAGAATATACTTTTTAATTAAGGTAAAAGTACCATTAGGTTTCATTATAAGTGCCAAAGACTTTACAGATACTTATAGACAAACGTTGGTACTATTGCCGAACAGAAAGCGCTCATCGCATGAAATTAATTGTATTTTAATTAAAAGAAAAATTTTTCATATTGTATCAAAATTTCATGTTTCAAATATAGCTATTTCTTTAAAATACTAATAAAGTTTGTCTCAAGTTTTGCACGAAGGCGTTAATAGACGACAGAAAGAAAGAAAGAAAGAAAGAGAGAGAGAGAGAGAGAGAGAGAGAGAGAGAGAGAGAGAGAGAGAGAGAGAACTACAAGACTTGAATCAAATTGTTATTTAGATAATTATAGAAATAAAACTAAGCAGTGAAATATTGGGGAAAAGTTGTTCAATCGGCTTTAAATAGGGCTCAAGTTTACACATCGCATCAGTTTAATCAATGTTTGTGTAATTCCTTTACTGAAATACCTTATTATATGTCGGAATAACATCTGGAATACTCTCTAAAATGCAAATAACATTGAAGAGTTTAATCCTATTTCACTATTGACGCAAACTTTAGTTTAGAAACATTTTTATGCTTCTGGAATAGAATATTCTCACATCATATTGAGAATTAAATGCATTTTGCTTGTCAATTTTCGGAGTTTACCGCAATTTGGTTTTAAATAGTATATAAAATAACAGCTTTCACTTGGAAAAACTTTCACAAAATCAATTACGCGATTCATAACTTATGTTACAATTATTCCTAACAGTATCAAAGCTCGTTTTATATGCAATAAGTTATAGCAAAGCCTATAACAAAGTTTTTATTTCCATAAAGGGCTTTAGTTTATTGATAAATTTTACGTTGCATAGAAGGGAATCGAAACTGAAATCGTAATAAGTTTGACTATTCTTTCCATTAAATAATATTCTCCCTAATTGGTTCGAATTATGAGTTCTGTAAATCTTGCAATATTAGTAATTCTTAGGATAGCATTTAAAAATCGTTTGGATTTTCTTTTGAAATAAGATAAGAATGTAGTACTCGTATTAATAATCAGCAATAGAGTTTCGTCATATGTCGATATGTTTTTGATTTTGCGGGCTTTGTTTACCGCGTATTGGGTTTAAAATTGCCCGAACTTGAATCGCTTATCAATCGTAAGGTCAAATATTATAGTTATCTCAACTAATATTAGTCTATAGTAATAAATTGATTAGTGATATATTTAAGTGATTCTGTAAGTTAAGGATCTATTTAGAGATGCCAACAATTCGTTAAGTGAAAGCTGCAGAAATAATTTCAAAGCAAGAATCAAAGGATAACTTTCGACAACTAAATTCAGTAAGTTTAAAATCAAAGGGACCAAAAGACAAATATTCAGTCTGCAGCTCTACACCTGCGCTGAAGGCTAGAGAGTTGGCATCCCTGGATCTATTATCTATTGAAGATAAGAGGCAACTGTAATAACATAAAAACCAATATTTGAGTACAAAAAATTGAGCTCAAACTAAATAATTAACAACTTTTGAAAAAGTAATTTACGTCTTCGGTTGTCTACAAACAGGTGCGAATTTGACTTTGAGCTGAATAGCATTGCTCAGTGCAGTTCCCAATGTATTGCTCGATCGGCACTCATATGCCCCACTTTGCCATCGATTAACACGTTGAAGAACTAATGATTGGTTGCTCTCTATTATACCTTTGATTTTAATTACAAATCAGAAAATAACAAAATTTAGATAAAAGTCAATTGGATATAAAAATACTTATAGTTTGAAAGGAGTTTATAATGTGCAAAACATTTTCACCTTCTTTAAGGATATTTAGCTCCAACTATAACCAGATTACAGTATTTCAATTGAATATCAGATTTATTTGTGAAACTTTTGAACAATATTTTTAACTTTTGACTTCAATTTCAAGGCTTTCACTATTTGTTTACTGAAAAAACATTTTTAGAGTTAAGCCTAAAACCTATTCATTTCCCAAACACTCAAAATACTTCTACTAAGAAATTGTTTCAGTTTTCGAAAAATAGTTTTTTGAGTAAAGAAATTGAATTTATCTATAGGACAAGAAAAAACTGTCCACCCTCAAAAAATATAAAAAACAAAATTTCGTTTTTGTAGTCTTTCTTATTGATCGCAAATAAGAACTAACTTTAGATCTTTCTGTCTATTCAACAAATTCAGTGAATGTGCTCTCAAACAAAATGCAAAATCGATGCTATTATATCAATATCTGTTGTTTGTTTGTTTGTATGCACTTTTTCTGGTTTTCTCTATTTTCAGATACCTGGCTGCGGATGAAGAACATTGCCGTTAAATATCCACACAATTGGCGCCGTTGGACGTGGATTCGCATCAATCACACAATCAAAGTATATGTCTATCCCTTCCTGAACGCTTTCCAGAGACATCGTATGAGTTCCTAACTTTAGGTTCAGTCGAGGCGCATCTTAATTGACAAATCATAAAAAAGTAAAGTTTACAGCTTGGACGAAAAAGTCAAACATTATAAAATTGTAACAGATTTTCAGGTTATTATTTAGTTCTGTAATTAATTTGACGTTAATTTTCTCTCATCCATGAGTTAGTGGTTGACTTGATATTAACTATTTTTATACCATATGTGAACGATAGATTTTCACTAAATACAATTTGGAAAAATCGATTGCTAGAAGAAGACTTTTCGATCAATATTATACTGAAAAATGTTTTATTGACTAGTTTTAAAAGAATTTTCGCTTTAATCTCAGGTATTATAAAAGTATATCATTTATTAGACAAAAGTCGTAAGCCTGTTTCTAATCCTATTTCTAGAAAATCATTTTTCTTTTCAAGAAAACATTTGTATCAAATACTATCAAACGTAATAAGACTCATGAAAAATCTATTGCTTTTGATCTATCGCTAATCTTAAAATGCATTTCTCAAGTATAGTTCACTTTTAAGCGACCTATACTAGTATATATGTCGTGACTGATATACAAAATCTAATATTTTACAAAGTAGTTACCTAGTTTGTAAATTAGTTAGAATTAAAATTGACTTCTCTGTAAACTAGCCAACTAATTTATGAACTATTGATGATTATTTTGCAAGCTAGTTGACTATATTACAAAGTGGTCAATGTTGTAAATTAGTCATCACACATATATTAAATGTGATTCTATACTGTCTTACAATGAATATCGAGTTTGATTTTATCAGAAATGGCAGAATTAGGTATTTTTGAGTTTTCGGCTACACATTTGAGAATCGCTCCGATGTGTTGTTGCTCAACAGTTAATGTCAGAGTTGTTGAAGTCTGTTGTTCTCCTGGAAGATAATTTTGAAATTATTTTTCGATACATTAATATATGTAATGAGTCTCTTATTCTCACATCCGAATACTATATTTCTATAGTCAACGACTTATCACATATTAAATATAATCCTATTTCATTTGCGACAGGTTAGCATGATCTGATAATGAAATTTCATTATAGTGAACTTTGAAATAAAGAATTTGGGTTATTCAAAAGACCTAGGTTCTTAGGTCCTTCAATCTTGATTCTACTGAAGTTTTACTTGATCCCTTTTTGTCGATTTCTACATTAACCTTTGTTTGCATCCCTTGTGTAGTGTGCAAACAAACATTAATCTTAATAAACAGAGACCAGGAAAGGTAAGATTCTGTTCATTAATAAACTCGTAGAAAGCTATGTTTATACTGTACGGAAAATCCCGGTAAGAAAAAATAAGTGAATACTTAAGGACTTTATTTAAAGCTAAATAACATTTTGTTGACCTTAAATCTCTTATCATATGAGTATTTCTAATTTAACTGATTTTCTGAAAGGAGGAAAATAGCCATCTGATCAAGAATATAAGCATCGCTAGAGTTGGACAAATAGAATAAAGTTATTCAATCATCTCAATACAATCTCAAGAGATTCTGTTTTGGACACTATTGAAAGAGGAAAGAACTGAAAACTCTTGTCAGAATTGATTTGAATAATGTCTTTCTTTGAGCATGACTTGTTTTGCAAATTTGAAGACCATATAAAATAATTTAGATAAGTATATTGTATCCTATGTCAACTTTTAATTATAAATTATTAAGTTATTAGATATTCACTTTGTATTTCTTATTCTTATCCTAATCTTATTTTCTATTTTTGATTTATTGTTAAATAAATTATTTTCATTGAGAAAAATCCTAACAAATAGCTCCTAAAATGATAAAAAGTTCTCATTCTCAACAAGTAGTAATCGAACTAAAAAAGCTTAGCGACAAATGATAGGAAAGAATCATCACTAGAGTCAGAGATGTCGTTTGAAAAAAGTAAAAATGAAGAGAAAACTATTCGATTTATTTTGACTAACCATGAGATCTGGTATCATATCTTCTGCCATCAAAAATCCAATGAAGTGTTGGCTTCGGTCGTGAACCAAATGTGTTGCATTCAAACAATGCTTCGTTATTTGCGACCAAAATAGGTGTCAATTGAGTTATGCGGACTTCTATTGGCTTTACTGTTGTGAAAAGCCCGAGAGTTTAGTCATTCAATCAGTTTGTTTTGGCATTTAATTCAATTGATTTGATTGTTAGAAGAACGAGTTTATCAATTGTTTGAAAGGCTATCACTTGTGCTACCCTTATAGTAAACTATTTAAGTACACTTAGACTACAATAAAACTTACAGTTCATATCGAGAGTGATTGAGGTCGAAGTTGGGTTTGTTATGTTGTTATTAATTGCTTCGCACATAAGAATTGATAGTAAATAGTGTCTCGAGAGTGGATATATTGTTAATTCATTTGTTGTCACTGTTAGTAAAGATAAATTTTATTTAGTTTTTACGGTTATTTTTTGTATGAGACGTTTGTGTTTTATTTCCAGATTTCTCTCAACGGAAATTTTCAAACGTTGAGAAAAATCTTGAAATCAATTCTAAACTTCCGAAAAAGGCTATAAATGAATGACATCAAAATTTTCTTTAAAATGAAGACAATTTTTCAAATATAAAGAAAAATGACATAAATCGGAATAAAGTTGAATATAAGCTAATTTTAGATTGAATACCTTCTCTATCGTCGTATTCAAATGTGTCATCAATAACGGCATAATCTCTGGACCAACTCAACGATGGACGTGGTTTGCCTTCAATATAAGATTCGAACGAATAAATCACTTAATTTTAGCTCAAACTTTTTAAATAAGTTAACATAATATAAAAATAATTTTTAAAAACATATGCATACAGTACATAAAATATGATATTCAAAAATGCTTATATTTTTAGTTTTTGTTTGAGTTGAAAAAAAAGTTTGAAATATTAATCATTTGTGACAAAGGATTTAATATTTGATTTTTTATATTTTTTGGTTTACACTCTCTCACTCGCGAAACACAGAAAACTAATGTTTAACATTGATTTATGTGTTGAGCTTTAGTATGGAAGAAGTACGTCGCACATCGGATATTCAATTTTTGCATGCATTCCAACCCAATGCACTTGTCTCAAATTTTATATCAACGTTCAAAGATTCTTCGATTGCATCTCGCAAATATTTCTTCTCGAATCCTTTGAGAATGTGAACCCAAGCACTTACTACAAAATTCTGAGTAATTATTCGAGATGAAGTTTATCAATAGTTTTGATAATCGAAAAGATTTCTAATTCAAAGGTTGTGAATAAGATCTTTGACGTTTATTTTCCATTTCAATCATAATAAATGGATTATAAAGGGAAAAGAAAATTTAGTCATATTTTATGCTAGATATGGTTGTTTTATGAAGTTGTGCAAGAACCTAACCTTTCAACCAATTATTTGCACTTAGGCATACAATCCAATATTTGAGAACCTGATCACAAATAAATAACATTATATCTCATACCTCCTCGCGTTGAACACTTTAGAGTGAGCTCAATGCCTTCATTAAAAGGACCGACGATTCCATTCAATTGATTACCATCTGAATCATATATTTTTGGATCCGATGGCGGAACTGTTCAACAGTTAATCAAATGCTATTACTCGAATACTAATCAGTGAATCGATACTTTCTACATTAGGTAAAACCTCGTTATAGCAAACCCAAGAGAATGAACTTTCGGTATAAAGAATATTCGACATGATTAAGTCAATCTTCATGTCTCTAGAGCATTGTTATAACAAGGTTTGACTGAATTAAAAGTTCTAAAATAGACTCATGGGATACCTATGATTTTGAGTGAGATCACTGTATTAACAGTTCTGCCTTTTTTGAAGTCAACCCGACATCGATAATCTCCGGCATCTGTCGCTTCAATAGGTTCTATTTGTAAATGTGCAGGACGCGAATCAGTGTTGAAATAAGCGCGATCTAAATATTATGCATTTAATTCAATTCATTTAAATACTATTTAAAGTGTAAACGAAGTCTCATTAAAAAGAGAGAAAAGTTTTCTGACTTAATATGAATTCTGATTAAGATTACAAAACTTGAATAAAAGTAGAAAACATTGTCTTCAATCTATTATTAGAAAATTTCTATTGCTCTACTTTGAAAGAAAATCTGTTTGTAGTTTTTATCCCCAGCTCTGCTTGATTTATATTTGATATTTTAATCAATTCTCTATTGAATTCTGTAAGGCCTCTGAATCATTCAATATATACCTTCTAAAAAAGTCAAATAACAAGAACAAGCACGAAAAAGTTTGATCAAATCAGTTCTGAAAAAACTGCTTAAATCATTGTTATTGTGTAAACTATGTTAATGAAGATATAGCTCGAGCATTTATTTCCACTTCTGTTTAATCTGTGTTCTATTTCTTAATCGATTCTCTATTGAGTTCTCCAAAAGCCTGTCAATTATTGAATGCATACCTTCTAAAAGTGGTGATGACAGGACTCTCCCGTTTTCTAAATTACCTGAAATATTGAACAAAACTTAAATTTTATTCAAGAGATTTGGTTAAATATTCAGAAATAAAGAGAAAGATTTTTGTCATAAAGTCATTTCATTAGATAAGTTAACTGAAGAAAAAACATGTCACTCAAGGACATAAACTTTTGTTTGCACAGCAATACTTCAGTAAACAGTTTTCTATGAATTCAAAAGATTTTATTGAAAAAAATATTTCAAATGTAAGTGTAAAATGAAAATTGTTCAATTTCAATATTAATGTAAAACTTTTCTGAGTGAGAGATGTAGAAATTCATGAAATGTTTTATTCATCAGATTTGACATCAACTTTTTAGGTACAAGAAAGTATGTTTTCAATATAAAATTACTCGATATTAAATAGGAACTATTTTTGATATGTTTAACTTGAAGAGATTTAAGTTAAGCTAATGTTCATTTGGAGTTTGTTAATCAGAGTTTTAGGTGAAAGTTTGAAATTTTAATTGAGTGAAACTTCAATCAAGATATTCCCAATTTTTGTATATATTAAACACTATATAAACTTGATATGGAATTAAATATAGATAGTCTTCATTACTAAATCATCTTATAGTGAAGTTTTTTTTCATTAATAAATTATCTTTCAGAGGACACATTAGAAATGAAATCTTTAAAGATTTTATGAAGTCATTTTTATTAGGATTAACATTTATACCAACTTTTCACTTAAATTATAAAAATAAAAGTCAATGGTTGTTTATTTAGTCATTAGATTTAATTCAAGATATAAATAGGATTGTTTTTGTGTTTCATAAAGATAAAAATATCTGAAAATATCTGAAGTTAAATATAATATGTCGCCTGCGATCTAAATGATTTTCAATCTCCCTCAATTTCTCAGTACATAACTTCCCGTTGTCCACTTCGAATATGCTACAAGTCTGATATTGAATTTTGAGACAAAACAGTTCTACGTATTTACTATATCCTTAACTCTTATACTATATAATAGTTGCTAGGGTTTATCTTGTTGGGAAGCTCTCTTGCCTGCAATCCTAATTTTCATTTTCTGGTATATTGATTTCATGATTTTGATTAGAACTAGGCTGAAAATTCAATAAGATAAACCTGTATAGTGATTGTTGATTTTTTAAAAATACTAATCATTTACAACTATTCCAATTTTTATGATTTAATGAACTGAAAAATTGCTATTTGCAACTTCACATTAAAACTCAAAATTAATTACATTCTGACTGTTCAAACACTGTCTTATGATTCTAATGATGTTTTTTAAAATAAAATATAAACAATACGATTATAAAAGAGGATGAAAAATATGAATAATTATGTAGGTATTATTTTTCTAATTATAACTTATTTTGCACAAAGTTGCTTTTTGACAACAAATTCGATCGAATATGCGATTTAAATTAAACGAAAGAGGATATCTTAATGCTCTCTGCGCTATTTTGCATATAATTTGCAATAGATTTAAGACATTATAATAAACTTTTTAAAAACAATTTTTAGTAACATGAAATTCATTTACAAAAATATAAACAATTATTTTATAGTGTTGCCAAGCGTAATCCAAACTTTTAAAATATAAAATGAAAGCTTATATAATGTGCTTTAATATTCCGAAGAGAAAATCTCGGGTTGTTTTTGGCAATAAGTTCATATTTGCAAAATTATAACTTATAGTTAATATTGTTTAAAAATGTCAGAATTAAGTTATATTCGTTATACTAGTTGTGCTTGTTGTACTGAACGATTGGATACAACTAGTAGACGTCATGTTAGACGAGTTAAAATAAAATTAATAAAAATTTTAATTAACTTACTAATTTATATTGCAATCAATCTAATCGTAAGCATATAAAGCTTTTACTTTTTTCTTTATCTTACAGATAAATATGTAAGTATTAATTAATAATTTCAGCAAATTTAATAATGTTTTGTAATAAGAACTGTCGATAGAATCAATTAGTTCAAGTGATTTATATTTTGAAAGGCCGCTATTTAAACCATGAAGATGTAGTTATTAAGTTTAGTAGGAATGTAAATTAGTTCATAGCTCAGAGTTGGTTAAGATTGCAACCAAAAAAAGTCTGCGATAAATAAAATAAATGATAAACTAAAATAGGAAATGAAATCTCTAGTGAAAAGTTATTCTTAAGATACACTTTGATGACAGATAAAAAAGAAAATTGATGTTTATAACGGTAAAAGAACTGCAGATTTTCAGGTGAGTCATAAAGAAAGACCTGATTCTCTTTGAACTCCTTTTTCTTACTTTTTAGTAAAGATAAAAAACCTTGTCACAATGTATTTATTATGTCATAATCACATAGAAATTTGTAGAGAATCGCATAGAATACACTTTTGTATTAGTCATCATTCAATGAAGATTTTTTCGGGAAATCGGCTTTTTATTATCTTTGTTTCCATTTTTTTCTTCTGGAAAAGTTATCATTTTCTTTATAGTGAAAATATTTTTTACAGAACTGAATAGGAGATAAATAGAAGTTAAATTTTTGCACAATAAATATAATAAATTGGATTCTAGTTTTGTACATGAGGGAATGTCAAAGAATAATAGACGTGATATTTTTAGCATGTCATTCGTATTATCGAATGTAATATAAATACGCTTGAGACAATACTTCTTAACACTAATAGTTATCGTTTGATTATGATAAATCAATTGGATGACCAATTGCTCCCTCGAGTATATTTATATTACATTATAAATACTGATCACATGATAAAAACGATCACAAGCATTATTTGTTGGTATCACCGCTACATTCTGTACTATCTGTCCATTCTATACTATCTATCCTGAAAATCTTTTAAAGTAAACTACTAAACTATCTTCGCGTTGATTATCATGATTTTTGTAGAAAATCATTTCTCCAAATTTTTTGGAAAAAGCAATATTTGCAAAACTTAAATCAGATTCTCTCAAGAGCTTCTCATAGACGTATAGATTGAATTATTAGTTAAGCTCTGTGTAAGGGATACATGATATTGTTGAAGTAAAAGAAATAAATGTTTACAGAAATTCTACCTAAAATGTGAGAAACAAAATTTTGCTTAATTTAAGTATCAATATTTTCAGTGTTTGGTCAAATTTAATCAAAGAATTGAGATTGAAACAAATTTCTATAGATTTTCGAATAGAAAAATCTGTCCACATTATGTGGTTAATCACAGCAAATAAAATTGTAAAAAATTAATTCCTGATAGTTTTAGGGCTAAATATCATTCGAATTTAACACGTGTAATGGTTTATGTTAAGCGCTGATATTTGTATTTTACCAAAAAGTTCAGTAAATAAATAAAGAAAACGTTTCTGCTTAGAAAATATTATACACCACGTGGGATACATTGTTAACGATATAGTGAATATCGATAGTTAAGATGCACTGCAGACAGAGTCATTTTCACATTAACAAAAAATTATGTTTTAGTTAAACAATTAAACGTAAGTTAGGAAAAAGATTATGAATACCTGCTCTTCTTCTGGCGTCGAGAGTGAAGATTGGTGTCAACTTTTATCATATTCATAATGAATGTGATTGTTTTATAGAAAGAAAAATTATATTATCAGTCTTGTTAATTCGATACAACCAATCTTAGGAAATAGACTAAAGCTGAATAATTTGCTAAAAGAACGTGTCAAATGACTGCTTATATAGCCCTCACTTATTTGGTCTTTTCTGCAAACTATTTGGTTGTAATGATATATAATTTGTATTAATGTTTGTCTACCTGATCGTCTTTATACCACAGTATAAGAACGACTTGATCTTCAATAGTTGATGGCGTTATGTCACACGGGAGTAATGCCTACAACAAAGTTGTATAAAAAGAATAATATTTAACTTATGGTGTACGCAGATTGAATTTTAAGTTGCCGTTCGTCTACAAAAGCTGATCGATTTTTTCCACAAGAAATGGTTACTTCTTGAATAAACCTCTAGAAATAGCTATTATCTAATGTCTTAAAGAATGCCTGACCAGAAAATTTTTGACTTTTGATGTGTTTCCAATTGATTTAAATGCTATGCATTCAGTGCCTGACATACACTTGCAAATCATTTGAAAACTTTTCTAAGAAATCAACTATTTCATTATTTATAAACTTATGATTATCAATAAGACAGTTACTAAAATGAGTTTAAAAACTGAGAATTTCATATAGTATTTTTTAGTTAACTCTATTCATGTTTCAATTAGCTAATTGTTTATTTCTGATTCTATTATTATCACATACAAAATTTCTGTCTAAAACAATGTGAAAAAAGTTTTTCTGCTTAGAAGAGATTTTACAAAAAGTAAGAAAACGTATATTAAAAAGAGAACCAAGTTAATTTTATGATTCACAATAAGTTGGCTAAATTGACTATTTTTAGACACTTATTTGTGATTCGAATGAATGAGTAAATTGTATTCGGCAGACATACCTTTCCATTTAATAAAGTTGTTAATAGTATTGATGCTGTAAATAGAAAATGAATATATTAGAAAAATAACAACTAATGGATATAAGTGCAAAAGTCAAGAGTGAACAGAGAGAGAGAGAGAGAGAGAGTAAAGACAAATTAAATTTTGCTGAGAACAACCAAATACAACATTTGGTGTTAATGTTCATTACATTTACAATATTATCATTACATTAGTCTTAGTAACGGATGTATAGATATTAAAAGAAGTCATACAATAGGCTTTATGTGTGAAGTGTTCACTATATGAAACATAAATTTTCGCTTTCACACAAAATATATTTCAATTTAAATATAAGAAACTTGACAGAAATGACATTTTGTTCAAATAAAATAAGTTTAAAATTAGAGAATTTATTTTTTGCAAAATTCATCATATGTTTAGAACTTATTAAGTTTTTTGGACGTTTGAAAGATTTATTGGAAGGGGAAACTGATTCTAATGGATTATTCTTTGGTCATTTTTAAAGTTTTACTATACTTTAAAAATCCTTTTGTATTAAATCAAAACAACAATTTTCACTTAAGCCTCAATAGTTTACCTTAAGTTCAATAATTAGACAAAAAACTAAAAGTATAAGCATTACAAAATGGATCGAATCCAAGTTTGTTTTCTATCATGTTTTCTACTGTTAGTGACTGCTATACTTCAATCAAATATAATCAGGAAATCTTTCAAGTCAAACAATTTCTCAATGTGAAGGAAAACAATGATTAAGTCAAACAAAATCAAAATAAACCAAGATATCATCTCAAGACTAGTCCATAAGCCTTAATGAAAAAATTGATTAAATAGCAATAGAAAAGTATTGCTAACAAATACATCAAAAGAGACAAATAAACAATAGTAAGTCTCTCAACAATTGGTGTCAACAAAATTCAGTTTTGATTCTTCAAAAGACGTTAAGTTTGTTAGCAATGAAGTGATAATATTATTGTCTTAATTCAATATAAAGATAGTTAGCTTTCAATTAGATGTCAACACAATTTGTCATCCATTGTTTTATCTAAAACTCAATTATATTGTGTATAAGTTTATCACTTAGAATTGTATTCTAAAGATTTTAAGATGGATTTTGACGGAATTTTTTGTATTTTGATATTTTACGCTAGCTTTTAATCGAAAATCGTTCATCCGACTTACTCATGAGTTATTTAAACTCCAAACGAAACTAATACAAGATATAGTCGTTGAAATTACCCTAAGAATTGTTAGCAAGTTCTCGATATGTGAGCAATAACTCATTTTCTCTCACTTTTAATACAAAGCAATTCCAATTTAGTTATGACTCAGCTTTCTAAAACATACTTTTAACTATGCATTCTTTAAAGAGCTTACATATTAATGTAAATCACTCTCACATTCAAATTCTTTAGATCACTCATCTATAGTTTATATAAGTTTAAATTTCAAAAATTAATGAAATGATAGCTACATCAGTCAATGAACTTGATCACCACTAGTGTGAGAAAGTCTTGTACGTTATTTAAAGTTTTGTACTATCAATTTTTTACACCCAAGTAAAATAATTTGATCTCAAGTACCAAAATTCAATCATAAAAGAAAAATCTAACATTTATTTGATTCGAAAAGAAAAATAACATGAAAAACACTGAACTAGAAACCAATTAAAATAATTAGATGTTGGCTATAAATAGCGCAAAAAATTACTACGGCAAATATGTAGACTATGAATAGAAAACCAACATATTAATAGTTGGGTTTTCACGGCTTAGTGTTGGAAGCATTCACTCCATCGATAAGATCAATATCTGTGTCTCTAATAATATATTTGTATTTATGTAATTTTTTTCTCTGATATTGAATGAGAAATAAGAGAGACTATGGGTAGAACATTATTTAGACTAAACTCAATGTCTATGCTTTGCTTTGCCTTTTCTGTGAAAAGTTTGTGACATAATTGGTTCAAGACTCTGAAATTCATGTAAGATGAAAAAGAATAACAGTTTGCAATATAAAACCTACTGTAAAGTATTGAATTTTGAAAGAAGATTTACCTTAAACCCTAGGGAATTCTTGAAATATTTTAAATTTAGGTATTAATCCGAAATAGGTTTAAAATTTATACCCAAGACTTAATATTTGCAATAAAGAGGAACTTATTCTCAAAGGAGAAAATATGAAAAGAATTTGAAATATTACCAAAGCAGTAATTTCAGGCTCAAAAAGTTTACATAACTTGATTATTACCCCTGAAATGGCACTTCCTCTCAATGCATAAAGTAACATCGTATTTAGCATTAAAAATAATTACTGTTCAATGCTATATTTTATTTTGAAAAATAATTAATTAAGTTTAAACGCTTTCTCGTCTACAGAAAAGTCTATTATAAGTTCACTTTCTGGTCGTTCACTTTTTGCATAACTGGCTTTTTATATACCGATCGATCGACTTCAATATATTTAAATTTCTAATGCACATAAAAACTCAAACTTATGTTTTCATTCAGTACTTAATTAGTATAAAAGAAATTCTATTTAGATAAGATCATTTTTGAAATTTACATAAAATAATTATAAATGTTTGACTTGAAAATTAGGAAAGTTTTTTCAAAAAGTTCATCGAATACCTCTGGGTTTTGCATAGGTTTATGGGATTAACTTTTATACAGAATATATTTGTAAAGTAAAACTTTCTAGAAGAACAGGCTTATGGTATTGCCTATCAGATAAGTTTTGGTTGAAATACTCTTAGATGATAATTAATTGCGGTATATTTTTGTAAGTATTCTACATATGATTGAGATATATATCCAAAATAAATATCTATTGACTGTTTGCAGCTTGCACTTTCTACAAAATGAGTACCTTATAATTTGAACTAAGTGACTAATTTATAATTTGAGTTTTGGATACGAGAACTGTCATTTCTGAGTTGAGATCTGAGATGTTTTCATAACGAGACTTGTATTCATCGAAAATACTCTAGGGTATAAGTATTATAACAAACAAAATAGGAAAGCAAAGATAACTTTCTCATTCAAACTGGTATATAAAATATATTATACATTATAACTCTACTTTTACTCCGATCATTTATTTTCAATCAGACCTAATCTTTTAAATTTTATTTTTACGTTCAGTGTGTATAGAAAGACAGTTTTCTGTACAGAATTTATTTTCTACAGGAACATAATCCTATATATTTGCCTCACACTTTTATTGATAATTAGATCTCCAGCTCTATTTTTACTCCTTGAAACTAAAAAATCTGCATTAGAGTTAATTGTTGAATAATAAAATTACCATTTTCAGTGACTACCACATATTTTAGATGTTTGACGTCGTCGAATTTAGTCTTTTAATGGATAAAAACTTATTATAAGCATATTTTAGATTTTGAAAGTCAAATTTATCTACTAAAATATTAGAATTTAATAAATTGACGTTTATATTAAAAGTCAGACAGAAGTTCAACTATCGAAAAAATGCCATTTCTATTAAACCTTATTTTTCTTACTTAACAGCTGATCCACACTATTTACCAAAAGGCTCTCAAAAAGGTTTTTATAGTCCTTAACTGAAACTATGGGTTTCTCGTCTTTTCTCAAGTCATCAGTTAAGGATAGTTCGCATAATTAACTGAAAATTTTTCATCATTTCTTCAATGAGTTTGACAACTTTAAAAATTGAGAATCAAATGATAAATAAAATCCTATTTTCACTGTTATTTTAATTAATGCTTTCATTTCGATTTTTATTGGCAACCATTCACAGAATGTGTCGGATTAATCCTATCAGCGCTTCTAAGTGATACCTTAAAGTATGCGTTCGTCTCTCGAAGTTAACCTTTATTATAATGTTTTTATATTATATGAGACTGCAAGCGAATTGTCTGATAGCCAGTTTTAGTATCCAAATCCTAAATTACTGTTTATTTGAGGGATATGATCATTAATGATGTCTGAGGTACTTTAACGTATAGGTAAAGTTTCGCAATGACAGAAAAGTACATATTCTATCATAGGGTAAACATAAAAACAAAAATGACTTAATCAAATTTTCAACCTCAATAAACATTATGTAAATAATGATTTATAAATTGAGCAGCGATATGATTAGTTTTGAATCATATCAATCAATATGAGATTGTCGAAATAGTTAAACGTTTGTTCAATGAGAATAACTATTAATATAAATCTGATAATAGTCGCAAAATTATTTTCTATTATATAAAGTTTCGATAACTTATGTCTAATTATGTAGTACGGGCTCAAATCTATTTAATTAAAATATAAAATGTGTTTAAAAGCTGAGACATATGATTGATGTTGCCATCCCTTATTTATAGATTTGCATAAGTAAGTACTATATATTTGACACTGACAATATTTAAAAGAAGCCTTTAATTCTCGTATTCAGCTTTTTATCTCTGAAATATACAGAGCTTCTTATACTATTGACTGCATTCTAGTCTACTTCAAACTCATTTGTTGGTTGATTTCCTTGAACTAAAAGTATATTTAAACTGTTTTTAGCAAATTAAAGAGCTCAATAAGCTAGGACAAACACATTACAGGGTGCTATAAAATGTTATTTGTAATGTTATTTAAACTGGAGACGGCACTTTATAGTACTCGCTCTACGATATACTTAATATTTAAATCTAAAAATGCAATAAATATTATTATAGTTATTAATCTTGAACTAAATTTTATTCAGATCAAGTCAAATCAGAGTGTCTTCAACTTTATGAGTTTATTCGATGATCAACAATATGTAAAGTTTGTGATGTGAAAGCTTTGAATCTATTATTTTACATGCGGTGGACAATATGTAAAGCTACATAAATTAATACTTGATAAAGGTACGGCCTTATCCAACTTACAGTTTAAGATTAACTTATATTTCAAGCACCTCATTGTTCGAAAAGCTTTGAAAGATTGAAAGACAAACATAAGCACACAATCGATCTAATAAGATTGCTAAATGCATAAAATTGTTCGTTGTTAGGTAGCAGTCAGTCAACTATAATTATTACAAACATATCAAAAACTTATGACTTTATTAAAGTTGAATATTCCTACTTTAATGCATGAATGCATTCACTGTTTTCCTTCTCAAATACTATTGTGTTATCACATTTTAAGTTGATTACTGATAAATATTTGGTTCTCGAGAGAAATGTTTGACATAAGAAAAAAGAAACTAGAATACATTGGAGAACTTAATCAATTTATTATTACTTCAAAAGTACTCATAGCTTTGAAAAAGTTTTAAGTAATTTAGTTAATAGTTTATACTAAATATTTATACTTAGAGATATTTATCCACTCAACTTATCTCAACTCGCGATGACTTAAATGCACAAGATTACTTAATCCTCAACCGTTTTGATATTAAAAGAAGTGTTAAATTATTGTGACCCAAATAAACGTATTTATGAGGTTTTTCTCAAGTGTATCTAAATTGAATAAAGCTATCGTTAGCTATACATAAGAAGGTACTTCACTTCACTTTTAAACACATTAAATGTTAAAAATGTTGAATGCGAGCTCAACTATCGATTTGTGCGTATAAACGGATGCAAATTAGTTGCAATTAATTTATTCCCACTCATATCCATTAAATATCTAGTAGAAAAACAAAACCAAAGATCAATGTTTAATTTTACACCAAACACTCAAAGCCTTGAATATATTTTGGCGACAGGCTCAAAACAATGCATCATTTCAATTGAAGCCCTAATCAACTATTTCAACTATTTGTTTAATTTAATCTGTTTTTTGAAGTAATTGGTATAAAGTTAATGTAGTATTTTGACCTAAAAATATACTTTCGTCTAGATCTTTATTAAATAGAATTGACTTAATTAGAATTTTAAATTAATTTGTTTGAGTAGAGCATAACATTAATTCTAATAGATTCTAATCAGCATTGATTAAGTCTAAGGCATGGGTGGAATAAGAATCGGAAGGTTAGCACAGTTTCATGGTAATCATTAGCTACAAACAATTTCTTTAAACTGTTCAATTAAAAATAATGGATAAAAGTTTTTTGATTGTATTTTCAGAGAATACGTTGATTCTCATCATCTATAAAGCTATTGAAATTCACAAACACCTCCAAATTAGTGTAAAGTTGACAAGCTTTTTATTGAAATATTTAATTTTCAAAATGCTTTACACAAATATATACTTTCTATATTCAAATTTTTAGAATAAGAAGCCGTATAAAAGACTTATTCAATACTCATAATAAAGAAATAGATATAATAAAATAAACCACAAAAGTCTAAGAATATATATAATAATATATATTTTTCATTCTATCTAAATATTAAATAATATGATTATCAGTCAAATTCATGTCTCAGTACTTGTATATTCATCAGTAAAATATTCAAACAAAATTTATGAATAAATGGGCAGAACTTGACTTATAGTCAGTTTTATATAGTTTGGGATAAGAGGCAGAAAACATTTTAATGCAATGCATGAATGAATGATCGCCGAACTCATTGACAAACAAAGCAAAAGTTATATATATGACTCCTAATACAGTAAAACCTAATTTAATACAGAATATATTCTATTAAGAGTATAAAAATATCTGTCTATCCATTAGTTCGGGCATAACATTAGCAGAAAAAGAGTTTCTATTTATAAATTTTATATAAGTTTATGTTTATCTCATATTTTATGTAATTTCATTTGAGAAAATATTTTGCAAAATTGAAAACAAGTCTTTTCTTATAGACTCTTACTGAAAATTTTCGACAAAGATTTGAATGCTTTTCACCTAAATTCCATAGAAAAAGTGAATCTCTTGTGGACAAAAGCTTTCTCAAAAGTAACGAATGGAAGATAAGTTGCATTTAATACGAACACGCTTTTTAACACTTTTCTGTTGACCGACAAACTTACAAAACGGATTTTAGAAGTAAATACACTTCTTATGCGACAAACACATTATTTTAAACAGCAAAAATATTTTTATACTCAAAAGTATTGTCACAAATCTTTTTATTATATTTTTAAAATTTTATGTTTTTTAAAACTTGAGAATTTTAGGGCGAGTCAGTGATGTATTTGACGTAATGATCGATTAGAGTAACTCTTTTGCAGTCAATTGAAGATTAGCGTCACATTCACTTAATAGAAACAACAATACAATAACAGATGCACTAAACATCAGATGCACACCTTCAGCAACAAAAAATTGGTATTTGACATAACCAGAAGAGTAACATACTTTCAGGTTTTACTAGAGTTCAATGCAATGGTCTGACCAAATGTGACACGATATAGACTTGTCTGTAAATCATTGATCGGTAAACCATATATTTTCCGTCTTATATTTGTATACAAACGATTATTAGGTCTTTGAAGCATAACATAAATCAAGTTTTAAATACGCTAAATACACCAAATACATTTCAGGTTTCAATATACGAAGCGATTTGTTTAAAGATTTAAAATAGCTCTTATATTTCATAGCTATCTAATTATTTAATCATAAGTTATTATCTATTTTCCTGCTTTTTTCTAATATTTTACATCAGTTTTTGAGCTAAACTTTTTATATCACTATTAGAACAAGTCGTACTGATGTCGAAAAGCATTGCGATTAAAAGTCAAATTGATGACTCACTTGAAATCTCTGAGCTGCCTATCATAGGAACGGACTAACAATTGGACACGTACAAATAGTTGCATTCCTATTACTCACAATTGAATAAGAGAGCAAAAAATTCGACTACTCTCCTGATGCATTAATAATGTATAGGATTTTTGCTTTGAGCCGATACTTGAAGCTTAATCTTTTTATATATAGCCTACCAAAAGTCGATTCGACAAAAGTAAAACACTATTTATGGAAGCATGAGGTAGTTCTAAATGTCAAATTAAATTATGCTTCATTTTTGTTAAGTCATCTGATTATTTATCGACTTTCAATAATAATCATATTAATTGCGTGCAAAACAATTGGTTCAAACTTTTGAAAAAACATATATAATGCAAGAAAGTATCTTTTAGATTTAAACCTATGATACTTTTTATTCTCTTTGAGCATACAGTTAGATCAGAATAAATTTGACTGTAAATAAGGAGTTTTTCAGTGTTTAAATTTTAACCCTAGAAATTATAAACTAATATTTGCCACAGATTTATTTTCTCTATTACTCATTAACTTTCGTCTTATAACGAATGTAAAACTGCTTTGGATATAACCTTCCACTACCTTTCTATAAAACTCTGGTCAAATCTATTTTGACTTAACCGTATACAGTTTATATGTATATTTGTATGCTGTATGGTTGTATATAGTGTATCTGCATAAGTTTGTAAACTTATTCTATAAAGAGATCATACAGTAGGCTTGCAAAAATTTCTATAATTAAATTTTCCAGTTCACGTATTAATACTGCCTCCTTTTTTTAAACTCTGCCCCTATTTGTACATCAATATGGCTACAGTTCACTTGAAAACTATTTTGTCAAACAAATAATTTATAACATTTAACCGTATTAAACCGTAAACATCAAACTAAATTTATTAGTAAAGTGTTATCTTCAGTTCAAACATAGAATAAACTTTTATATTTCACGTTGGATCGTAATCAGAATAGATTTTTAATTATCTTATATAACACGCAATCTAATTATTCGTGTCTTCTTTAAATCATTTTAATTATCAAAACTTCGTTAATCTTGTGGACATCTCCAAACTCAGCCTATCATTGATGGGGTATTTCTATCCTTTAATTTTGCGATTAACCTGAGTTTGTAGACTTGAAAGCATTTTAATTTTGATGCCAACGTTTACCAAATTGGTACGCAGTTGTTTCAGAAATAATGTAGTTTGGGCGTAAATGCAATCGAAATAAAGGTTTGATTAGTATACGATAACGTTCTTAGATAGATTAAATCTGCTCCTTCTTAAACCATAAATGAGTAGAAAACCTACAATTAAAAATGATTGACGCATCCTCGATCTAAAATAAATTGTTTGTTTGGAGGAACAAGCTTGATTCAAATTTTAAAAAGTCGTAACAACTACCTATACGATCAAAGCAATGATAATTTCTCTTAAAAGTCTGTAAATAACTCCAAATTTCTATGTTAATTATTTATGAATTCAATTTTTCATTTGTCAACAAATTCATATCTCAAAAATTGTCCATAAATTTTAGTTTTTATTTAGTCATCATTAATTAACAGAAGAATAATGTTTTATCAAAAGAATGCGTTAATGAGACTTTTCTATCATTCAAAATAGATATTAACTCATGAGTAACGGATTATTAAAAGAAATTCGACGAATCAATAAAAGAATCCAATAATTCAATCAAAAAAGTAAAGAGGATCAAATAATGGTTCAGTACCTAAACTATGGGGATCTCAGTGTAATACTGATATTATTAGACTTAACTCTTATTCAAACATACAAAAAATGATATAACACTCAATGCAATAGATGCCAATGAAAAAGTTTTTCAATCTCTCATATGAGCGATCGTGAGATAAACTCAGTTATTCACTATTATTCAGTATCATTTTTCGCTGCCCTTCAATATCTGCGACTCTCTTCCCTTTATTTCTATTAATACTCAAATCGTTTGCAGCTTTTTTTCTTTCATTTCGCTAATCCAAAGACATGACACACTTTTGGGGCTCTATTCTGTGTTGATTTTGTCGTTACGCCTGATATGACACACTCTTTGGTCACTTCACTCTCGAAAGTGTTGCAATTTTTTATTCAACTATCTTTTGTGTTCGACTCAACAGATAAATTGCACTCAATCTTAACCCCAAAACAGTTGACGACCGAACCAGTGCTTTCACAACGAAATATGATAAATTAACAATTTTTTTGTTTTCTCAATGTTGAGCTTGTTGAGAGTTTTATTTTTTGTGTCCTCACTCAACTCGATTGGTTACTCAGTACTTGATTGCATTTGAAAATAGAAAGTTAGAATTGTTTTGCTTTAGATTTTTTAGAAAAATTCACTCTATATGGGGAGTATTTGAAATTGATTTTGAAATATTGTATATTTGACTGTTGAGAGCTTTGCTGTGCTTCTAGAAGAATGAGCTAGCTCTCATAAAGCCGTAGCAATTCATACATTAGTAATTAAATTTGTCTAGATCGAGTTGAAGGACTAGATAAAAGTTGGGATAATCAATGATTTATAAATATGTCAATTATTGAAAATTACAAGCAAACAATTTGAGAATTATTAGTTTTTCCTTTCTTTACCTTGTTGTGTGGTAATTGTATTTTAGGCTTAATTCAATTTGACTCTTACATTTTCGAACACTCGAAAAGATGCTCTAAAAGTTCGCTGTCAACAGTAAACAAACTCCAAATAAGTGTTTCTTTAATTAAATTAAGTGCGACAACATTTTATTCAATCAGATAAGAGTATTTAAGTTTAAGTCTTTCATCTCATAATAAACTAAAGGTATTTCAAGAAAGTAATTATAGATTTCTCTTGAAAAAATCAATTTTTAAACTTGATAAACCTTTGGTTCTGAGTATGTGTCAAATTTCTATCATTACGGAAATAATGTCCAGATTAAAAGATGAAAAATCGCTTTTGAGCTAAAAAATTCTATAATATTTTTATCATTATAACGACTGACTTGAAATAAGGGACAAAACTAAAATAAAAACATAGTCTTGTTATATATTTCTCACAAGAATCATACTCAAAAAAGAAAACAAAAATTTGTTACTTATATAAAGCTCTGAGTGATATAAAGACTAACTTATTTTGAAAAGTTGTGAATAGAGTGAGACAATCAATCAAAACGAGTTAAGTGACAGCATTATTTGTATAGCAAATAATCGATTCTTTCCAAGGCATAGAAATATGGCATAAGAAAAGACGACATCACTTCTGGCTCGATATCATTTACCATCATATCTAAAAAGGATTGTGTCGTCTATTCCTCGACACAGTTATAGAGTTAGACATAAACCAGAAAAACTGTGACCAGAGATGTGGTTTTAAAGTGATGAACAAATATTTGACATAAAGAGGAAGAATGAGGTCGAAAAACACAAAAAGTTTGAGTTTGGACTTGTATTTTCGATAGTTTTAGTGATACCTCTTCTCTGTTTTGATAGCAACAAACGGACATCACGTTAAAAAAGATCATAAAATCGTCTATTGATTGGCATAAATTGCTATTTACAATGTTATTTCAATTAGAAATAGAAATTTGTAAAACTGATCAAATGTTGGCTCTGGAGAGGATTCAGGTATTAGGCGACGAAAGTAAGTATGTATTAAGTATTGATGTCTTTAGTATCAAAGTATGGGTTTCTTCTAGTATTTGAAGGCATTCAGAAAGAAAGTTAAGAAACTTTCAAAATAAAAAAGAGATCATGCCTTCAGTGTAATATAGAAATTGGGCTCAGAGAAAGGGACGAAATATTTTTCTTCAGTTAACAATATTTTAGTCAGAAATTGAAATTTTTGTCATGTTTAATTGATCTAAGTTTTGTTTTTAAGAAATTGATTAATTTTTTCTAATCACAGCTTATAAAGCACTTGGTTCGCGAAATTTTGATTGAAATTTTGATTGAATCGTCAAACTATTTCCTTAAACGTTGTTTGTGCCGTACTCTATAATACGAATCACTTATAATAGTATTTAAGAGGAAATAAGTGTCTTCTCTTAATAAGCATCAAATAAGAGGATTGTCATAAAAACAAGTAAAAATATTGGTACGATAGACAAAAATAATAAAACCATTTATTATAAAAAAGAATAAGAGAAATACAAAGTAAAGGAAACGAAAAGTTGTTTTGTTTTAAAAGAAAAAGAGTTCTCTAATTTTATTAGTAACAGTTACGCAACTTTTTAGTACCTCAAAATTGAACTTGCATAACACCAGTAGAAACAGATAGTGGTACCTATTGTTGTAACTATTATGATTGTTGCCACTCAATTTGTAATCAACATAACGAATACAAGTACTTACGAATTACTTCATATTTAAGCTAATATATTCTTATATATTAGCGTTGTAATTGATTAAAGTTCAAATTAAATCATTTGGAAACAGTTCTAAATAACATTTGAAATCAAATTTTTGAATACAAGTTTTTAAAATACAAATGTTTAAGAGGAAAAATGTAAAATATTTGAAAAGAAGATGCCTACCCTTAAATAAATATTCGTATGACTACTTATATACCTCATCAATACTAAAGCGATAAAAATAGAACTCTATATATAAGTTAATATCTCAGGCAAATTCTTTCAATGGACTCAAGTTTTTCATTTAATCTATTTTTAGGTATTGCTCATTATAAAATCTTTTCGTTGACTGCTTATGAGTTTACAGAAAATATCACATAATAGGCATTAATTGAAAACTATAGCTTAAGGCAAACAATTTTATTTCTCATATTTCTCATTTTAAGTATAATAAGTAAATGAGTAAATATTTTGTCAGTTATATCTGAATAAAAGCCATTCATGCCGACAAAACTTCATGATACAACCTAACTGTTCAAATATTTTACTGGCTGTTATATTAGGAAAAGATAATTCTTGCTTCAACGACTCCAATCAGTAGTTATTCATAATTTATTCACAAATATAATTTGTTTTTATCATAAAAAAAACTTCTGAAAATCACATTTCATTTATTATCTAATATAAAATTTTCAAGTTAAGTGCTGGCCCATCGTATCAAATCATCACCATGTACCCATCACTACGGATAACATTACATAAAGAATCAGTTTAAAGTTACAAGTTAAACTTATTTTTGATTTTAATCGAACTTTTCTTATAATTTCAGGTTAGGTAAAGCTAGGCTATACTAAAGTTAATTATTAATCTTTTTTTTAATTGGATTAAATGTTTTTCAATTTGAAGATATTCTACGCTTAATGTGAAGATGCTTAGTATCTTACGCGATGGTGTCGCGTGTAGAACACTGAACCATAGTCATAATGAAATAAATCTATTCAAACTTTTGCTTAGGAAAATAGCAGTATAACAAGCTATGATTATAAAATAAATTACTTTTCTACTATTCAAGTTATTCGCATTTTTATAGCCAACTCTTAACCAATTCAATTTATTAATCAAGATTAAAAGTATTCTGAAAAGATGGTCTTTCTATTGATGTAATCAAATTACTTTTAAAATTGTAACTGTGAAACTACGAATTTTCAACTCTGAACAATTAATTAGGTAAATGTTGAGCTCTACTGCAAAAACATATAATTTATGACTATCCTTGATTTTGAAAATACTGTATCGTTTAATATTATTCTACATATTCCCATTTCAGTCAGGCTTTTATCAAAAAGAATCGTTCAGTTTAAAACCAGGTTGATTTGAAACACTAATCAAAACACATCTCAGTATAGAAATAATAGTTATTAAGCTATTTAATTCATGAAAAGATATATGGTTAACTTTCCTTTGAATTATTAGTCAATAACCATTTGAGGCCCATAAACGAGAGTGTAATTATAACATAGTTGATCACACTTTCAGATCCCTTGAAATCAAAAACACTTTTCTGCTTCTAATACTCTAAATATGAAAAGTTTTGAGCAACATCTGATATGAGTTCATTATGATCATAAAAGTTTTGCAAACTATACATTCTCTCATTAGTTGTAATTTTTTTTCTTCAAAGTTTTTTGTAATGAAAGAGAGTAGAAAATAAATAATCAATATTGATCAACTATTGATTATATTATTGATTAAATTACACTAAAAGTAATTCTAGCTTAGTAGAATGTGTGCAAATCTTATGCATTTGGGATTTTAAGTGCAAAAGAACTCAATTGTTTTCTAGATATGAAAACTAGGAAATAGAGCAAATTAAATATAAAACTTTGGTTTTATTTGATAATCCGCAATGAAAATTATTTTGAAAAATGGTCTACATTTTACTAACTCTACCTTTTAATCTCATGTTTGGGCGCCTTATAATATTGAGAAAATATCTAAAGTACTTCTAATTGTAAGCAAAACCTATGACATATTAACAAAAATATCAGAGATGATCAAAGCTAGAACGGTAGCCGAGATAAATGTATGGCCTGCGTCAAAGTATTCTAGGAAAAAGTCTATATCAACGTGAGGCTATATCAAGGGCTATAGTCTATAGTCAACTGAAATTTTTGAGAGATACTAAAATCATACTTTAAGGCATAACTACATTATTAGTAAAAGTCGGCTTTTAGTTCTTTTTTTCTTCATCCGTGGGCTTGTAAGTTTGAGATTGAAGTTTAGTTAGCTCAACAGAAGCTTAATAAAAATTTCGCTGAAAACCCTCTACAGTTGTTCCTTCAATACGTGAAATAACTCTTAAAGTCACACTAAACTATACTTAAATATTTTCTATTAGTTTTTCTATCTGAATTAATATAATTTTTGTATGTATCCAGTATAGTCTTGATAATAAGATTTCAGCATGTTTCCTATTGAAACTAATAAGCGCAGCAAAGCTCAGGCGCAATTTGAGCTTCTGAATTTATTGTTTAATCTTTAGTATCTTATTATATTATTGCAGGTAGAACTTATTACGATTATTGTTAATATACAACACAACACTTTAAACTCGTTGTAATTATTTATTACTAATTAGGTTGGTCATCCGTCCCGTTTTTGACGGAACAGTCTTATCTTTTTTAAGATAAAAGTCTGAAATGCCGTCAGACCAAAAATCCTCGACGGGACAATTAGTTATCCCGTTTTTCAACTTTCATTTAGAAAAATGCGTTTAGAAAGTTATTTTTTAGAAATTTAAACATTGGGTTTATTTTGCAAATGCTAAGGGATTAAGGAACTCAGTTTAATATTTTGAACATATGCAGTTTAAAACAAAAAGTTTTAGAATTAATCATTTTGCCTTGACTAATATCTGATATAAATCAGTATTTCTTACTTTTAAATAACCAACTTTTGAAAAATGCCATTTCTAACAAAAAATTTACTTTTGAAATAAGCCATTATTAATAATTTTCAATGTTTTAACATTAGAGTGTATTGTTTGACAGCTAACAATTTTTAATGACTAATAAAAGCGACATTTTCCTTCAAAAAATTACAATTCTTTTCTTTTGATGTTTCTGTCACGTCATGAGACAAGCCAGAGGTGGTCACCTTATCATTATTCAGGTATTATCATAGCTTTTGAAAAATTTAAAGTTATATCGATAGTTAAATTTTGAAAAAACAATACTTATCACAACAATGTTTAATTTATGTTTGAACTAAAGAATAAATAATTCATTATTCGAACCGAACTTCCATCAGAGGTTATAGATTGAATATTCTGTTCAAAATTTTAATTCCGTATATGCGATATGAAACCAAAATTCAAATTCAAAAATTCTCTTTCGCCTTCCAAAAACAGTAAAACTTTTATCTCTAGTGCATAAATCAGAGAAAATGTTAAACAAATTTCAGGCGAAGTAAAAGTTTAGCAGAATATACTCGAATATCATCAAGATCATTAGTTATTCTATTATATGGTAAGATATAGTGGTCTCACCTCTCATTACTAGATCTCTTCCGCAATACTTATTGCTCTGATCGTTAGCCAAAAGTAATCTAATATTACAGTGAAATCAAGTGAAGGAAAAGTCAAGACAGATAATGAGAGAAAAGACCTCTTCCTATGAAGTACAGTCCAAGCTGTTTATATCTTCTGCTGATAAACTTATGCATCAGTTTTAGAATATAGAGTACAAATTAAGATAAAATTATTTTGTTGACCTAAGAACAAATGACTCCAGTTATAACAAAATCCGTTTCGATAAAGGTTTATTATTGAATGAGTCAAATTTTGTTTCGAAATTAAAATCCAATTATCAGATCAAATCAATTCTAGGAATAATTGCGTTTTTATTCACTATCTCTCAAATTCATTATAATCTTGTATTTAATTCTTTAATTATCACAACTCAAAACTTTACTTCAAATTCTTATTTTTCACTGAAGTATTTCTAAAATTTGAGCACTTATGTTAAAATCTTGAAACATTTTCATCTAAGGAGTGATTTTCTTAGTTATCTTTATAAAAGATTTGTGTATCAAATTACAAGTCGGTTGATGAATAAACGTGTTCACATAACGAGATATGATTGTATTCTTGTATTAGATTAGTTTTACTTTAGCAAAATTAAGAGCCATCTTATCGGTCGTCTCAGACTCTTATCTGGCTTATGGCTCATAATTGTGATCATCTAAAAAGAGAGAAATTCTTTTATTGGCATCATTGGTGGTAAAGATGGTTAAAGTGGAGTGTCAGTAAAATGCCAAATATTCTCAACTATATTCTGAAGGAGCCTTTCATTGAATAAATTTATTCTCATATTATAGGAAATCAGACCAACCAATGAAACGCTAATTAAATGTGACTTTTGGTGAGCTGACAGTTCAACGAAAATATATTGACTGTCAGTGAAAGTAGTTTAACAGAATTTGCAGTAAATTTAACACATAAGTAGACAACAATATAAGTAGTTTTTATGGTTTGGGAATACGAAGCTTTCCATTGACTCAAATTGTATGCTAAATAAATAATCGATTCGTCATATGACTTGTGGATAATAGCTGTTATGTAATCTCTTTTGTCACACAATTATTGTCAGAATTTATAACTTGTAAATGAAGTTATTTCTACTGTAGGAAATGTTTAGAATTATCTAAACATCAAGTTTTTACGCAAGAGTATTAATCATTTCTAAATACTTTAAGAGCATTATAACAACGAATGCAAAAAATATTTTATTCAATGGGAATATAATAAATAATATATGATAAAGTTTTTCCATTCTAGTTTAGTAGGAAAACTTTTGGTTGCAGCTAACTCTTTGAATTTTAGCTTCTGAAAATTACATTCAAATCAAAGTAGTGAAATTTTGAATTTAGGTTCAACTTTCCGAAGGATCTAGATTCTACATGCCATAATCCCGGATCAAAGCCTACTAGTTATACGTGATGTTTACTGAGTCATCTTTTCGGTGTACGCCAATCAAGCCAAATATTGACGCCCAATTTATAACTAACTTATTCGACGCAAGCCAACACATACCGAATAATCTGAAGACAGTAAGATTTTGAAAAATTTTCCTTTAAAAAAGTATGCTTTGTTTCGAACATTAAATCACAAACTTTAAGATACGCCGAAATAAGGACTCAGTAATCATGTATATAGTTTGATATGCTAACGGGAAACCCTGATTCAAACTTTCACTCATCAGTTAAGCCACTCATAGAGAAATTGGAATAAGAGATAGAATCAAATCATATTGAATTTATTATTTATGCACAAAAAGTACACTGAAATATACACTCGTATTTGAAAAATATAATCATTTATTCATTTATAACTTGAGTCACTTGGCATAAGACATAACAGAATTGGATTCTAATTGTTTTGTTGAGGTAATGGGCAATCAATTCTTGAATCACCAAAACATTAATAGGATTCAGAGATGAATCATTTGTTGCTTCGATTCTATTGCTTTTTATTTATTTTATTTTCTTCTAAATATCTTCTCCTATAATATAGAAATTCAGTCACTCACTAAAGATAAGGGATTTAGTCATGCGTTCAGTCAAGAAAAGGATTATTACTCTGAGTAGGAATGAGAGTAAAGTTATAAACGAGTACTTCAAAGACAAACGGCTAATCATTTAATGCAGTTTTTTGACATAAACAGATCAGCATTTATTGTGACTTGGACACAAATTATTTGTTCAACACTTCAAATAAACAACTTCTATTAAGAAAAGGCTACGAATTGATTATTGACTGAATTGAATTGATGTTTATTTGTGTAGATCATAATACAAAGAGGACTTCAATCAATTTGAACTGATGAAAAAATAAATTACTTTTATTAGGCCGAAAGCGTAATAATTAGAAAAAATTTCAATACAAGTTTGAGTAAATATCTAGATTGATATTTGAAGAATTATTGAATTTCATTTTGAAGAATTATTGAATTTCTTTTTGAAAAATTATTGAATTTCTTTTTGAAGAATTATTGAATTTCTTTTGAAGAATTATTGAATTTCTTTTTGAAGCATTATTGCAATTTGTGTCTAATATAGTCTAAAGTATTTTTATTTGCAGTAGTAATAATCAAAATATAAATTAATAAAATACTTCATCTATTGATTAAAATGCAGACGAATTGACTTATTCAAATATTTGAGCTTCATATATAAATCATAAGTGCACTCTGTTCGAGTTGATTGGAGAGAGCTTTTTCTCATTCTGACTAATCACTTTGACTTTAGTTCAGAATAAAAGGTCATAGAAATGATTCTTAATATCTCTGATCATTTCGATTCAAGCAATAATAGGTTGAATAGAAAAATACATTCAACTCAATAGAATGTAGCACCAAATAATTTCTAATAATTCTTTTTGAAAACTTTCTTAGACGAGTCAGTATTTAATTAGAACTTTCAAATGAAAGCTTGAAATATCTCGAGAAAGTTATAAATATATTTATTATTATTAATCTCATTTGCAATTGGATCAAAAAATATTATTCTATTTATCTTTTTGAGAGCGAATCTTGGCCGAATTCTTAGTATGTTGCAATTTTTTGACTCATGAATTAAATGACAGCAAATTTGCATTTAGAATTACTAGCTTAAACAAAAATATTCTCATATAATAAAAAAGTTATTTCTGCTCTTCAAACAAAGTCAATTTTAGTAATTAAAGACAACCATTTCTGACACCTGTACAGAGGAATAATTGATAAACTATTTCATAGATTTGAACAACAATTAGATAATCACAGATTGAATGAAATACTTCTTCCGATTGAGATAAAGTTTGACTAAAATATAGGGAATACATTTCTAGTTAGATCATGAATTCTTACTGAAATTTTGTTTTTTGAAGTGTACTGGAGTTTCAATTTTTAAGAACTAGGAAGCAACCCTTAATAGAGTATAATATAACAATAGAAACACAACAGATCATTGATCGCTACATGAGATGTCATATGAAATATTGCTTTTGAAAGTGAAAATAAAATATATTTGTTTAGGGAAAATATTTCTATTTCTATAAAGCAATAGAAAAACTTTCAACTTGTTCATAGCATGTATAATATATTTTTAGATGTTATTTCTAAAAGTAATGTTATTTTGTGTTTTTCAAAATAAAATACTAAAAACTTATTACTTGTTATGGCATTTTATAAACTTATTGAAATAAAGCCTATAATTTAGTCTTATGTTAAATGACGTGTAAGTAAAATAAAAATTTAGATAAAACACACATTTAGTAAATGTATTTAATATTAACGTATAATCGGAGCTGAAAAATTATGCTAAAAGCATAAAAGCATAAAATCTACAAATTTGAAAGCATAATTATTCAGCTTTACGCATAATAAAGCATGAAATATATATAAAAGTATAACAAATGTGAGGTTTCTTCTCATATTTGTATAGAAAGAAGTCTATCAATAACAAAGTTTTGTCGCGAATAGAAATGGCTTTTCTTTAGAAAAGAGTACTTCTAGTGACGATTCACAGATTTATATATAAGTCATATATGTATTCGTATCTGTAATTTAAAGGCTTTTATTAATGTATATGAAGCGTGATGAAAATAATTCCGAAGTCAATCAAAAAGTTTTCGAAACGTGTGGAAAATGTATTTCTAACTTCGGAGAACATTAATATAGGCTCACAATCAGTACATAACTGCACCATAAATGATATCATTTTAAAGTTGTTGAGGCTTTTTTGCACCCAATGGACATCATATGGACGAGCAATAAAATGGGTTTAGAGTGAATTAGAAGTGTCAAAATCAATGCTTATGTTGAGTGAAATGGAATAAAAGTTGACTTTTGGGTCAGTTCTTCGGGCTAGTTTATGTGTCGTCTTTAGGGTCTGTTTTGTAACAATTTTTGCAATTTTGTTCGAGTAATTTCTAGAATTGACTAGATTTTAATTGTGAACTAAATTTCGTAGTATTGTAAATGAAGTCATTTTACTATTGCAACGTCAATTTAATTTAGACTCTTTTCAATAGTACGCTATGAAATTCAATTCGAATTTGTGGGCAAATATTATACCATTTTGTAGATAATTGATTCGTATAAAACTATTCTAATTTCCTTTAATATTCAGTTAATTTATCAAAAGCTATGCCATCAAAAGAAGAGATAACTTGAAATCGAATTATCACATTCTATAACAATAATTCTGATAAACCAAAATCTTACGCAGTAAACATTTGTTGGCTAAAGGTATGCCTCTCGGTTCCATATATAACATAACTAAAACACGGCAAACAATTCAGTAGTAAAGAGAAAGTAAGGATCTCCATTTTCTGAAAATGTCGGCACAAAAGGTCCAAAAGCTTTACGGAACCATCAATCATAAGGACGAGTCTACCCTCTCTGGAGCCATCCGCAAGTTCTTTGTGGGCAGAAGAACTATCAAATATTGGTTGAAAAGAGGTCTATTCGCAGATATAAGTGACCAAAATATATCAGAACTCAAGAGATAATGGCTGAGAGACAGTAGGCTTGGCTTTATCGCTATTATAGAAAATTTAATTTGTGTCAAATAGTTTACAGAAATGGTTGGTGTGCAAAAGATACTGATCATTTCATAGGAAGAACAAAATCTGCTTCAAAAAATTTCACTTAAATGTTGTCAAAAGAATATTGTTGGTGTCACTAAAAGAATCCAAAGACGTGCTCAATTGAGGCCACTATCAGTTGTTCACTAGCTCATTCCTATTTCTTATATAGTGTAGTTTTTTGTACAAAAGTTCATGCCTTTCAACAAATTGTACCATAACTAAAAATGAATTAGAACTTTGTTCAAATTTCGGTTCACATGACATTATCATATGAAGAACATTCTCAGTCTTAAGCAGAGCAAAATTGAACTGGAGTTCATTGAAGGTGAATCTCTAAAAGTGTTTCATAAGAAACCTTATAACTGTAGAGTTCGTGCAACCAATCAATTGATTCTCCTTTAAAAATCAATGGTAGGTTCAAAGAAAAGTTGTACCGTACTAAACAATGTAAGAAATTTGTTCTCAAACATCCTGAAGTTACAATTAATGGAAACTGTAAATATTATTTGATTGACTCGAAAAATTTGTTTGAAAATAATTAGATAAGAAGTTTGATTTTCCTTAAGTTAGGTATTGTCAAATCATATTTTTTGAATATATCCCATATTTTCTTAATTTTCTTATTTATATTACGTAAATATTTGCTTTTTCACTCCGAATATTTATCATATGATTTATTACCTGAAGCTATTTATACAAAGAAATAGTTTGAATTTTATGATTATTTAGCATTTCATAAAATTGCTTTCAATTCAAATGAATTTTCACGAAATCATATTTTATTCTAAAGTGATTAGCAAGCCAAAATTTTAACTAAATAAATTTGTCGTCCATATGAAAGTATGTAATAATTACAACAGTTATTAATGATTACCGATCCATGATATGAATATTTTCTCACTTTTTAATTTTCATATTATCACTCATTCGAACACAGCTATAAATTTCTTCTAATCAAAACTCATACGTTTAAGAACTATAAACACGAACTAATACTAGGAATTGGATCGAAATTGAGAACACATTCGTGACCACAAAACCAGTTATAATCATGAGCGAAAAAAGTGTTGATAAAGAATTTTTCAGTTAAGTACACTCAACACTCGCTATGAAACACGCGACATGTGTATGGTTCTAAAAATAATTTATCGCATATTTTTATTAATTTAAAAATTCTGAAAATAATTTCTTAATTTGAAAACTTGATTCATACTCCATGAAACAATTTTCGAAAATTTATGCGAATAAACAAAATTCTACTCTAAATATACCAGAGATTGAATGTAAAATAGCTTATATTCAGATAAAATATCACGGAATAGCTGAAAAAAGTATATTTTATCGAATAGAGTCTACTTTAGTTCTTATACAACAGAACGAAATTCCAAACAGATGAAAGATTTTAATTAAATTCTTTGTTTGAATTTTGAATATAAGTATTGTCATAACCAATATAAGGTTTAATTAACTGTTAGCCATATTCCGTTGTACGAAATCCAAAGGATATTATTCTTGAGAGAAAAGAATAAATAATATCACGCAATCAGAATACTCTACACTGACACACGTAGCCTTTGAATGGCATTAGAGTTGAATTACTGCAGCCTTTTTTGAATCAAATTAGAGAAGATTTTTGTTTGCCTACAACACAGTAGAACTTGATATGTAGAAAATTTACTATTGAAAGTATCCAAAACAATGAGGTGCTTTAAAGTAAAATCAACTGAAAACTTATTATTCACTTTTGTTAAAATTGATCCTTCGTACATGATTCTATAAATTCTATAAATTCAAACATTCCGACTCTTTCGACTAGTTCTCAACTTTCTTAAGCAATAGAATATAATTTTCAAATATTTCGAATATTTTAAGTTACATTTGATCAAAAATTTGCGGTGGAATAAAGATTTCAAAGTAATTTCGCAAACAAATCAATATTTAATCTATAATTTGCATAAAAACATTCAGAAATTGTTTTGAAGTCAAAAATAGAATAATATTTCAAAACAGAGAATCAGTGATTGGTTTGATAAACAAGTAAATTAAGTTTTCGCTAGTTTTCAGATGAGAGGATGCGAGAAAACTAATAACACATTTTGTATTTGACTGATGGATATCATCATTCATTTGGTGCATCATTTTTACTGACATGAAAAATGATCAGAAAATGCAAACTTCCAATACATGAAAGTCAGCAGGCAAATAACACAAAATTTTGTTACAAGTCTTACATAAGAAGATGGGATCAAACTGAAAATCTGTCTAATAGTGTATAACACGTGATCAGCATTAAAGTCAAGCATTTTAGTTGTTTTAAGTTTGTTAGCAACCAATCAGTTCCGACATTTAAAGCTTCAGTTTTACCTCAGAACTAAATATTAAAGTTAGAAAAGGTCCTTTTTAATTGAAGTCCAGACCTTCTAATTTAACTTGATAGACAAATAGCAGACGGAACTAATGCTTGATATTTTTTATTAACTCTAACGATGCATAATATCGATAAGACTTCACTCTCATTAATGTTTGTTCAGCGAAGAATAGATTGAGATAGACTTAATGAATTATTTTTTATCACATTTAATACTTCGGTGGTCATTTTGGAATATCAAAGGGAATGTTGATTATCTTAAGCAAAATACTAATTGTATGACAGTAACCATTCCTAATAAGTATTGATATAGCTCTATTCAAAAAATTATCTGCTTAAAAATTTGATCACTAATATTTAAAGGAAAAAGTTGTGTTTATCTTAGATTTTTAACTGTTTTACATTGAAATTGAATTCCTAAAATGCATTATTTTCCAATGCCACTTTCACTATTTCATGGTTGTATGTGTTTCATTTAAATGTCAGATTAAAAGTAAACAAGATTTTAATTATTTAAAGACATTGCATTAAGAAGATTTCGTCCACTGACGTTATGGTTAGAACGATAGCAAGTTTCATCAAAAGTTGTATCGATTTAAATGGCGCTCATCTCAAACAAATTATCTCCAACCGAACATAAGAGTTTCAAATTTCATTATATTGTCATTTCTTAACTTCTAAACAATCAAAATTTCGCTTACATTCAAATAAAATTTTCAATTATAATCAAATACTTTTTTGAGCAACGCTATACAATGTCCTTCATTAGTTGTATGTTAGATTTGATTCTCGAGAAAACCGAATATTTTTGAACTCTCATTAAATCATTTGAAAACATTTAAACCAAACACTCTTTAGATTTGTTTCATTGAAATAATAGACTGAATAAAAACATAAATAATTTTGATGAACACTTTTAAGATATGTTTTAGAGTGAAATGTTCAACAAAAAAAATAATGGCATATAATTGGATTAGTCTGTTCATCGCAAAACTGGTTAATCGGTTTTGAAATGTCTTTAAAAATGACAAATTGACGTCTAACTCAAATGCTTTAAAAATGTTAGATATAGATAGGAATTTCGGTATAATTTGCAAAATTAAAATAGTTTATAATATTCTAAGAATGAGTTATTTGAAAATCTGATTATAGAAACTGATTTCGATAATAAGTTTTGGAATTGTTACGACTTGCAGCTAACTATTTATAAAATTGTGTTAGACACCATTTATCACCTCATCAAATGTTTAAATCTTTAATCACAATACAGTCTATGCAAATGTTACAAAACATTAATTTGTCATAAATTAAAAGTTTAAAATCGCAAAATGTCTTTTGCTTTTTGATTAATTTAGAGAACAAAATGTTTTTCTAATTTACATAAAAACAATTGAAAATTGACTAATTGTCTCGTTAACAATACGATACTTTCAGTTAATTTACATAATAAAAGTTATCAAAAATTCTTTGTTCAATAGAATTGAAGTAAACGTTGATTAACCCGTTTATCAAATTTATGCATATTTTAAACGTCAAACAAATGAAATCAAAATTAATTGATGCGAACAAAAGATTGTGTCTATATAAACGGTATTATATTATCGCACATACGACTAAACCCACATTTGAGTAATGTCTCAAATTTGATATAATTTTAGTAAACTTTAATCAATGAAATGTTTAACGATTTAATGTTTACTGAACTGAGAGAGCGTTTCATTGATTTAGACGACCGAATATAGAGATATATAGTATTAATAAGAGTTCAGTCATTTACGAGACAAGTCATGCTCAAAGAGTGGCATAAATGTCATGAATGAAGTGTACAGTTAAACATGCGATCAGGCGAGGAGTGAACGAAGACAGACTGGATGAACAGCAGCAGAAACGCATAAGTGCTGTCTTTCATGGTGTACAACACAAGTTTTACTTTGCTATTAAAAAATAGCAGCGATAGATCTCTGAGAATGTGATGTTTAGGTGTTGAAATACAAAACTGAAATACTCAGTATTGATGATCGAGGTGAAAGAGTTAGGATTTATTTTCACATGCTTCAGACTCTGTTTATAACTATGATGAATGATTAAAATTGTATTAAGTAACATAGATTTGAAGTGTTTAGAAAACTAACATATCCTAACAGTTCTCTTGTGTTACAAAGAGTCGTTGAAAAAGATTTAATAAATATGTCTCTAGGTTTGAAACGATAAATATTTACAAACATTTTTAATAAATTCAAAATATTTATCAAAATCTAGCTGATCACACCTTGCATCTATAAAATAATCAAACTTTTATTTCTTGGTAACTATTTTGAATGAAAATTATATAAACTTAAACAGAATTTTCTTTACTTTTAGTTCAAAGATTTACCGAACTATTGAACAAAAAACGTGCGAAATCCCAAGTTGTCTATTTATTGTTTAACATAAGTATGCTCTATATTCAACACAATAAAAGTAAATTATAGACTATTTGTGCAAATCTTCTCTATTTTGCAAGAATAAAATCAACGCCTGGCTTCAATTTCTATTTCAGTATCCGAAATAGCGAGTAACGACTCAAGTGATAGTTTAGAAATAACATAAAATTGTTTATTCCTGTTTACACATTTCACTCATCGACTTGTCTGTAGAAAACGAATTTTTCATTTTTGTTCACAGTATATCCTAAAGTTTATATTGATCTTACAGTAAATTAGCGCTCATTTGTAGCAGTCAGAGAATGAAACTTGACTTTGAAGACAAGCTCTGTGTGAATTTTTTTAAACCTAAGTATTTCTATTTACCAGATATCAGTTTAGATTGATTGAAAACTTATTTTGCTTACATATTTCACAGAAGTTTAAGATATTTATTATTTGATAAGCAAGATAAATGTTAGACTTATTCATTTTTCAATAGCCTTAAAGTTATTTCATACCTAAACTTTGGATAATCACCAGCTTAAAAAGTTTTTATTTAAATTAAGTAATTCGGATATTAAACGATCGCGAAATGAATAAAATTATTCATTATTTGTATTATGAATTAAAATCTTTTTCTTTTATTGAGTTCATTGAATCGCTTTACGAATTCAAATAAACAGTTGTCTAAATGTGTTGACATTTTCCTTCTTTTATTCATCAAAACTAACTTTTTTCATATTTAATATTCAGAATACAAACCAAACGCTTTATATTTGATGCGAAATAAGATATTTATGCAAATCAGTTAAGAGGAAGACAAGTGACGAAAAAGTATTTTTTATGGTTCAGAACTTGATTCATACGCTTTTTTGATCGAATATTAGATTCTTTTTTGATATCGTATTTCTGTAATTATGAGATCTGAATTTGAATGAAAGCTATCAGGAGAGGGAATGACATCAAGATTACCAATCTATTGATTGAATGCTTTGTATATTTTTAAAATTAGATAGCTTCTAAAATTGTTTTTGATCAGTTTTGATAGGGAATTAGAAATGGGTGAGTAAAAACGGAATAGTTACTGCTTTATAAAATATTTTTTAATTCATTTCCAGTTCGATATTTATAGTGGAAATTTGAGTCAATTTCCAAGCTATCTTTCATGAATTTTGTTCAATCCATAATAGTTGGCTTGAAGTAAAAGCAAAAATAAGTGCAAGAAGCATATTTTTGTTATGAAGAAAATTGATTACAACTTTTGCTTATGTTTTTGCTGCAATAGCTTTTAATATTTGATTGACTTTGGGCTAAATATTTGGGCAGTCGCTATGGGAAATATTCAGTGTTGTACAAACATAATGTTGCGAGGGCCAAACATATATATAAAAATACATATATATATATATAGTTAAAGTTTTATGCGAGAAATGATGCTCTTATAGCATTATCCGTTTCAATTTCCGGTATTGGCGTAAAGATTAGAAACATAATTTTAATTAATTAACCAAAAACTCTATAAATAATACATTAATATTAACGTATAACTCAATCTAATATGCCTTTACTGATTATTACGGACTTTAGCATTGTTTGTTCTCTTTCACTTCATTTTACCAATTATCGATTATTATATTCAATTTATAGTGCTGTTAACATTTGTTTAATGTTTTAAATGAAATTGGTAATATTACCAAAAAGAAGTGAATAAAAATATTTGTTGAATATAACTCAGCCAAAGGGGCTCACAGCATAATTAATTTCTCTTAATATTAAGCTATCTTATCTAACATTATATGTGTTAAACCACTATTAGCCTCACATTTCAAACAATAACTATTGAATGAAGCAATTTGTCTCGCCTGGCATTATTCATTCGTAAGATAATATTCGGTAACACGTGGGAGAAAGTTAGAAACTTTTGAATATACCAAAAAAGGTTTGATAGATTTTAAGCGTGAAATTTTTCTATAAATTCAAATCCTTATTTATGACAACATTTTGGGCTAAATATGTAAATCTATGTAAATCTGTGAAAATCCTCTTCAGAAATGATAATTTATTATTTTAGTTTTGCTGCAAATAGAGAACAATAAGTATGCAAAATATCTATAAATTTAGACTAAAGCTGTTATAATTAGGTAAAAGACTCAATATAGATGGTAATTATGGAGTAAAATTGAAAATATGTAAGCTATTCAAAAGCATTATCGTTAAAACATAAATAAAGTAATTATTGAATACAATTTGCAAAATTTCAACAAAAGCTCAGCAAAGTTTAGTTTAGTTTAAAGTTGAAAAGTTTATTGTAAAAATAATAATTGGTTAGTTTATTGTTTATATGTCACAATTGAAATGAAATAATTGTTTACAGGTTTAGGACTGAATCAAATATTTCGCTCAAAGAGTGATAGGGATTACGTGAATTGAATAGTAAGTGAGTTTTGAAAATGTCATTGAGGCATATATATATTTTTGATGATTCAACAATAATCAAAATTGCTTTTCGCGACGCATAATATAAACGATAAAGCGCTTTCTCTTGTAAAGCCTATTTTTCTCTTTATATAAATGCGATTAATTATTGGTTTTATCGAGCAATAAACCAAAATATAGTCAATACTTAATATGAAAAACAAACAATAGTCCCAAATAATCAATTAATAGGACATAATATAATCTATATATTTACGCTTGCTGGAGAGCTAACGTTTAGCTATAATTGATCGAACTGAATGGAGTGATGGACAGCTTTTGACAACTATTTGAAAGTGTAAGCGCACGAAAAAAGTAATAAATTCTATGCAGTGAATAAGCAATAGACTCTCAATGAATAATTCATTCGATAGCTTAATAAGGCAAATAAATAGGAAAAAATTCTATTTTATACCATAACAATAAATTGTTCCGTAAATAACAACACTTGTACTAAACTCTATAGCTTTCTGAATAAGAAAAGTTTTTTAAGTGAATTTTTTTAATAAGAATAAATAACTTTGTAATAGAACCGAATATCGTTTAGGAAAAACCACTTTTTCTAATCCTCACAACTGAAATCTTTATCATTTATTCAACTCTAGTTTCTCGACATTACCACAAATTATAGTTGGCTTCAATACTAAACGCTCTAATTTTGTGGAATCCAAAATCTCTTTTAATCACAATAAGTGGACATCGATTTAGATGACCAGCTGTTCAGTAGTTTCTGAACGAATATTCTGAGAGTCTGTGTGACAATTCTATCAAATGTGGAAATCTTATAATCTTATACTTAATCTTAATCAGCAGACATCGTATAAAGTGGTTCATATAGGAATACTTTTTTACAGATATCTAAATAAAATTGACAAATATTAATGTCTTAACAACTATAGGATCGCACAGTTTTGTAATAGACGTAAAAGCAAAACATTAGTTATGAATACACCTGAAGGAGAAAAGAGAAAATATTTTTCTCTAGTTTTATATTTGGATTATAAAACTTATGAGTTTCTGTTTATCCGCTTTTTTCTTGTCTTAAATGTATTGAAATTTGTGTTCATTTTATTGATTGATTGAATCAAATGTAATTTATAATACATTTTGAAGACAAACAATTCATGACTTCTTAAATGAATAAAAGAGGATATGAGAAGAGAACAGAATATCCTGTTTTTACTCTGAATCTATTTGTTTTTAATCCTTGAGATACCGTTCATTTTGATTACTTCCAATTTTTATTTATTTTCAATTAAACAAAAATTGAGTGAAATTTAGGGATAAGAAGGAAGAATCTAGTTAGTCAAGTGATGAGGTAACGAGACAATAATTGCCAAATATATTTAGTCACTACATCAATTGAAGGCTGAGAGAGAAAGAAGTGAACTAACGTTTGGAGTCTAAAGTGTGGAATCATTGTTAAGTTTAATGATAAGTTGGAAATTGCACTCTTTTTTCTATACCTTAACAATTTGAGATAAGATAAGAAATTGCAATAAAAGATGGCTCAAACGCTTTAAACTATTGAAAACAAATTATTTAAAGTTACAAAAAAAACGAAATATAAGTAAAATAACACCTTATTTTCACGATTATAGCCCGCAGGCTATATAAGAAAAAAGTGAAACTTTTGATAATTTTAGCACTGCGAACCATATATAGTGCGCGGGCAATAGTTGGAAAGATAGGGTATTAAATTGTCTTCAAACAAAGTCAGTAAAAATGAGATTAGACGACAAATTATTAGCAGAAGTAGGCATCGAGTACATCATACGAATAAGAGAATTGAGCCTAAATGGCAATCAAAATTAATGTTAACTCAATTTGCCTTTGGACAAATAAAAGTTTGGCATTAGTCATTGAAAAATCTATTACTTATCCAATATAAGCAAAATGTGATACTAAATCAAATTTGTTATGAAAGTTTACCGCACAAGTCATAATGAACTTATATTCTATAAATCCTCTGCTGATTCTGTGGACAAATCGTTAGTTGATTTCTTCTCTTTCTGCCTTTAATTGTTAGATTTGAGCTAAGTTGAAGGTCGGTATTGTTTGCATTTTCATAGCATTTTTAAATCAAGTATTCAATCAATTTGTAATAGACGTTTTGAAATTTTACAAGTAAGAGTTTGTCTAATAATTTCAAGTTTTTAATCACTCAAAGAGTATTTGGCTGCAAAACATCTTTGTATTTTGCATTGGTTCGTCTCGTTGTTTGTTGACAACTTTAATCAGCGAATATTTGAGACCAAAGTCCACTGTTTCTATACTTTTATATATACTTATACTATTGCTAAAATTGAATCGTTTTGAACAACTTGTCATATATTTGGTTAATATTAAACAAATCAAATCAAAAATACAAATAAAACAAAAGATAACTTTGAAGCACAAAAATTTTGTGTTTAAGATTTGCAAAAGTTCAATATACTCAAGTAAACTCGAATTGTGAACAGTTTGTGATCAAAGTTTGTTCGATAAGTGGTTACAAAATAAAGATCTAATTTCTTATTAAAAAGTGATTTAAGAGTTAGTAAAAAGTTTGTTAAACAAATCATAAGAAAACTAACCGAATGGTTGTTCGTAAGTCGCCGGCGATTGTTGTTCTTCACAATAAATTAGATCCAAATGGAAACAAAACACGAGTAATAATACAAATAAAAAGTATGTAAAACACAAATAATATCGAACTGAAAGCCAAAAGTAATCCATTGAAATCACTTTATTTATAATAACAGTAATTGACGTGTAATATAATCAATACAACTGTTGTCTCACAGGTTTATGTCTCACTTCTTAGACATGAATTTGTGGACAATAATAGTTGTGAAGTATACAACTTATGGCACATATCATACAATATAGTCGATAGTGAAGTGACTTTCATAGAGAAGATGATGCTCACTGTGCTACACTGTAGTCTCGATTGAGTGTTTGCCAGTTGTTTGGCAAAGTTTGTGTGTGTGGAGCATGTCTTTAGTGACGATATCTCGTGTGCACAAAATACAATAATTAATTCTAGAATTAATGGTTAGTGAAATGTGAATTCAATTATTCGGGCCTAACATTATTTATGTAGATAGGAATAATTAATTATTTTTTCTATACTCTTGTTTTACTTCAAAACTTTTATAATTTAAGTTATATTTCTTAAGACTATTAGTTTCGGTCACGATATTAATCATCAATTCTTTATACTAAACCTTTGAAGACTTTATTACTTTTGAAAGTCTAAAAACTTTTCATATGATGACCACAACTAATGATGAGAAATGAAAACTTCTATTAAAACTTTTCTTTTCAAATACACTTGTCTTAAAAACAATAGTTAGTAAAAGATAATTAATTATTTCTATCATAAATTAAAACTCTTTCATTGTATTAAATAAGTGTTAATTGAATTCGCATTTCACTAACCATTAATTCTAGAATTAATTATTGTATTTTGTGCACACGAGATATCGTCACTAAAGACATGCTCCACACACACAAACTTTGCCAAACAACTGGCAAACACTCAATCGAGACTACAGTTAGCACAGTGAGCATCTTCTCTATGAAAGTCACTTCACTATCGACTATATTGTATGATATGTGCCATAAGTTGTATACTTCACAACTATTATTGTCCACAAATTCATGTCTAAGAAGTGAGACATAAACCTGTGAGACAACAGTTGTATTGATTATATTACACGTCAATTACTGTTATTATAAATAAAGTGATTTCAATGGATTACTTTTGGCTTTCAGTTCGATATTATTTGTGTTTTACATACTTTTTATTTGTATTATTACTCGTGTTTTGTTTCCATTTGGATCTAATTTATTGTGAAGAACAACAATCGCCGGCGACTTACGAACAACCATTCGGTTAGTTTTCTTATGATTTGTTTAACAAACTTTTTACTAACTCTTAAATCACTTTTTAATAAGATATTAGATCTTTATTTTGTAACCACTTATCGAACAAACTTTGATCACAAACTGTTCACAATTCGAGTTTACTTGAGTTTATTCAACTTTTTATAAGTCTTAAACACAAAATGTTTGTGTTTCAAAGTTATCTTTTGTTTTATTTGTATTTTTGATTTGATTTGTTTAATATTAACCAAATATATGACAAGTTGTTCAAAACGATTCAATTTTAAAAGTGAATATATATTAAATAAACACATTATAAAAGTATAGAAAAAAGTATTATTTAAAGGTTAAATCGAATTTGGTCTCAAATATTTTCTAATTGAAAGTTGCCAATAATGAATGAGACAAACTGAAACAAAGTATAAAACTAAAGATATTGTGCGTACAAATACTCTTTGGGAGGTTAAAAGCTCTAAACTATTAGATAAACTTTTATCTGAAAGTTTTCAATACGTTTATTATAAACTGATTGAACATTTTACTTAAAAGCGTTATCAGAATACAAACAACACTCAACTTAAACCTAACAAATCACTAACATATTTGCCAATTGTTTCATTATCTCATTAACTAAACTTTTCTTTTTTATCTCTAAATTTCACTCAATTCTTGTTTAACTAAAAATAAATAAAAATTACAAGTAATCAAAATGAATGACATCTCGAAGATTAAAAGGAAACTGATTCAGAGTAAAAACAGGATATTCTGTTCTCTTCTCATATCCTCTTTTATTCAGTTAAGAAGTCATGAATTGTTTGTCTTCAAAATGTATTATAATTTACATTTGATTCAATCAATCAATAAAATGAACACAGATTTCAGTGCATTTAAGACAAGAAAAAACCAGATAAATAGAAACTCATAAGTCTTAAAATCAAAATATAAAACGAGAGAAAAGTATTTTTCTTTTTTCTCCTTCAGGTGTATTCTTAACCTAGTGTTTTGTTTTAAGTATATTACAAAACTGTGCGATCCTATAGTTGTTAAGACATTAATATTTGTCAATTTTATTTAAATATCTGTCAAAAAAGTATTCTATTTATGGACCACTTTATACGATGTCTGCTGATTAAGATTAAGTATAAGATTATAAGATTTGCACATTTGATAGAATTGTCACACAGACTCTTACAGAATACTCTTTCAGACACGATTGAACTGCTGGACGTCGAAATGAACGTCCACTTATTATGATTAAAAAGAGATTTTGGATTCTACAAAATTAGAGCATTTGGCAATAAAAAGAAACTGCTACTTGTGATAATGTCTGAAAACTAGTACTGAATAAATAATAAAGACTATAGTTGTGAGTATTAGGAAAAATGAGTTTCTTTTAAACAGTTACAAAGTGAGTTTATTCTTATTAAACAAAATTTGCTGTGTTTGCACTTAAAAGTACTTTTTTTGATTAGGAAATATGGCAACATTAATATCAATTTTTATTGCCATCTAAGATAAAACTTGTTCTATTAGTTTCAAAGTTTATATCAAATTTTTCTTCTTGTATATCAAAAGCCAATAATTTTATTCCGTTGTTAAACCATTAGATGAATCATTTATTGAGAAACTATATATTTATTGTTATAAGAAAATCGTTATTTTTTTATTTCCTTGCGCTTACACTTTGAAAAAGTTGTCATACGCTTCCAAAACATTCAATTGGATCAATTAAAGCTTAAGTTAAACTATTTCTCTTTACAAACATAGATATATAGATTGTATTATGTTTTATTAGTTGATTATTTGCTCTTCATATTAAACATTTACTATATTTTGTTCATTGTTTGATAAAACGTATAGTTAACTGCATTTGTATAATAAAACGAACAAAACTTTCAACTCAAAGCTTTTTGTCTACTTTATTATATGGTGAAAAAGCGTCTCTAATTAGTGTTGAATCAGCAAAATCTAAATTATTCTTATAAATGGGTCGGTCAGATTCCTCACATTTACCACAGTTTTTAGGAGTTACTTAGAATTCAACTGATGCTATCTCTATGGCTTTGGAATTTAGAATTTTTGACAGTCTCAGACTCTTGCAAATATTGTTTGATTTGATGAATAATCGCTCGCATGAAGCTATGAATAAATGTTTTGATTTGGAGTATGCAAAATTTGACAAAGGTTTGACACGTTCTTAAAAATTTGAAATATGCAATAAAACGGTCAGTTTTATTTAGGCTGCAAGACTAAAACTCACTTGAACACGATGAAATACTACTAAATAAAGAAAAAAGCATCAAATAATAATTTTTTAAATATATGGGTAATATGAAAAGAAAATCGAGAAAAAATTTAATCATCATGAGAAATTCTAAATTCTAATTGAAAGCACAAGTCTCGACTGTTTAAGTTTTCTCTAGAAGTGTTAGAAACAAAGTTAAATTGCCTTAGGGATAAACTTAGTGCTCATTTCAATTTCAATTTTTGATATAAAGAGTTGATGATCTATCTACATCTTTTTATAAGTAAAAATTCTAAATTTAAATATTTCTCTTTCAAATTCAGATATTAAGACCTTTAAAAAGTATTTAAATAGCCTTTAATATCTACGATTGATTTCGAATTTTATTTGGAAAATTAATTATCATTTTTAAATTGAAAATTGATATAAAATATATGTAGCTTTTGAAGAAGTGCCTTAACAAATAGGCCTTTTACTATGTATTAAAGATACTTTTTAATATTGAATCCAATATGAAAAATTTTTGATGCAAATTAAATGCCTATTTGCTAAGACACTTCTTCAAAAACATGCTACATACTGTAAGTTAAAATAATAAAATTTTTCGTTACAGCCGCCCAAATACCACTATAAGGCTGTTTGGGCAAAAATGTCACTAAAATAGTCACTTTGCAACAAAATCAATTTGAATGTCTAATTCAATCATTAATTTTAATAAAACTTGCAGAAACAACTTTTTCAACTATTATTAACATTTTACCTAATTATTCCAGTTTCAGTATGAATTTATCGATCCCTTGCACATTTATTATACTTAATTCACAGCTAAAAATCAAATAAATTTATATTTCCAAAGCGGATTTAAGCAGATTTACATATTTTGCCTCAAAATTTCTGTCATAAATAAAGATTAAAATTTTGAGAACAAAAATTTCTAAGTATAAAACTGACCAATTGTTTTAGAATGTTTAATAAGTGGCAAGTTTGACTTTTATTTCACCGAACAATACTGCGTGAAAAACATTTATCTATATAGGACTAAAGTTGCAAAATATTATTATGTGAGTGAATAAGCTCTCAATCCTAATACCGGATGAGACAAATTGTTCGATTCAATAGTAATTCACAAAATGTAGGTTTTATATAAGGCATATAATGCAACAAAGGCAGCTTAATATCAGAACCACTTAATTATATAATATTTGTATAGCACTGATGTGTGCTCTTTTCATATTTTTCTATAGTTATTGTTGACATATTACGTCGAAAGTGAACCAAATATAAAAACAAAAAATTCAGTCAAATTCAGTCATCTTCATTTATAAGGAAAACTTGTTTTCAGCTTTATTGTGCTTTCATTCTAGTCAATTGTTGTAGATTTGTTGTGAACTTTCGTTAAACTTCCTAATAAATCTTTCTATATTATCAACAATAGTTTTAAGCTATTTTTGAACAAAGTTTCAAATATTTTGCTGCGCAATCGATTCTAAGTTTTTACGCATTTTTATTCTCTTTGAAATTTAAGAAACAGAAATATTATGAGTAATCTTGTCCTACAATAAAACCAAGTTTATATTTAATAGATTGATTTTCTAGTTATCTTTTCCTATCCTGATTACTCTCATTCAGATTGAAAGCTCATAATTAACTAGAAATAAGATATCGGAAAAGAATCTAGTATTTCATCTAAAATGCACACAAAATCCAATTTTAACTTTTAAAAAATTTTTACCAAATAAAAACTTTTTCATCAATTGTCTTTCCCCTCAACTGATTTGCATAAGAGTCTTATTTTGCATCAAATATAGCATTTGGTTTGCATTCTGAATATCAAATATGAAAAAGTTAGTTTTGATGAATAGAAGAAGAAAAATGTCAACACTTTTAGACAACTGTTTATTTGAATTTGAAAAGCGATTCAATAAATACAACAATAGGAATAAAACTGATTGAATATAAAAACATTGAACAAAATGTTGCGTTTTTTGCTTCATTCAAATCGAGAACATTTGATTGAACCCAAATAGTTGTTTGATAGTTAGAAATTTTCAAAATTCCAGACATTAAATAACTGTTTATCTAATGATAAGATGAGAAAATCTGTTATTTTTGTGCTCATCAAATAAGAAATATTTGAAAGTTTAGTGAAATATAAAAATAAAATGTGATCGCTGTTAGCACTAGTCAGATAAAAAGTATTTACTATTTGTTTAGAGTAACGAACGCAAATTTTGATGGCTTTGAAAATGATATAAACTTGAGTTTATTTTGTATTGAGAAATGAACAATGCTTTCTCTATATACTTAACTAGAGTTTGAAAGCTGCAAGTAACGCAGCCTAACCTGTAAACACATCTAATTAGTCAGCTGTATACGACATTAAACGAATTAATAAAGTTTCAAATTTAAGGCACCCTTACTATAAAAGTTTGAAGTGATTGAAGAACAAAAATTCGAAATGAATGCCCTGGGTGTATCTCTATTTAGATCGGATATAAGCTTAAACTGAAAACTCTTAGTTGTAGTATTGACTGTTACTCATTTACTATTATCAAAATTGATAGATAAAAATACATCATCATCTAATAGGTGATCAAGTTTGAAGGTTTATTAGAATGAAAAAGTTTGACAAGTTATACGTGAAATAGTATATTTTATGCTATTAAATAAACTACACGAGTCGATCAGTGCAAGTGCAAACAACAATAGGGATTTATATATGCTTCTAAACTAACATTTCAGACATTTCTAACTATTTTGGATACTATTTTAAAATTTGTGTCAAAGGTAGATTTTATTTTGCGAAATAATCTAGATTTGCACAAACTCTATAATTTACTTTTATTGTGTTGAATATAAAGTTGTATTTACGTTAAGCAATCAATAGACGACAAGGGGTTTCACACCTTTTTATATTCAGTAGTCGATGAAGTATTTTGACGAAAATAACGAATATCTGCCAAGAAAGTAAAGCGAGGCAACTTTAATATATGAATGTAAAGTATAGTTTGGTTGCTTCTAATTGATACAGCATCTACTGAAAAGATTGTCTTCTTTAAATCCTCGAAACTTGCTGACTAAACGTTTTTTAACTCCTAACAATATACTGTTAGCACTGTATTATGCGAATCAATCCTATTTCTCGTTCTCTAAAATGTTCAAACTTCTAATTCTTAATACTGTCTGAATCTTCGATCGTTAATATTAGTCGCGAAAGCAGTCTGAAAGATTACAAAATCAATGGTAACTGATTCTGATCGGTAACTGATTCTCATCGATGACTCGTATTAAAGTTTTGTATATGAAATGTAGACATGATTTTTGAGAGATATTTAGCTGCTTTCTCTCTTTCATTGGAATAAAAGCTTATGCTGTGAACTAGGAGAGATAGATTTTAAGCTCCTTCTGCAATGGTTTATCTATTCTTTCTTCTCTTCATTCAATTTTCGACTGATCTGATGCTTAACTGTACACTTGATTGATGGCATTTGTGCTTCTCTTTGAGCATCGTTTGTTTCATAAATGACCCAATTTTTATTAACAGTATATCATGTATTCTAATGAATGATATATTCTCTTGAGCTGAGTAAACATTAAACCTTAAAAATATACAAACTATAAAATATGATTGAAATATAGTGTTAACTGTCTTCAAATACAAAACGCTTTATATATACAAAAGGTTTTTGTTGCTGTCAATTAATTTTGACTCAATTTGTTTTACACTTAAAATATTCACAAATTTGATAAACGAATTAATGAAGTTTAACGTGAATCTGATGTGATTAAGCAATCAGATAAAAGCTGCTCTTCCATGTAAATTCATTTCAATAGTGTACTTTAGCTAGCTACTATTGAGTCAGCTTTGATTTACTCTTGAAGTAAATTAGATAAAGAATTGGTTCTCTTCTTAATGAATTAAAAACAATAGACATTAATTCTAGTGAATTGTTCAACTTTAAAACTTAGTCTGCAAAAAATTAGTATCTTATGTTTCGCATAAACAATATTGTATTGAACATTTTTGCAGCTTTATCAGTTTTGAAGAAACTTCACAAATAATAATCCCTTATGAATTATAAAAACTTTAAATGTATTTATCAGATTCAGTTTAAATAACAACATTTTCGGGTTACTAAGTTTTAGAACTTTATGAAGCTTTAGTTTTACAAAATATGGAAAAATGTTACTTATATCTGAAATTCTGAAAGTATTGAAGTAAAATCATTTAATTATTTTTATCACTAGATAAAACTTTTGAAAAGATTTGAAAACTTATTCACCAATCTATGCTTTAAAGTTAGTGAATTGCGGCATAAAACTGGAGTCGTATTAAAAGAAAATTTTTAACCACGTTTCATAAGTCTTTTATGAAAATAATTTTTGCTTTCGATTGTCCATATTTTAATAACTAAATGGATTTGAAACTGAGCTTTCATTAGTTTAATTGTAGTTGAAAGATATTTCTGACTATTTTTGTAAGTGAAAAATAAAAATAATGTGAAATATTCTAATTATTTAGCATATTCCAACTGTTTTAAAATCATATTTTTGGTTAAGATAATGCATATTTCATATAATATTAAAATAATGAGCAAAGAATAAAATATCATAAACCATAATTCATTAAAATTACCTTAAGCTGAGTTTCGTGGAAAGCATTAAGAAAGCTCTACTCTCGTGCACGTTGTACATTATTTGGGTTAATTAAGGACCAGACATTATTTCAGCCTGTTATTTGGCTCGAGAGTCAAATTAAAATGTCTAATATTCAATTTAGCTAAACTCTCTAACTTTTATGCTTGTTTTTATGACAAAATTTAGATTTACAGCAATTTTCATTTTAAAACTGATTGCTTCATGATTAAACCTAAAACCACTAAAACGTTAGTCTGTTATGCCAATCACATGGTACCTACTCTTTAAGATAGATTTTTCTGTTTCGTATGATCTTTATATACAAGACTTGTTACAAATTAAATTTTGTGCTATTTTTGTGTATGCTTTCATCTTTTGAGCACTTGCAATCGTGGACAGTTTTTCATGTCAGAAGAAAGATGATGCGCAAAATAAATGATAAGACCTAGTCGTACATCACTAAATTGATTTCAGGTTTTCACTAATATACATCTGAAAATCTTCCAAAACTTTATTTATTAAAGTATTCGCAGGTTCTATCATTTAAATTAAATTTGTTCAATAGTGTCGGCTCTCTTACAAGAAAGAAATTTCTAGTTTTTTATACTAATTAAAGATTAAACATACATTTTCCTCACGTAAATTTTGCTGTCATGAGAAACATTTCGTTATATACTTTTGATGCAAATAATTTAGTCAGACAATTTTCAAATTTGACCCAATAACTTGATTGAAATTTTGCATGAAAAGTCAAAAGAATCAGAATATTCTAAATTTATAACCATGTGCAGAAAAAATGTGCACAAACTTTGACGCTAAGTAAATCTTGAAATTGGAATCGATTTAAATCTAGAATGACTTCCTGAATCATTTGACATGCGATGGGTTCCATTCAGACAAAAAGCCAACTTCTTAGTGTAATTCCCAATAATTTGTTATAATCTTCATGTGTGTCAGTATAGAGTATTTCGATTGCGTGATATTTCCTACTTTCTCACTGGAAGAGAAATATTCTTTGATTGCATACAGCAGAATATCGCTAATAGTTAAATCAATCCTATAATAGTTTTCAGTTCTTATGTTCAAAATCAAAAAATAGAATTTAACTGAAATTTTTTCATTATTTAGTTGAATTCTGTATTCCATACATAAGATTAATGTAGGACTATCGATATAATAATTCTGTTGTTGAAATATCATATCCGTCATACTTGTCTTAATGTAAATGAATCTCAAATAAGTTTAGATGAAAATTTTAATTTTTCTCATAAATTTTCCAAAACTGTTTCATAAAATATGAATAAAATTTCTAAATTAAAAAGTTAAAGAACAACTTGTTTTCATAATTTATTTTAAGAAATATTTTATGAACTATTTTTTAAATAATTAAAATTGATCACAATAGAAGCTATCAGAAGTGTATTTTAGAGCGAGTATTGACTGTCTTGAATAGAAAAAATTGCTTATTAACACATTTTCCCACTAATAAATATAACTGGTTTTGTGGTCACGAATGTGTTCTCAATTTCGATCCAATTCCTAGTATTAGTTAGTGTTTATAGCTGTAAAAGTATGACTTTTTGATTATAAGAGATTTATAGCTGTGCCCGAGTGAGTGATAACATCAAAATTAAAAAGTGAGAGAATATTCATATCATTAATCGCTAATCATTAATAACTGATGTAATTAACACAAACTTTCACATGAGCGATAAATTTATTTGATTAATACTTTGCTCATTAATCATTTATAAATTGGAAACCATTTTTGCATTGATAGCGAAAATTTCTAACGAAATTTATTTACGCATTTAATGATAAGATAATTCAAATATAATTTTACTCCATAGCTAATGATATTAATTCATATAATGAGCATAAAAAGTTAATTTGGAGAAATTGAGCTAATATTTATATAATATTGGTATAAATAAGAATATTTAAGAATAAGAGACATATATTTCAGTAAAATATTATATGATTTGACGATTCCTTAGATGGGGATGAATCAAATTTTTATTTTCATTATATTTTAACTGAATATTCTCACTTTAAGCTTAAATGAAGAATCATATATCGTTCCTACTTATTGATGATTAAAAATGTTTTCCCAATCTTTACAACTTTGATATTTGGTTTCTTGAGAATACCGTCCACTTTGAAAGATGTTTTATTAATTGATTCCGCAAATTACTTAGTTGAAACACTTAATACAATGAACTTATAAGTTTAATTTTCATTAACAATTAATTAAATCATGTTCTGTTTAACATTGAGTATATTTCTTATTTTAAGAATCTATTAATTATTTTAAATAACAGTAAAGTCATTTCAACTATGAATCCATAAAAATTCATGCCTCAATCTGGCTTATTAGATCTCGCAGTCATCGTTCCAAGACAGTTTAAAATCAGAGGAAGTGTCAAAAGACTTTTAGGAATTTCAAGGTTTTTACTATAAGCAGAGGAAGGCCAAGCATTGCATTTTCCGGAAGTCAGTCAATTCCTGGACTGTCCTTTCCATTCTAGTATGTCTGATCACAATGGGACTTGAATAAATTCTAGAAAAGCAAATCGAAAAAAATCTAACAATTTGTAGAGAATATTGACCTGCAAAAAATACATAGAACATGCCTCACAAGAGCTGATCCAGAAGTCAAGTTGAATTCTACTACATTTTCATCTAGACACGCACTCATTCAAACGTTCTCCTTACTTCTAATTCACTTAGAACCCATTTTATTGCTCTCCCATGTGATGTCCAACGAGAGCAAAAAGTCTCAAAAATCTTAAAATAATATCATTTATGGTGCAGTTATGTCGTGATTGTGAGCCTATATTAATGTTCTCTGAACTTGAAAAACACATTTCCTGAACATTTTGAGAACTTTTTGATTCAGTTGAGAATTATTTTTTTCACGCTTGATATATATTAATAAAAGCTTTTAAATTACAGAAATACATATATGACTTATATATAAATCTGTGAATCATCGCTAGAAGTACTCTTTTCTGGAGAAAACCCATTTTTGTTTCCGACAAAACTTTCTTATTATCAGACTTCCTATAAGAGTATGAGAAAAAATCTCGCATCAGTTATAAACTTGTTATATATCTTATACTTTATTATGCGTAAATGTTAAACACGTTTATAATATTTTTCTTCATTCTTTGTTTATTCCGTTTACATATCATTTAATATAAGGCTAGAAATTCAAGTTTTTATCTTGGAGAGCGTACAAAACATAATAAGAAGCAATAAAGTATTTCTAGAATACAATCATAACATTTGGCTTTGAAAAAAACATCAACACGTGTATTACACACACTATGAATAAGTTTTAAATCATTTTACCCAGCAGAATTTTTCCCATACAAATGTTTTATTTTTTCTAAAAGCGATATTTCAAGATACATGCCGCAAAGTGATCGATCATTCGTTGTGCTTTTTCGTATAGTTTTTGCCTACATTATGTTTCCTAGTTCTCTAAAACAATCATTTTTTCGGTAATTCATTTTTAATATAGTTTATTGTGATTGAGCTCGACGTTTGAAAAAATTCGATGTGTAAATAATCTTGCTTATTTACTATCAGAAAGATGAGTGATATTATGTTTTCAGTCACACTGGGAACAGGGTTTGTATGCGATAAATAAAATCAAAAATATATTCTTAATTAAGTATTGCTTTGAAATTTCTAGTTAATGATTGATTCTCTTAAAGAATTTTCTTTCAACCCATTGTTATTCGAATAGAATTGACGGTAGCTTCTGAGGATCATTCGTATAGTTTCGAGCTGTCAGTTAGAGTGTGATCATTAGTCACAATGAAAAATGAAAAACTTTTACAATAAACTTGAACCCAATGCTCTTATGATAGGTATAAAAGAAGTAAATACTTCGATAAATAAGGTTAAAAGATTTAATGAGGAAAATAGCAAGTGTTTTACTGATATTTTGTCTGTTCGATTTGGATTATTTGTATTGCATGTAAGAATAATGTAATCTACATGCGACACCAATTCGAATCACGAATTAATATTCAATGAGATCAATTCAATACAATCATTAATTTTAATTAACAGCTCAAATATTTATTTAAGTCTCTACTCAAATTTTACTTCTAGTCTAATAAAAGTCATTCATTTTCTGATGGGTTTTAATTGATTTGAGTCGAGTTTGTATTATGTTTTACACAAATAAACATCAATTCAGTCAATAATCAATTTGAAGCATTTTCTTAATACAAATTCTTTATTTCAAGTGTTGAACAAATGATTTGGTGCCAAAATCATATTAAATACCGATTTGTTTATGTGAAAAACTGCATTAAATGGTTAGACGTTTGTCTTTCAAGTATTCGTTCATAACTTTTGTGATTCCGACTCAAAGTTATAATTGTTTTGTGTACTCAACGCATGACTTAATCCCTTATTTTAGTGAAAGACTCAATCATTCAATTTCTATATTATGGCAAAAGATATTTAGAAGAAAGTCAAATAAGTAAAAAGTGATGGAATCCAAGTAACAAATGATTGATGTGGTGATCATTGAATTACATTAATGTTGTTGTGATCCAAGAATTGATTCTCTATTGACTTAAGAAAACAATTAGAATCAGATTTTGTTGTCTTACGCCAAATGACTCGAATTATAAATGAATAAATCATTCTATTTTTCATATATCAGTATATTTTTGAGTGTATTTGTGTACACAAGTGAAAATTATAAATGATTTCACGCTGTCTTCTGTTGGGTTTATTCTATGAGCAGCTAAACTCGTCAATTAAAGGTTTAATCGAAAGTTTCAGTTTAAGTAATATATTATTAGTTATTTTCGAAATAAAGTTTAGATACTTCTAATTGAGTGTGATATTGAAAAAAAATATTAAAGAAGCTAACTAAAGAAGGTAGTTTAACTGAAAGATAAAAAGGTTTATTGACAATTTTGGTTGGTATTGAGTGGGTTATTTCCGTTATCAGATTGACATTATTCTAAAACAATTCGGAAATGATTAATGCCTTAACATAAAAGCTTGGTGTTGGTATATTTTTCAACATTTTTACGTTAAAAGTAGCTTCATTTACGGCTCATAAATTCTTGCAGTAATGTCACACAATAGCTATTAACGCAAGTGATATAACAAATGAGTCATTTGTTTAGTCCATAATTTGAGTCAATATTTTCTATGGAGAGCATTGTATTCCCAGAGCTATAAGAGCTATTCATATTTTTGTATACTGTCGACCGATAAATGTGTTTATTAGCTCTAAAATAATGTACAAAAGTTGATAACGTTAGGGTGAAATGGCTGGTTCAAATATGTGTTAAGTATATTCGTATTAATCAATAAATGTACACAACTTTTCATAAGAGTTTGCAGTGAATAATCAGTTCCGATAAGACTTGAATTTTTGTTAATTTTGAATTATGACACTTTGAATCTTGAAGAACTAGTAAAAAACTAGTAAAAAACTAGTAATCCAAACAACTTAAAAGTGAAAAGCATTTTCTATTGAATCGAAAGCTTTATTTTGTTTTAGTAATATTGTCAATCAAATCTCTTAATGACAGCACAAACTATTTACAAATTTTGTATAAAGGTATTTAACTACTATTAGTAGCAACTAATTGCATTTAATTAAATATCAATTAAAGTGTTGGTTATCGAGTCATTTCATTCATAATATTATTAATATTAATACAAAAAGACCTTCGACTGAGCAAAAAGGACTTTATTTTTAGCCATTTTGAGCACGACTTATAAGTTGTTTGGACTACTAATTATTTATTTGAAGATTGAAGATACGATGTTAAAAGGTTAAGAAAATTAGAAGTCCTAACAGAACAAACTATAGAATTACAAACTGACACTTTTATGAGAATAATCAGTGACTAACAGTATGATATTGATTGTGCTTTGCAATGGCTAACTTACTATTATTTGAATGTCTCGTTCCTCTTGTCTTATCTAAGCGCATCAAGGATTAATCCGGGACAAATATACAACATTGGTCGATCGACAGTACTTATGTGTTAAATGTACTATGAACTATGTTAAACTATTTTCACAGACAGTCGATTTATTTGAATTAGACTGACAGCTGCCCAAAAATCGTATTTAATTAGTGTTGGCATCAGTTGATGGTCTAATTTCCTGTACTGTAATAGAGAATATCGAATCAAGCATTTGAGCGTAATTTGCGTTTTGCCGCTACTACTCGTTAACAACGTTTTACCACCAATAATACCAATAAAAGGATCTCTCTTTTTCAACCATAACATATGTAAGCCCTAAACCCAGATAATACTGAGATCATTGATAAAGTAACCCTTAGTTTTGCTAAAGCAAAAGCAAATCTTTTTCACACTAATACCTTGTTATTGGAAAAGTCTTTCATCAGCTTGTTTGATATGTGAATACAAAGTCTTACAAATTCTTACATTAAAACTAACTAAAAACAATTTTTATTTTTTTTCAATCGAAATTTAGTTCAAGATTCCTGTTAAGGATTTCAAAATTTCATGGTATCTTGAGAAACCTTGAAAATTATAATTTTAGAAGTTGTGGATCAAAAATCGATAAATGAATCAAATATTTTGCAAACTCATGTTTTCCAACAACTATGTATTACTGTACAAGTTTTATCACATCGATTGGTAAACTTTTACTAGAACAAATTCTATTCATTTTTGAAGGCGTTTATTTCTACGGCAACTTTTATATATTCTTTCGTCTCTTCACGCATATTAATAAGATCAATGCAAAGGAATCTAATAGACAAAACAAAATATGAAGAGTTAGATTGTATTTGATTGGAAAAGATCTTTCTCATTCTCTTTTATGTCTTTACTTTTTCTGCTCTTCACTTCACTGTAATATTAGATTCCTTTTGACTAACGATCAGAGCAATAAATATTGCTGAAGAGATCTAGTAATGAGAAGTGAGACTACTCTATCTTACCATATAATAGAATAACTAACGATCTTGATAACAGTCAAGAATATTCTGTTAAATTTATATTTCGCTTAAAATTTGGTTAACATATTCTCTAATTCTTGTAGTAAACTTAAAAGTTTTCTCTACTATTAGAGTGTGAGACAAATTTTTTTGGAATGAATTATTTTGATCAGATAGCTTTTAAAGGAATTTCAATTTCGTTAAAACTTCACTTAGTTTATAGACTTTGTAGAAATATTTCGTTAGAATAATGAATTTTTAAAGCCTCAGTTCAATATTAACTATTCATATTTACATTGATGAATTTCTTACGAATTCTTTAGCTGTTAGATTATTGAGAATGTTTTTTATTTAAGCTATGTTTAAACTTCCGAATGTGCATTAAAATGCCACAGAGTTTGCTGTTAATTGAAACAGTTATTAACATATTCACAATATTCAAGTATTAAATCATGAAAATGAAAATATATTAAATCTGAAATTAGTTCAGTAACAATCGTTTTATAAGCTAAATTCTCTATAGATTGTCAAGTAAAACTAAAGTTTTTTCATTTAATTTTCTCGATTACTTCAATTTCATATAGAGTACACTTCAGTTTTTTATTGTATCAGAAATCACTAGTAAAAAACATTTTCACAGTTTTTTAGAAGCTGAGCTACTTTGAGTAGCTTTTAATCAATAACATAATAAAAGTGTTGTTCATTAATATTGATTATTCGTTTTTCTGCTCTTTTTTCATAGAAAAGCCTTTCTTGAAGAAAAGCAAACAAAAATTACATTAAATGAAGAAAATGTATAGTTTGAAAAAGTTTTGTGATAATAATGAGTTCGTATCGAATGTTAGCATTTCATTATTCAACAATTTCAATATTCAGAGTATTAAAAGTAAAAAATAGTTTTGGTTGTCTAGGGTTGAGAAAAGCACACTTTATAAATTGTGTTATAGCTACTCTTTCGTTAACTCTCTGAAAAGACTGTTAACTAATAGAAAATTAAGTACAAACTATTACAAGTAAATGACATAATTGTCAGTTGTATATTGAGAAGCCAGCTTTTTATTGTTTTAACACGAACAGATTTTAAATTGGACAGTTTGTTGCTCAAAGACTGAATAATACAGATAAATATTGGATAGAATTGAATAATAAATGTTCTTTACTAAAAATCTTCAAATAGTGAATTATAGATAAAATTGATAAATGACTTTAACATTATATCTTGATATTTACCTAGTTAAATATATAGAATTTAAAATTATATGTTCACTATTACAATTTGGAAAGAGGTCTGTTTTATATAAATGGAAAAAAATAATTTGAACAACTTATAGTTTCTCCTAATAAACTCAATTTAATAAAAATTCTTTATTAATAGCGATGCCAATAACTTGAACAATAGAAAAGATAGTTTATTTTTTCATAAATAACATCTTATACTATCATTTTGTTAAGCAAGATATTTGAATATTTTCCCTTCATTTTCAACATAGGTTATCAAATACATTAAACAGTTCGTTATTAGATATGTTTAGTTAAAATTTAAGAATAGAGAAACTCTATTTAGAAATAACTGAATAAATAAATATTAATTAATAAGATTATACCAACAACTGAAATATACTACCCAATACAAAATTCATTATGACTTTTAAATTAATCTTTGAAATGTGATCTTTTGAGAGATCTATCAGCACGTAATGAACATAAGATATCATAATTATTAAATAGAAACCGAGTAATAGGACTAAACAAAAACAAACTTGAGCTTGTTTCACAAGTTGAAAGATATCCAGACTATTTATACAGTAATTCCATCAATATTGATTTAGTTCATGAATATTTTTATGAACATTTCCTTACGAATAAAATTTTCCTTTGCTTTTAAAAATAAATGAGCAAAACGTAAAATATTTAAATCATTTAAAATAATAAGTTATTCATCATTTTTATCTAATGATTCTGAAAAATTCAATTTTATACAAATTAGCTTTTAGACTTTTTTTACGTTATACCTTTATACTTCGTCAGTATTGATTAGTGGTTGTTCAAATTTCATACAATCGGTTCGCATTCAAACGAGTTTTGTATTTGAAAAAACTTTACTCTAAAACTTTTGCACAAACTCATAATTACTTCTGCTGTTACACTTTAAAACATTACTTCAATTAAGGTACTCTTTTTCTAACTCATTCACATAGTTTTGTGGTACATTCTATTAGTTACAAGCTGAGTCACAGTTGCCATAATCGTTATAAAAATAGATACCGCTCTTCCTTCCTATCCATGTTACGAGTTTTAAGGTTTAAAATTTATATAAAAACATTTATAACTATTACTGCTTAAATTAGAAAATGTTTGTTTCCTTTCATTTATATGTTTCTTATCCTTTTATATAATATAGCACTTTATTACTACTTTTCCTCTTTTCTCAATATTCCTACTCATTTTTTGCTACAATCCCCTTATTTCACTCTTACTGAGAGAACACACTTTTTCATCTCTTAAGTACTACTTAGATCATTCACATTAGTTTGACCCAAATAAAACATTTCTTTAAATAGCTTGATGACTGAAAACAAAATTTTGTCAATAAATTACTTCATAAACTTTCATCAGAATAAAATTAATGAATTCCTTAAAATCAGAGCTTAATTCAATCAAACATGACGAAAATCTCAACCAATTTCTGACTAAAGATTGTTAACTGAAGATAGTTGTGGCCTCTATAGAAAGCCAAATTTCAGATTTCATTACACTGAAGATATGAATCTTTTATTCTGAAAGTTTTAGTCCTGACTTTCTTTCTGATACTGATAGAAATCCATATTTTGATACTAAAGACATCAATACTTAATACATACTTATTGTCGTTACTAATACCTGAATCCTCTCCAGAGCTAAGTTTAATCAGTCGGTTCCACAAAGTCCTACTTCTAATTGAAATAACATTACAAATAGCATTTTTTGGCACTTACTCGACAATTTGATGATCTTTTTTTAAATTTCTGTCCATTTATTGCTATCAAAATAGAGAAGAGGTATCACTAAAACTTCCGAAAATAATAAATACAAGTCTACAGTTTGTAACAGACTCTATATTATCTGTAGTAAAACTAAACTCAAACTTATCGTGTTTTTCGACCCATTCTTCCTCTTTATGTCAACTATTTTTTCATCACTTTATCACCACAACTCTGGTCACTGTTTTCTGGTTTGTATCTAACTCTATATAACTATATTGAGAAATAGACAACAATATCTTTTGTAGATTTGATGGTAAATGATGTTGACTTTTAGGCTATATCTCCTTCTTTAAAAAATGGCTTAACTACTATACATTTATAATAGATTCAAGCCCGTTCTTTATAAATCTGTTTTGTTTTGAAATCTCTTGAAACAAGATGATTTTGATCAGTTCTACGATTTGTATGAGTGAAAAACTTTTGTTATTATTTTCACTATATACTTAAGTGAAAATATACAACAAGACTATGTTTCTCTTTAGTTTAACCCTTAAATAATGTGAATCGCGGTCATTTAAATGCTACCGTTTTTTACCCTTCAATCTGAGCACCATATCCGAAACGATAAAAGTTGACACATGTTTAAGATGAAAGATTAATTGAATATAAAAATTGAGATTTTTCTAAAAAGAAGCAAATCCATAACTATTTTCTCGAATTTTCTTTTAATTTGATTGAAAGTAAAAACTTTGACAAGTCTTACACTAAAAATCTCTTTTTATAAGATATTCAAACACTTAATTTAATTAAAGAAATTTTGAGTTCTTATGTCTCACCCTCTTTATTATTGACAGCGAATTATTAGAGCGTCTGTTGAATTGCTCTTCTTATTGAGGAGGAGACAAAGTGAAGCCTTGAGCACAATTATTATACAAGAAGAAAAGTAATAGACAAAATTAATAATTCTGAGAATCTTTTGCCTGTCTTTTAGATTAATATGCTCAGGATATCTATAAATATGACTTCGTTCGAGTGCTTTATCCAGATGACGAAGTTAGCATTTCTGCTGTTAATTTATGGTTTATAAGTTTGCAAAAAGATCTTTAACTTAATACATTTCATTGAATGCTTCAATGCTTGCGTTTTAATACAAACCGACTTCATTTGTTAGGATTATTACTAGTAGTTAAGAATACCTCTTAATCTAACGTTAAACATATCTTAAGTATCTTATAAATCAAAATATTCAAATTCAATATTTCATGTCTAAAGCTATGAAAATCTGAAACTATAATAGTTCTATAGTTGATATCTGCTCATATGGACAAAATGTTGATCAGTTTCTAAATGGACAGAAGAAGCAAACTTCAAACTTGTGCTTCTGTAACTTTATGCTTCCGTAAAATATAGCAGTCGTTACAGTTTATGTGGGATATGTCCGTTTTAAGATATGACCGAGTCTGACCTACAGATCTTTTCAATAACTCATAGATTCAAAACTATTTCCTCTATACATACGGTTAATGTCTACGTACAGAATACTGATTGATATTCATCCATTTTTGGACATTTTTTGACAGAATCTTCCAATTTTAACATTAATCAAATTTTGAGTCAAAAAACTCAAAAATGAGAGTAACCTAATAATTCAAAACAAAACTATTACTCGATTTATAAATATAATCAAGAATCAAGTTGAGTTGAGAATCCAGCTGAGTTATTGAGTGAAGATACAAAAGGTGAAATTGTCAACAACTGAACATTAAGAGAACAAAAAAATTGTTAATTTATCATATTTTGTTGTGAAAGCATTGGTTCGGTCGTCAACTGTTTTGGGGTTAAGATTGAGTGCAATTACTTATCTGTTGAGTCAAACACAAAAAATAGTGAATAAAAAAGTGCAACACTTTCGAGAGTGAAGTGACCAAAGAGTGTGTCATATCAGGCGTAACGACAAAATCAACACAGAATACAATCCCAAAAGTGTGTCATGTCTTTGGATTAACGAAATGAAAGAAATAAAAACTGCAAACACTTTGAGTATTAATAGAAATAAAGGGAAGAGAGTCGCAGATATTGAAGGGCAGCGAAAAATGATACTGAATAATAGTGAATAACTCAGTTTATCTCACGATCGCTCATATGAGAGGTTGAAAAACTTTTTCATTGGCATCTATTGCATTGAGTGTTATATCATTTTTTGTATGTTTGAATAGAAGTTATGTCTAATGACATCAGTATTACACTGAGATCCCTATAGTTTAGGCACTGAACTATTAAGCAATTCTTTTTACTTTTTTTGTTGAATTATTAGATTCTATTATTGATTTGTTGAATCCTTTTTAATAATGAACTTGCCATTACTCATGAGTTAATATCTATTCTGAATGATAGAAAAATGTTAATAACACATTTTTCGGATAAGATAGTATTCTTCTGTTGTTTAATAATGATTAATAAAAGACAAATATTACGAAAGAATTTAATTATGATTTTTTTGTGCCACAGCCTTTTATGAATTAAATAAAAATCTCGAAAATTTAATGTTGTAATTTTAAGATTACCTACATATTGAAAATTGTTCACTATCTTCTGGATTCTTGATTTGAAAAGCATTTTTTGGTAAGAATTGCATTAAAATTGAACTTCCGCAAAAGAGGTCACAACTTTTTAAGATGAGAAGGCGTGCGACTATTTTCAATTAACGGTCTCCTATTCATATTAAAAGAAATAACAAAAATCAATCGCTAGACTTAGACTAGCGTCATATACTCATCAAATTTTATTTTGATTTCATTGATGTTGAATTCGCATTTTCTTTGACTGGTGTACTATAAATAATGACATTAAGCGTCAAGTTTTAGCTCATAAAAGAAAATTCTATACATTATTAATGCATCAGAAAAATAGTCCAATTGTTTGCGCTCTTATTCTATTGTGAATACTAGAAATACAACTATCTCTGCGTGTGTCCAATAGTCCGTTCTTATAATCGGAAACCCGGAGATTTCAAATGAGACGTGAATTCGACCCTTAATTATAATACTTTCCAACACGAATACAAACTTTTAGACAATCAAATAAAGTTGCTCTCATAAAAAATTGATGTAAAATATTAGAAATCCAAAGAATGGAAAACAGACAATAACTTATGAGTAAATAGTGAGAAAACTATAAAATACCTATAAAATAACTATAGAATTACCTCAACTTCTTCAACTAATAATCTTGCATATTAAAATCTGAAATTATCTGATGTATCTGGAGCATTTAAAACCTGATTTAAGTTATATTTTAAAAACCTAATAATCGTTCGTCTATATACAAAAAGACGGAAAATATATGGCTTTCCGATATATTTTTTACAGAAAAGTCTATATTATGTCACATTTGGTCAGACCATTGCATTGAACTCTAGTATAACCCGAAAGTATGTTATTCTTCTGGTTATATCAAATACCAGTTTTTTTGTTGTTGTTCGAGGTGTGCATCTGATGTTTAGTGCATCTGTTATTGCATTGTTGTTTCTATTGCTAGGCGAATGTGACGCTAATCTTCAATTGACTGTAAAAGAGTTACTCTAATCGATCATTACGTCAAATACATCTCTGACTCGCCCTAAAAATCTCGAGTTTTAAAAAACACAAAAATTTAAAAATATAATAAAAAGATTTGTGAAAATAAAACTTTTGAGTATAAAAAATATTTTGGTTGTTGTAAAGAATGTGTCACCTAAGAAGCGTATTTACTTCTTAGATCCGTTTTGTTTGTCGGCCAACAGAAAAGTGATAAAAAGCGTGTTCGTATTAACTGCAACTTATCTTCTATTCGTTACTTTCGAGAAAGCTTTTTGTCCAAAAGAGATTCACTTTTCTGTGGAATTTAGGTGAAAAGCATTCAAGTCTTTATCGAAAATTCTCAATAAGAGTCTATAAAAAAAACACTTCTTTTCAATTTGAAATTTTTTTTCTCAAATGAAATTACATAAAAATGAGATAAACATAAACTTATATAAAATTTATAAATAGAAACTCTTTTTCTGCTAATGTTATGCCCGAACTAATGGATAGACAGATATTTTTATACTCTTAATAGAATATATTCTGTATTAAATTAGGTTTTCTGTGTTAGGAGTCATATATACAACTTTTGCTTTGTCTGTGAATGAGTTCGGTGATCATTCATGCATTACATTAAAATGTTTTCTGCCTCTTATCCCAAACTATATAAAACCGACTATAAGTCAAGTTCTGCCCATTTATTCATAAATTTTGTTTGAATTTTACTGATGAATATATAAGTACTGAAACATCAATTTGACTGATAATCATATTATTTAATATATGAATAGAATGGAAAATATATGTTATGCATATTCTTAGACTTTTGTGGCTTATTTTATTATATCTCTTTCGATGTAACGAACATTGAATAAGCCTTGAACCTATTCTCAAAAACTTTGAATATAAGTAGCGAACATGTTCTTGCAAAGATATTAAAGTTGAATAAAAATTTTTATTAATAAAACCGCTATTGAATCTCTCTATTTTGAAAATTACCGTAAAATTAAGAATTTCTTTATTCGACTAGTATTCAAGTCTATCCCATAAATTTGAGACAGAAAAATCCTATCTATTATTGCCTAATGAAATATCTAATGAATTTGTTTACTTACTGTTTATTCAGAATCTACTCTTAAGTTTCTAATTCTCATTCCGCCCATGCCTTAGATTCAATCAATTTCCGATTAGAATTAATTGAATGTGCTATTCAGATAAAAACTTAAAACTTTTATTAAGTGAATCCTAGTTTATACAGATTTGTATTAGTTGGCTTCCAAAAGTACAATAGCTTTACATCGAAATTGCTCACATAAAAATAGAATTCAATTAAATAAATAGTTGATTAGGGCTTCAATTGAAATAGTTGCTTGCGAACAGACTATCGCTGGAACGTATCAAAGGCTTCTAGTATTTGGTAGAAAATAAAACATCGATTTCTGGTTTTGTTTTTCTAATGAATATTTAATGGCTATTAATGGAAATGAAAATAAATTAATTGAAATGAATTTTCATGCTTTTATTCGCTAAAATCGATAGTTGAGCTCAATCCCCAAACGATTGCTAACTACTAATGCATCCTGAATAGAGAATCTTTTATGTATAGTTAATGATAGACATTCAATAGAGATTCACTTAGAAAACATTTCATGAAAAAGTGTCCTTCGGTTGAAAATTGTTTGCAACTTGTTTTCGCTGTCAAATTTTCATTCAGAATAAGTAATATTTTCATTTAAGTCATCGGAAGTTTAGTTAAAACAATGAATTAATGTTTTGAAGCATAAGCATTTATTAAAAATATTACCTAAATTACTTAAACCTTTTATGCTACGAATATTTTTGAAGTAATAATAGATTTATTAAGTTCTCAGATGAATTTTAGTTTCCTTTTTCCGATATGAAACATTATGCTTGAGGACAATGTATTTATTAGTAATTCATTTAAAAATATGATAACACCAAAAGTATTTGAGAAGGAAAATAATGAGAGCATTCATGCATTAAAACAGGAGTATTCAACTTTAATAAAAGTCGTAATTTTTTATATTTTTGTAATAATAGTAGCTGAGTGACTGCTACCTGACAACGAACAATGTTATTCATTTAGTGACCTTTAGTGAGTAATTAGTGAGGTCTTTAAGTTTTAATAAATACTTCAATCTCTCAGAAGATAAAGTAATTAAATATAAGGTTTATCTTGAGGTATTGGTTTAATCATACATTTTTTGAATATTAATCAATGTGTGGAAATATTGTTTAGCTCGAGCTCAAATCTTGTTGATGCAAAAGAAAACTCACATTATGCATAGTTAAGATTATCAGGTCTGAAAGTTTTTCAGTCTATATCAAATGCAAACAGTAGATAATTACTAATTTTTTAGACATAAAATTACTCTAACTATAAGACGTTGTCTATGATGAAATTTCCATATCAAACAATCTAAAACATTTTGCCTTAAGGTGACATTTAATGAAACTTTTTAAATTTCCTCGTTTGTGATCATTTCAATTGAAACTGAAAATTGTATAGATATAAAAAAATCTAAAGCTTTTCTTTTGTTATTTTTAGTGAATATTTTTAATTAAATTGGAAGGTTTGTTAAGCTAAAACCATTCGAGCGATTTATTAGCTGTAATTAAAAATCTATCCATGCAAAGTGTGAATGACTAGAAAATAATATCATAATCGATTTTCCTGTACTACTATGTTAAAAGTAGGTTAAACTTGTAGAAATTAAATGCAATATTGAATTGCTGTTATTAATATATACTTTAAGGCTAAATACCATGTTTTCTCCTCTTTATATCTATGTTTCGAGAGAAAGTGTCATTTAAGGGGTAGTAATGAAGTTACGCTAAACTTTTGGGTATTATTCAATGGACACTTAATTCTTCTCAAATTTTCCCCTTCACTCTTCAATAAGTTCCTCTTTATCTCTAAATATTAAATTTAGGGTATAAAAAATAGTCCTATTTCGGAAAAATATCTATACCAAAATATTTCAGAAATTATTTTCTTAAGGCAAAACTTCTCTTAAGATTCAATATGAATTCAGTATATTTTAAATTGGTTTCTCTTCTCATGTGAATTGTGAAAACTTAAGTAAAAATAGCGTACATTTTTTGCGTTGCCTGTCGATGTGTCAGAAATTTTTTAAAGAAAATAATTTTAATGCAAAGCATAAGTATTGTGTTTGGTCACAGCAGTATTTTTCATATAATCTCTCTTTTATTTTCATTTGACATCGTAGAAAATTCTATGTAAATATATATATATTTCAGAGACAATACTATCGATTCTATTAACAGAAAGAGTAGTTCTAATGCTAAACTACTCAAACCTAGCTATTAATGCATTAGTTTTTATTCACAACATTTATATTCATTTTTGTATGTTTTATGTGCTATTTGTGGTCAACATGCAATTATTGTAATTGATTTTCAACTCGTTGTTTTTCTATTACTTCTCTTCATAATATCAACAAAACGTTGGATTTTTCTTCTCTAATTGAAGTTTTATGCTTGAAATCAAATTATTTTACTTGGGGTTAAAACAGATGGTATGAAACTTGAGACAACACGTAAAACTTACCCAGGCCTATGATTGGTGAATTCACCGGCCGAAGGTACCATCATTATAAAAGTATTGAAAATTCAATCATACACAAACTATCCATAAATGAAAACAACTTGAATAATTACTTAGAATGTGGGCGCGATTTTCATCGACATAATAATCCTTTTAAAAATTATTTTAATTATTTCAGTTATATTTAAATTGAAATTGTTTTGTAATCATTATGAGATGGCAATGAAGTCATTATTACTGACATTTAAAGAACGTGCTAACAATCTTAAAAGCAATTTCATGAATTACATCTGTTATTAGCTTTGTTTGAAATTTTTGAAACTCATTAAAAATATAAAATAAGTGACTTTAGACTATAAGCTAATGTATTTATGGTGCACAAAACCAAAAAATCTTATAAGATTGTCCATTAAAAATTCTGAATTCAATCCTAAATGTAGTTGCACGAAATAAATTTACATGTAATTAAGTTTTGGCTAAAACAGGAATAAAATCAATTGTGCTCACAACTTTAGATTGAATTTAGACAATAATGTTGTCACTTGATTTCTAACAGACTTAACGTCTTTTGTGGAATCAAAACTGAATTTTGTTGATACCAGTTGTTTAGAGATTAACAATTGTTTTATTTTTCTCTATCATGTCTTCCTTAACTATACTTGTATACTACTATTTGATCAACATTTCCATTAAGGCTTATGAACTAGCCTTCAGCTTATAGTTTGGTTCATTTGGATTTTGTTTGGTTTACTTTTTATCTTTCTTCACTTTTAGGTAGCTTTTCATTAAAGAAATAGAGATTTTCTGATTATATTACATTAAGACCGTTATACAAAACTAAATTAAACAATAACAAAGTATTTGAATTCAATGCTATTAATCTTGGTTTTTGATCCGATTATTGAACTTAAGTTTTAACATAAGCCTTCCAAACTTAAGTCAAACATAATCATTTTAATGGAAAATAAAATTATTTCTCTTTAACTGATAGCAAAACTTTAAGCATGGCTAAAGAATATTCTACTGGAAGTCAATTTCCACACGCAATGAAACTTTCAAATATCTAAAAGAAAAAATAACAAATTCTAAATATACGATAAGTTTCTGCAAAAACAAATAGATTCTCTGATTTTGGACTTACTTTATTCCAGCAAAATGTCATTTCTGTCAAATTTCTTATATTTAAATTGAAATATATTTTTGTATGAAAGCGAAAATTTATGTTTCGTATAGTGAACACTTGAAACATAAAAGCTATTGTATGGCTGCTTTTGATATCTACATATTTGTTACTGAAAGTAGCGTAATAATATTTAGAAATGTAATGAGTATTAACGCCAAATGCTCTATTATGCTATGCTCGGCAAGACTGTGAAAATTAAATCTCTCTCTCTCTCTCTCTCTCTCTCTCTCTCTCTCACTCACTCACTCACTCACTCACTAAACTTATATACATTAGTTTATTCTGAAGCTTCTAATATATTCATTTTTTCTATTTATAGCATCAATACTATTAACAACTTTATTAAATGGAAAGGTATGTCTATCTCATGCAATTTGCTCTCATTGAAGCAACAAATAGACGACAGAGAAATGATTAAATAAAACTAATCACACGATAGTTTCTATGTTTAATATTATATTATCAGAGTTCCATATTGAGGCTTATTTTTCGCTTCCTGTCGATTATTTTAACAAAAGTTATTTATCAATAATTTTCATATAACAAATGATGAGCTTGACTGAAAATTGGCTTTAGATATATAAACTAATCCGAAATAAAGATTGACTTTTAAATCAGAACAAAATTCTCACTTTTCAATTCATTCCGACCCTTTTTCTTTGCGACTAGTCTTTTAAAAACTGTACAAAAGATCCACATTTTAGACATGATTTAAAATTATTTACAAACAAATATCAGATACTGGAAGCAAAAGCATTTAAATGAATTGGAAAGACATCAAAAGCACAACAAACTTCTGACCAGATATTCTTTAAGCCTTTTTATGGCTCTTTCTAGAACTGACCATTTTTTATGAGAAAAATTGATCAAATTTTGCAAACGAATGCGAACTTAAAATTCAACTCACGTAAGCTATAAGTTAAATAAATTTTCCTTATATACAATCTTATTATAGGCATTACTTCCGTGTGACATAACGCCATCAACTATTGAAGATCAGGTGGTTCTTATACTGTGGTACAAAGACGATCAGGTATGCAAATATCGATATAAAATTATATATTATATAATTTTGTATATCTCTTAATTCTTCGGATTCAATATTAGCTTACAACAAAACTAATGAAAAATTTTCTTTCTATTAAATAATCACATCCATAATGAACGTAATAACAGTTGACACCAATTTTCACTCTTGACGCCAGAAGTAGATCAGGTATTAATTCATAATCTTTATTCTAACTTATGCTTAATCGTTTAGCTGGAATATAATTTTTTTATTCTCGTGAGACTAATTTGTTTCTGCATTCCCCTTTATTATCATTAGGTTATTGAGTATACTTTTAACAATATGTGATTACTATCTGCAAATCTTTTTGGTACTGGAGGTTTTTCTATTTTATTGGGCTTTTCGATAATAATACTTAAGAGAGCTCTGACTCTCATTCTTTACATATCTGTCAAATTCAGATGATGTTTAGTTATAAAAGTTATCGGAGATTAACTTTTTACAATTTTTTACTATCATTAACCACAGAATGTGTACAAAGTTTTCTACCCGGAAGTGTTTAATATTTTTCACTTAAGATTGAAATTTTTAAACACTTGAAATCTATAAATACTTAAATTGAATTGTATTCTGTTTTATATCTTTTTAAAAAAGATTTTGTGAAAATTTATTTCTAACTTTTAGATGATTATATTTATCTGTTACCATAATATTTATTATAAATAATACTTCAATGCAAGAAAGAAAAGAATATGAGAAATATTACTTCAGTTTTTCAAAATAAATCTTCAATAAAAGTTGCAAACAGCACAAATAAGTTTTGATAACTTATCTTCAGATTTTCAATTGTTTGAGACTAAAAACTTTAAAATTTCGGTTGAAGATTTGGACTAAAAATAAGCTTATTCGGTAGAGATTTCGGAACGAAAATCGAGCTTTGTAGTGGTTTAAAATTACCAGTTTAGATTGCTAAATTGAAAAATACATAAATTTTGACGATTAAGTATTTTTTCTAATAAAGTTGAATGATTTGAATAGTACTTAATTTATATAGAAGTTTAGGTAGTAATTGTTCTAAAATTTAATTTATAGTTTGAATAAAAAATTGTTATCCAGATTCTCCTTAAACTTTCATCAAAATTCTTGAAAGATTGAAAAGCTTCTAAATTTCTCGATGAAAGTACGAAACTGAAGAAATTTCAGTTTTTTCGGAACATAAACGCGAGCTTGTTCTTCTTATCATCTCATTGTTCTTAAGGTTCAGACAATCAAAGATAGTCATTTTTACGAAAAAGTAGAGACTCTCTTATTTCTCACTTTTGGATCAGATAATAGAGAGTAAATGGAACTCGAATTCATTTTAACTTATCTATTTTACAAAAATTAATTTTTAATTTATATATTATTGTGTTTTGTATAAAAAATTTTCTTTCCAAGTGGCTTTGTCTAGAATTTTTAAAAAATGGAAAGGAAAATAATGAAATGTATCTATTTTCTAAAAAAATGTTATTCAATCGATACTAACGTAAGCTTTTATTCCGGCAGCTTGTCTATATCTTTGAAATAGAAAATATATTTTCGCGAGTTTTTTATCGCTACCAAAAAGTAAGAAGAAAGAGTGTATTTGCTAAAAAGTTGAGACCTTTCTTTTTGTTATTCACTTGAAAAATTGTAGTTCTTATTACTGCTATTTAAATCCTTTTATTTTCAATCAAAGTTTGCTTCAGGAACGACTTTTTTCAGTGTTGCCTTATCTCCTATTAATTTATTATTCATTTCATTTTATTCTCATGCTTTATACACTTAATATGAATTACAATTTCATAACCTAATTGACAATTATTACAGGTATTAATTTCAAAAGAATTTATTGCACTACTAGTTCATCTTGAAGAATTGATTATTTGAGTTTTTTCAATTGTTGAATTCACTTTCAATATTTATCGAAGGATAAAGTTTACTAAAGCTTATAATTTTCAAAAGTACATTATGAAAATGATCGTTACAAAGTTACAAGTAAATTATCTCAATTTCGCTCATCAATCCCAAGGTTAATTGGGGTTTTTTTTTAAAAATTGCTGCATATAATTAGCATATCTAAATATTTACAGCTTTCATTTCGATCCTCAAAATTGCATTGAATTGAAATCTATTATTTAAATAACATGTAAACCTATTTTAATTCTATCGACTTCTCCTTCTGTATTCAAAACTTATTCTATAATCCATTGTCCATATCTTTCTAATGTAAAGCTCAGAAAAACATAACTTTTGAAATGAAAATTATCTAATTAACATAATATTTTCTATCAAGACATTGCGTGAATAATATAAATTTATTTCAAAGATTGTTCAATTATAAAATAAATGATAACTGAGAATATTCTTACCAAGAAGGTATTTAATAGAAGAAATACTTGAAATGTTAGCTTTATTTAACATTTCTACTATAAGAGGCGATAGAAAAAACTTTTTCTCTAAGTATTTACTCGAACGAAAAGCATTATTATTATTTTCTTACATAAGTGGTACTCAAAATTTGTTAACTTTTGTTGATTCTTCTCTTAAACATATTGTAATCCAATCATGGAAATATCTTAACATCATTTTCATTTATGATAAATGTCATAAAAAGGTTTATGTTATATGAAGTGTGAAAAATAATCTTATCAAATCATGCCCAGTGAAAATATGGTTCAGCTACTTCTGGAATGTTTTTCATATTATTCTGAAAAATTAAGTTATGAGAAGTAAAAAAGTTTTGAATCTATCTAATTAAATAAATTAATACAAAAAAAAGAGATCTGAAAAATCTTTTTCTCACGAAAAGTGTCATTTATAGTATTTTATTATGTTATGCACAGATTATCTGAATCTTCAGTAATCAGTAAAGCAATATATATTTATTCAATCCATATCAAGCGTAGATATATTGTTGATCCATTAAACTGCGAGAATCATAGAAATAACTACACTAAATAAATTTCTGATTACAATTACAAGTGAGTAAACATAGATGATAAAATAGTATCTTCTATAACGCAGCGCTATCTCTATGAGTGCTCCATATGTTGATTGCTATGCAATGCCTATCAACTTAACTCAAATAGTAACATAAATCGATGATCCAAACTGAACGCTATTTCTTTGGGATCAATAATCTGTTCAGCTTTGCTATAAATCACTTCTCTGAAGAATAAATTCTACTTATTTCAAAGCTGCCATTGAATTGGCTTTCATCTGAATTACTTATGGTTTCACTTTTGTTGAGTAAAGCAAAAATTTTATCTTTAATTTATTTATTAACTTCAGATTAATCGATATAAAATAATTCAAATTTAATCTGAAGCATTTACGGGAAAGCCTATTGAATCAGTTAATTTGAAAATGATGCTTATTTTTATTAAAAAGTAAACAAATAATCAATTTTGTTTGTGAAAATATAACTTGTATATCGGAAGCGAAGCTTAACAAGTTTTATATTTTCAATTAACTTAGCTAATCTATTCAGAATAAATGGAAAACGTCCGATTAATATATTAATCCGGTCTTAATCCTTAGGAGTCCTAGTACCATTAGAAGTCCAATTTGAGCTTTATCTTATGGATAAAGAATTTACTTTTTCTATTATTAGCAGCTTAATTACAGCATGCTTTTTCTTTAAATAAACTAAGTTTCAAAATTCACTTTATGGGTCATTTTAGTGTCTTTTAGTTGTCATTTATATACCCTTTGATATTGATGTCTATCAATTATCATATTTTCCTCTCTTTTAGTCAACTTTATTTTCGTTCCGAACTATTACTTTTTTACATCATTTCATCTGAAGATAAATAGCCAAACCTTAAGAAATAAACTCAAGCTAAAAAATATAATTTTACACTAGTTTCTATGCTATAAGAGTGAGGCATACCATACCATAAATGTATCGAATTTTTTGTGGAAAACTAGGCTTTCAAAAATTCTATATGTTTAGAGTGGAAATGAGACCATTTGTATTCAGCAACTGAACCAAATAAGAATCAGTTCTTATCGCTCTGTAGACATTCAGCTTCTGAAATGATTCTTGAGAATTTGTAATTTATAAAAATTTTAAATTTTGTCTTTTGATTTCAGTAACGTATGATTAAAAGTGATTTAGTAACTATTCTTATTATTATGATTTATGATTCTCAGTAAAAATTTCTTTGAATTTTCAGGATTTTGTTTATAATGTTTTGTTTTTAAATATTAAGAATTACTTATTTGAACTTTTTCAGAGATTTCTCATTCATTTCAAGTCTGAATTTATACATGTAAAGAACCTTAAGCTTACTTAAAATATCGAGTTTTATATAATGTTTAATATAAGGGATGCTTTTAGATAACTCGATTGAACTCCTGATGAATTATAATTTTAAAATCTAACCTAAAGTTTGTTTTAACATACTTTGAATGAGTATTTCTTAAACTTTTTGCAGTTAAAACTTCAAAGTAATTTGTTTTTAATATCAAGTAATTTATATACAATACATATTCTTTGCACTTAAGGAATTATGTAAAAATGATGAGTCTCATGAATAAAACATTGCATAACTTTTTACATCTCGCACTCAAAAGACTTTACATTAATATTGAAATTGAACAATTTTTATTTCATATTTACATTTGAAATATTTATTTCACTAAAATCTTTTGAATTCATAGAAAACTGTTTACTGAAGTATTGCTGTGCAAACAAAAGTTTTTATGTCTTTGAGGGACATATTTTTTCTTCTGTCAACTTATTTAGAGAAATAAAACTTTATGACAAAAATTTTTCCCTTTCATATTTGAATATTTGATCAAATCTTTGCGTTGAGTAAAATTTAAATTTTGTTCAATATTTCAGGTAATTTAGAAAACGGAAGAGTCCTGTCATCACCTCTTTTAGAAGGTATGCATTCAATGATTCAGCAGAGCTTTTATAGAACTCAAAAGAGATCAAGAAATCAAATACAAATTAAGCACGATTGGGAATAAAAGCTGAAAACAGACTTATTTTTAAAGTTGAAACAATAGAAATTTTCTTATAATAGATTGAAATCAACATTTTCTACTACTATTCAAGTTATATAAAGTTAATTAGAGCTCATAATAAGTCAGGAACTTTCTCTTTTTAATGAGCTTTCGTTTTACACTTTGAGTAGTATTCAAATGAGTTGAATTAAATGAATAATATTTAGGTCGCGCTTATTTCAACATTGATTCGCGTCCTGCACATTTACAAATAGAACCTATTGAAGCGACAGATGCCGGAGATTATCGATGTCGGGTTGACTTCAAAAAAGGCAGAACTGTTAATACAGTGATCACACTTAAAGTCATAGGTATTCTATGATTCTATTTTATATATTTAATTTAATAGAACCTCGTTATAACAAAACTCGAGAAAAATACTTCATTATATCGAATATCCTTTATATATAAAATTGCTTTTATCAAAGCTTATTTGACCGGGATCTCTTATATAGTATCTTCGTTAGATTGTGGTTGGCTATAACGAGGTTTATATTGATTTACTGATTGACATTAAAATAATAGTGTTTAACTGTTGAACAGTCCTGCCATCGGATCCAAAAATATATGATTCAGATGGTAATCAACTGAATGGAATCGTCGGTCCTTTTAATGAAGGCATTAAACTCACTCTAAAGTGTTCAACACGAGGAGGTATGAAAAATTAGATAAATATTAGTTTAATCGTATGACTGACTGGATCATTCAATGAAAATAATTAATTACAAATATATTCGGCTAAATAAATGGACAGATCATTTGGACTGTAATTTTATTAATTTATTGTTTGTACCATTCAAAGAAATTGACTTTTTTGAGAGTTCAATTAGTGTGGTTTAAACCATTTATGGCTCACAACTTTAATCGAAAAATGGTTCGACTAGTCCTTCCAAATTAAATTAGTTTATAAGTATGCTAATTTAGTTTAGTAATTCACGACAAATGAAAATTGAATCATTTTAGAATTTGTAGCTTCCAATCATGTCAAATTCTTTTTGCTCAGTTATCGGATTATTTCAGATAATTAATGTGAAAATAATTTGAAAATAGATTAAACCACTCCTTTAGTGTAGAATGTTCCTATTGAGAACACTTCGAAATGGCCAATTTAATCTAGGCAAACTCTGTTTTCTGTCTCTATCTGTTGATTTTCCCCTTTTTATCAAAATAAATACACTAAATGTAATAAATTTCAGGTTCAGTCAATTTAGTTAGTAATCGTGTTGTATACTATCGTACTAATAATAATATAGCATAAAATGATATAAAACAGCGCAATGCAATACAAATACAGTAGTAAAAGTCATTCTAAATTCATTGTTTTCAAGTTGAAATTAATCTCATTTTATCAGTTAAGCACATGTCAAATTTCTTCTTTTCAATCTGAGCCTTACATTTTAGATTAAGTGTATAAAAAGTATTGAAGACCAATTTCAAACTGAAGGCAACTCAGATTAAGAGCTCAGAAACTGATTCAACTTTTGATATCTTTATAAACTTTTAGCTTCACTTCAGTACAGTTTGATATGAATGAGAGCACTGAAAATCATTTGTGTAGCATGTAAATCATTGACATGTCATACTATTTTTAATTTTAAACTATCAAAACTTTTTGCAGTAAGACTTATCACGGATTATTTTTTCCATTAGCTAAGAGTTGAATAACCTATTGAAATCAAGGATTATAGGTATATATGTCTTAACACACACGTTTTGGTGCTTTAGTCTCAAGCTGATTCAGATTCAAAAGAAATATTCATGTATTAGTAATAAGGTAATGCTTTAGTATTTGTGAAATTTTATTCAGAATTGTCTTTAAAATGAAAATTAGCTTCAAAAATGTTTCACAAATTTTTGTTCATTTAAATTTTCAATATTGTTAAAAAGGGTTTTTCCTAGTTTTAAAATTTGAAAAATAGAAAAATTATTCTGATAATCAGTTATTAGGGGTATCAAAACAGGGATTAGCCACTCTCAAATTGGCCATTTCAATTAAACTATTTTTCACTCAACTTTCGAACAAAATTGAATTCAAAAGTATTTTTTGAATAATTTTTTCAATTCTGGATTTTATTATAACAGTTTTAATTATATTTTAAGCTCTTAGTACAGTAACTTTATATCTAGAAAATATATTAGATATTTGAGATTGTACAGTGAAAGTAAAAAAAATACGTAATGATTTGAATAAGAAGAGGGTGGATCTCTGGAACCCAAACTCTATGGTTTGAATATTTTATGTATAGGCATAAGATTTGGGTTTATCATATTTTACAGCTTCTGAATTTGAAGTTTTAGAGAACCGGGCCTCAAAATTTTGAAATTGACAACTAGTGCAGGGAAAAACCCCAAATCACTTATCAAACTCAGCCAAAAGTAAATAACTTTGATAATAATTTTTAGGAATTTTTTTTGGGAATAAAACTTTTAAAAGAAGGCTAATCACTAATACAATAACTTTGGTTTTTTATTTATAGACATTAAATCATATTTTTAGAAATTTTACAGTATCTGAATTCAAGTTTAGAAACTAGATGAAAGAGAAGCATCGTCAAATATAACTCAAAATATTTTTGTATCTGATAATTTCAAATAGTTTGATACTAAGAATTTAAAAAGATACAATTTTCAGAAGATCTGCTATAGATTTGAAGCAAAATATTGGTTTTGAGCATTATCAGAAATTTCTGTATTTTTTCCTCTATTCGTATACATTATCACATCCAGGGATGCCAACTTTCCAGTTTTATTCTGGAGTTTCCAACCTTCAGCACAGATTAAAGCTTCAAATTAAAATTCGATCTTTTAGCTTCCCTTAGATTTTTAACTCGATGGAAATAATTCTCAAAATGATGTGAATCCCCCTTTGGAATTTTTTGTTCAGTTTTCGCTCAATAAAGCGTTGGTTTCCCTAATCGTATCTATATTGAAAGTTCTAAAACTCTAAAAGACATAAAAGTTCTCTTAATGGCTAATGAGTTCTCATGTATTTCGCATTAATGTCTAGACATTTGTCAAATATCAATTTTTCACTGTATTACATAGTGAGATGACTCTTGTTTCGCTTTATTACACAAACTATTATCTCTTTCCTTAACATAACTTGTATTTTGTTCGTATATTTAAATATATTTATCATTTTGCGTAACTCTATAAAACAAACTTGTTCACATAAAGTATAACTAAATGTTCTTTTGCTCTTATAATCCATTATGATTCAAATGGAAAAAATATCAAACGTTTTGTTTATGGCCTTAAAACCAAAAATTTTTCAGCTAAACTCAGGGCAAAATTGCCTTCAAAGTAAATTATCAACAAATTGACAATTTTCAAGTAATGCTTAAGATCTTGAGGAGCTCGAGTAAAAGGCTAGCCAACTTTTAAGATGAAAACATAATTATTGAAGTTTTCAAAGAACAAAATTCATAAGTTTTGGAATAAGTGCAAAAATATATACTCTACGTATAATACATTTTTGTTGCATATAAGTTCAACAAATAAATCAATACAAACATTAGTTTTATATGCATTATAAAAGAAAATGTACACGAACAAAAATATCAAAATTAAAATATTAAATTCTTTGTAACAAATGATTAATATTTTAATTTTTTTAAAAACCGAGTAATATGATCGACGAGCATGAAATACAAGTATTTTCAAATGATGTTAACTTTTTATATGCTGTGTGCATGCAATATATCTTTAAAACTTATTTTTACATTATGTTAACTTATTGAAAAAGTTTTCAGCTAAAATTCAGTGATTTATTTGTATGGATCTTATATTGAAGGCAAACCACGTCCATCGTTGAGTTGGTCCAGAGATTATGCCGTTATTGATGACACATTTGAATACGACGATAGAGAAGGTATTCAATCTAAAATTAGCTTAAATTCAACTTTATCTAGATTTATATCGTAATTCCTAAAATTTGAAATGTTTTCTTATTGAAAACGAGAAGTTCATGTCAATTGTAGCTTTGAAGAGTCTTTCCTTACTTTTTGAAATGCTTTTTAAGAAAAATCTAGAAGTGAAACAAAGTCATATAAAAACATTTATTTTTGCTAACAGTGACAACAAATGAATTAACAATATATCCACTCTCGAGACACTATTTATTATCAACTCTTATGTGCGAAGCAATTAATAACAACATAACAAACCCAACTTCGACCTCAATCACTCTCGATATGAACTGTAAGTTTTATTGTAGTCTAAGTGTACTTAAATAGTTTGCTATAAGGGTAGCACAAGTGATAGCCTTTCAAACAGTTGATAAACTCGTTCAGAAGAACAATCAAATCAATTGAATTAAATGTCAAAAGAAACTGATCGAATGACTAAACTCTCTGTTTTTCCCAATAGTAAAACCAACAGAAGTCCATATAACTCAATTGACACCTATTTTAGTGACAAATAACGAGGCATTGTTTGAATGCAACACATTTGGTTCGCGACCGAAGCCAACACTCCATTGGACTTTTGATGGCAAAAGATATGACACCAGATCTCATGGTAAGTGAAAGCAATTTAAATAGTTTATTCCTTTCTTCTTACTTTATTCGAACTGTATCACTGATTGTTGTGATAATTGTTTTTTATTACTCTTTGCTAAGCTATTAGAGAATTTATTACTGGTTAATGAGAAAAATCGATAACTTCACAAATTTTTTTAGTAGGGTTTCAAGAAATAAAACCATTAGACCTATAATTGATTCAAAATATAGAATTAATGAATATCTGTCAAATTTTATAATTGAAAGTCTGAAATAGCTATAAAATATTCATCAGGTTTCTAGAAATTCAATCACAATTAAGTAATAAAATTTATGCGAAATTTTTTTCTTAAATCAATTCTTGAATCCTCCTAAAAATTTTTTAATTGACTTTCGATTTCGAAATAAGAATTTTTTTGAGATACATCAAGGTGTTTATTTGTCTAATAATTTACTTATTTATATTGATCAATATATTATTGTTTTGAAGAGCCTAAGCGTGTAATGGTCAAAGACAGGTAGGATCTAGGTCAATTCTATCAACAATTTTCTGTCTTTATACTCTTTCTTGTTATCCTAAAAATCTCTTGAGATCACACAGAAATAATAAAATATTCGATACTTTTCTACTCCGAAAGCAATCATTTATGCCTAAACTGATGGGTTTTTCATTCATCTAAATCACGCACTTAAAAAATATTTAGATATATGTTAGGAATTAAGTCTTGGGGTCAACAGAATGTTGTTCAGCTTACAATAAGTACTTAAGCATTCTCGTTTTTGCTTCTTTTGTCGCACGGGATTTCCCGTACAATGTAAACACACTTTCGTCCCCAAACTCAGAAATGAATAAATAGAAACCTATTTTTTCTCGTTTTTATTTATTAAGATTAATGTTTGTGCCTGTCTTTATTTTTAAGGGCTGTAGATACTAATTGATACAGAGATCAGAGTGAAAAGAAATCGTAGTTAAGTCTCTATTTAGCGATACTCATAGACCGAAAAAGTTATATTCAAGTTATATTAGAGTTTATTTTAATGAGATTTTAGTTTCCTGTCAATAGATATTGAGGATACTAATAGATGTGAAATTATACACTATTTATATGATATGCGAAAATGAGTTAATTATAGAAAAGTATTAAAATTTAAGATTAAATAAAAACCAAATTGATTAATTTAATAAATTTTTGAAAAATTATTCATCTGTCAGGGCAACAACAGACTTCAACAACTTTAACATTAACTGTTGAGCGACAACACATCGGAGCGATTCTCGAATGCGTGGCCGAAAATTCAAAAATACCCAATTCTGCTATTTCTGATCAAATCAAACTCGATATTCACTGTAAGAAATTCGGAATAATAGTAAATAAATATATATATACGCTATTAGAAGTGATCTATACTTTTCGAAGGTGTTTTCGTGTTAGCGTTAGATAGAAAGTAATGAACCAAAAGCAAGTCTTATTATGTAAGATGTTATTCGATACAAATGTCTTCTAAAAATAAAAGCTTTTCTCAAATAGGATTACAAAAATGTTTTAAACTTCCGCCTAATAAATGATACACTTTTATAACGCTTGAGATTAAAAGTGAAAACACTCTTAAAATCAGCCAATAAAACATTTTTCAACATAATGTTGAGCAAAAAGTATTTTCTCTAGCAATCAATTTTTTCAAAGTTATATTTGAGTAAAAATCCATCATTTATTATAGACAATAAAAACTTAGTCTCAAATCAGCCGTTGAAGCCTAAGTCCCAAAATGAATATCAAATTAAATACTTATCTAAATAATGATTTGTTTGAAAAATCTGCTACTATTTTGTAACATTTGAAATTTTTATCCAAACTCTAATTTTGCTTTCCTATCCTTTCTCTATTGAGATGCGCCTCAACTAAGTCTAAAGTTAGGAACTTCTACGATGTCTTTGGAAAATATTCGGGAAGGAATAGACATATACTTTGATTGTGTGATTGATGCGAATCCACGTCCAACGGCGCCAATTGTGTGGATCTTTAACGGCAATGTTCTTCATCCACAGCCAGGTATCTGAAAATAGAGAAAACCAGAAAAAATGTATACAAACAACAGATATTGATATAAAAAGCATCGATTTTGCATTTTGTTTGAGAGCACATTCACTGAATTTGTTGAATAGACAGAAAGATCTAAAATTAGTTCTTGTTTGCGATCAATACAAAATACCGTATAAAACAAAAAATGCTATGTTTTATATATTTTTTTGAGAGAAAAAATTTTTCTTGTCCTACAGAAAAATTCAATTTGTTTACTCTAAAACTTTTTTCGAAAACTGAAACTTAGTAAACGTTGAAGAAATGTATAGTTTTAGGCTTAGCTCGAGAAAACTTTTAACGAACAAACAGATATTGAAAGTTTTAAAGCAAAGTTTAGAACAACAATTTATCGGTTTAAAAAATAAATCTCACATCCGATTAAGTCTTTAATAAAAGTAAAGATTAAGGAAAATGTTACTAAATTGAGTAAAAACTTTTTCCCATCGCAAAATCATATTGAACTAGAAGTGCAATAATATTTGAAACACTTATTAAATTTATTTCTTTTCCTCCAACTTATATTTAAAATCAAAGGTATAATAGAGAGCAACCAATCCTTAGTTCTTCAACGTGTTAATCGACAACAAAGCGGGACATATCAGTGCCAATCAAGCAATACATTGGGAACTGCACTGAGCAATGCCATTCATCTTAAGATTCGGTTTGCACCTGTTTGTAGACAACCCAAAACGTAAGTTTTAAAACTCCTTAAAACTATAGTTTCCTTTTATAAAAATCATAACGAGTTACCGACTCCAATTAATAGTTAATTATCTTTATTACTTTTGTATAATATCTGTTATGAGAGTAATCTAATGCTACCACTAATACAGTAGTTCATGTTTAGGCTATATTAATCCCTACGGGCTATAAATGATTTTGGTAAAACTTAATACCATTTAGCATAGGTTGAAAAATCATGCATCCATTAAGTTTAATCTCATGCTCACACACGAAACGAATTTTTCCACAATAAATCTTCAAAATTTTACGCTTTCTTGAAGTTCTTATGAATTTTAAGCTCAGAGTTAATGAAAAATTCAACCAAAAACGGAATAACATATTTTTATTTCAAATTCAGTTTCCGTTAATTCAAAAATAATGCTATTTTATGTGAGAATTTCTAAATAAAGTTGAATGGATATATATTTGTAAAGCTTTGTTACAAGTTATTGTGTATAAGATGAGTTTTAATGCGATTGGCATCTAATTTAGTATAAGTTATGAATCGCGCAATTAATTTTGAGTCTTACAAGTTAATGAACAGTAGTTCGTTTATTTTATATATTGTTTGTAGTCAATTGCGGTAAACTTTGATGAAGAATTAAGAAGAAAAATACTTTAATCCTTAGAGTAACAAAATACTCTCAATGTCAGACTATTTCAGGTGAAAAGTTTGTGCGAATAAAAAAATAGGATTGAATACTAGAAAATGTAATTTGAATTTTAGAGTGTATTCTAGTTGTTATTCTCTAATATAATGAGATTTTTCAGTAAAGGAATTACGCAAACATTGATTAAACTAGTGAAGATCTGTTTCAAACATAAACGTTAAGCGGATTGAAGTTATTTTCAACTTTTGTTTAACATTCTAGTTATTAAAGTTTCGTTCCTATAATTATGTTGATAACAAAGTTTTAGTGAATTTTTCTCTACTTTCTTTATTATTTACTGTTCTCTGAATAAAATCACAGTTTAGTTTATGGTGTGGCATTGAACGACTCAGTGCTGATTGAATGTGAAGTGGACGCCTATCCATCTCAGGTTTCGTTTCAGTGGAAATTCGAGACAAACAACAATTTAGCTACTTTTAGTCAAATTAACGATTCCAGGTATAAATTACATTCATTTCTAAAGTTATATCTCTTATGTTAATCAGTTGTGGAAGATAAAAGTTCATTTTAAGACTATACTTACTCAACAAAATTAGTATTTGTTTCACTTTTTAACAATATTTAATTTGAAACAAGAATGCATATGTCACTTTGTATTGAAAAACGTACCTCTAATACTTTTCTAAAACATTCCAACTATTAAGGGAATTGAAGTTTCCTAAGCGTCAGATATCGAATATTAAACTATGACAGGTTATCCAAACAATATTTATATTTACTATTTCTATGATTTATTGTATTTTTATTTCTCCGCTCGGTTTGCACTTCATTTTCTTTATTATTTTTAAGTTTTTAATTTGATCTCAAATATACCAAGAAAAACTATCACATTTGTTGATAAAAGGATAGTTATTTTATTACATAATTTATGTGACTATAAACTACTTGTTAATAGTGGCTCAAATAATATATTTATAATCTCACATGATAATCCAGACTTTCTCTCATTCACGATATAAGTTTATGTATTTATTCAATAAAAACGTTGTTTATTTTCTGTTATGACATTTTTATTGAGATCAGAATAAGCTTAAGATTTCAGAACATATCTATACATTTATTTGAATTCTTTTTCTAATATTTTATTCTATAGATCGGAGTAATCAGAATATTTTTAGAATACAGTTCACGGAATACACAATTTTGTTGTGACAGTAGTTATTTGTTTAAAGGCCAAAAACAATTCCAATATCTCAACAAATATTAAGGTTCCGCTTATATTGTAGCAAGAATGAATTCAAATTTTGTGCCCTTTTTTACATTATTGAACACTGAGAAAGAATTTATTTAATTTTGATTCTTACGGCAATTTTCTTTTCAATAAGAGGTATAAAAAGGAATTTATATATATTTTAACACTTATAATGTCTCAAATATTGTCAATCAATTTGAGTGACAGCTTCACAAATAAGACAAAAATAGAGTGAATGTCGCACTCAAAACATATATCAAACAATAGTTGTGTTCGAATATATAAATTAAAAATAGAATATTCTTATAAATCATTGTTGATGTGAGTCACATTTTCACGAAAATAATAATGAAAATTTTTTAAATTCGTGGATTAGATGTGTCTAACGGACACAAATGATAAAAACGAAATAATTCAAAGATATGTAGTAAAACAAGTAATGCATAAGAATTGTGTTATTGGCAAAATCAAATTTTGCATATGCTGTTCACTTTGAATACTTTTATACTATTTTATATATTATATTGTTTTACAGTTCAGTCTTAAGCTATAGACCGCACGCATCACAACAATACGGATTTATTGAATGCATAGCAAAGAACTCGATAGGAATGCAACGCGAGTCATGCAAATATTTAATAATCCCATCATTTAATCCTTACTTTCCATTCAAGTGTCATGTCATCAATCAAAGTGATTCCACGCTAACCATTAATTGCAATACAATTCAGACTAAAGTAGTGAACCAAACACATTATAATAACCATAACTATAACTATAGTAATAAACATAACAGTTATCTAAACAATAAATTCAAGTCAACTACAAATCATTTAATGGTTTATCCTCCGACTTATTATGTTTGCGATGTTTATAATCAAAATCATATGAAACTCATTGACAATGTGTCCATCGATGCCATAAAACACAGACTAATGAGTCATAACTCGAGCTTCAATTTATTGATTGAGAACTTGCCCCCAAACACAAGATTAAGGCTAAGAATTTATGCGAAAAATAGTAAAAATCAAACAAGTTCTGAGTTGGAGATCAACACTCAAACTCTAAGATCTGCTGAGAGACTCATCGACTTCAATGATGATCAGTTGAACAGAACGAATGATTTTCTGATGACTAAACTTCGTGGTCAACATTTAATAATAACTGTATTAATAGTTTTGGCAGTTGTGTCACTCATTGTGATAATTATGGCAATAATTGCAGTGTTTCGGGTCAGATATTCGTCATCTAGTATCCAATTAAGAATTGATGGTCAGGAAGATGATGGACGAGATGTGCGACAAGTCGAGACAATTTTAAACAACGAAACTGATGACGAGTGCGCTTCTCATCAAACTTTACTCAAATCTGATGATAATAAAGATACAAATTTGTTGAATGGTGACGAAGTGAATGGTCACAAGAGTAAAAGTAGTACTAAAGAAGCACCAGATTTAATTCCAGTTCCTTATTATGTGAATTGTAGTCATGATAGCAGTCATAAGTGTAATAATAGTTTTAACAATGAATCTGATCTCAATTATAAGTGTGGTTCGAGCAGTGGTTATTTGATGGACCACAAGAATAATAAATATTATTTTGAAGGTATGAAAATTTAAATTTTTTTATAAAAATTCAATTTTTTGACTTAAGTTTTCGAAACAGTTGTAGTACTGAAAGAATGGCTGTGTTTGAGTTTTTATCATTGATTATGAAAATTTCAACTAATTTTGTAAAAAATTTTATGTTCTTAGACATTGAAGAAGTAATATTAATGATTCAAACTGTAAATGTATATAAAGCTTAGAAAATCTCATTAAATATAATTAAAAATGAGGTTTATCTCAAAATTTGATTCATTTGACTTTATTTTGAACTTAAAAATCAGTCAAATAATAATATCGTAGAAATGATTGCATTTTTCGTGAAAATTATTAAAAATTCTCAAATTTTCTCAATCTTTCACAAACGTCCGAACCGAACTTTTGAGTAAATAAAATAAACCAAAATCCTAGGCGTCAGTAAAAGCGGGGTTCATAGGCATCGCCAATACCGTTGCACTATATTTCAATGTACTATTGCGTATTGTACGTTTAGATACGTTGAACCAATGAAAACATGCCTAAATGTGTCAATCAAATGTGTTATAAAAAGTCGCTTCACTCTTCAGATGCTATCAAACTTAAAGTTGAAAATCCACTAGAGGCAGCACCTCACGGCCAGATGTCAAAAGCTCAGACGACTTTACTTTTAATCTGATTAAATTTTTTATTCTATATATAGATTACAAAAATGAAGACATGAATACGGATAAAGGAAGACTTTATGTTTTCGATAAAAGTGATGATAAAGCGAATCAGTTGAATGACTTTAAAAGTGTATTTAACGTTAATCTTATGCCGAACTGTAGTAAACAAGTGGCAAACATTAGTCTTTGATCATATCGACTAACGGTTTGAGTTGTCTCTTAAGACAAATATTGATGAATAATTGAAATATTTATCATCCCCATAATTGATTTGGGAGAAAAATATTTATAAAATGTTTGTTGTAATTTTGATTCAGTGATCCTTAAGTGCCATTCAATACATGAGACATTGATCTGCTTGGACACCACAGTTATTGATTAATCTCTCGAAGCGTTAATATTTAGTTTTTAAATGGTATTCAATTCTTGTTATTATTATCACTGTTGAATTGATTAATATTTTGCTTCTCTTGTTTAGGAAACGGATAACTGAGCGATATAAAGACACAAAATGCAGATCTCCTATACTGAATTGAAGAAAATGCTAAATAATATCAGATTTTTATTACAAATTGACACAAAAAGATTTATTCTCTTTAGTTACTTCTTTAGATGAGAATGTATTATATAAGGCTTGAATAATAAGAAAAAGTACTGGATTGTATTTTAAGTAAATTAAGATTCATGTTATTTTAAATATCTTGTTTTAATATTTTTTTATTCTGGATATCTGACTCATTTATGTCTATCAAGTGTTAAGGTGAAAATATATATTTGACCTTATTTATTTCAAAAACTATAGTTGATCAAAGCAATTTACTATATTTTTAAGTTTAACCCTCAAAAACACATTAGATCCAAAGTTTTAGCTCAATTTACTGAGTTATCTTGCTAGTTATCTTAAATTCAAGTGATTTTTAATCTAACAATTATTTTCTTGGACTAAATCATCTTATCAAAGGTTTGTTTAGTTAAAAGTCTATGAATCAACTTTATGGGCACGACAAAATAATCAACTTCAAAGTTATTTTTTGCGAGAAACCAAAATTTTTCATTAAACTGCAAAAGCCTATTTGATAATTATATGGGGCTGTTTAAGGACTTGAAAATTAAATTCATTCGAATACAAAAAGAGTCTTCTTATAAGAATTATTGAAAATGCATACGATAATATATTCTCAAACATAGAATTCAAAAATATCATTATTATATTTTAAGAATTTGTGAAAATTATTAAGAGAAAAAAAGTCAAATTGATTAAAACCAAATGACTCAGTATTAATATCGAGTCGTTTATATATTGATGTTTATACATTTAATATCCACTTTCCTGTTGAACAGAATATTCTGTGTGTTTAAGAGATGAAAATTAGAGAAGAGAATTCTCAAAACTTTTGCTTCCATTCCCATCTCATTCCCATTACCATTCCCATAAAAGATGGGATTCAGATTCAGATTCTCATTTCTAATGACAATCTTATGAGGCAATAGTCATGCCATTGAAACTCGTGAACACTTTAACGCTTGCGTGTAGTCAAATAAGAGTTGAGCATGATCATCTTTTGCTAGAATCCAATGCAATAGTTTGGCCACTCTCTTAGAATAATAGTGAGTTGAGGCTCAACGCAAATTCAATCTTTGACTCAAATCTCAATAAATCTTCACAAATTTACATTTGATCACGAAATATTTGCCAAATATTCGCTTTCTATTGTCATTTTATATAAAGAGCTCTAATTTTAGGGCACGATCACAATCAAGACTAGACCCTCAGCTTAACAGCTTGAGCGTTTATCGTCATTGAGTATTGTGAGCTTTCTTGGTCCATTTATATTAGAAGAGCAAAGGATATAAATTTTGTTTTTATGCAAAACTTATCTGAATTATATAATTAAAAGTTATGAGAATTTCTTTTACCTATTCATTAATATATTCTGATGGAATACCAGTCAACCAAAATGCAAAAAAAGGAGTAATGTTTCTCTTATTGAAACAATTGTTGATTGTACTAATACTTGTTTATTGTTTCAATTCGTCTCTAATTTATTGCGAAGAACAACAATCACCAGCAACTTATGAACAGCCGTTCGGTAAGTTTTAGTTGAGCAAACTTTTTTACAACTATTCTTCATTTGCCTTCTATGGCATACCGATAGAAAATTTGACAGAAAATTAACTTTCGTAACACTTATTATGAAATTTCTTTCTCGGATTCTAAAAGTTATGAAAAGTCTTCGAACATTAATAAACTGAAAATTTAAGCTTCAAAACCAGATCTGGTTACGAATTTTTTGACCTTTTAATTCAGATCTAGTTCTAATGTCCATAAATTACATGGATTTCTGAGAAGTTGTTGCAAACAATTGATTATCAACAGTTAGTGATCCTATCTAAAGAAATATATTTTGCTTCAGCATCAGATTGATATCGATTTTAAGTATTTACTCATTAGTAAACTTGTCAGCAATGAACTAAACGCAAGATCAAAGTTATAAAGAGTTTTTCTGGAAAATAGTCTTTAGTTTATTAGAAAAATCCTTTATTAAAAAAATCTTATCTGAATATTTATTTAAAACTCACACAAACACATGATTTTAAAGCATCTTGAAAGCGCAAGAAAATATTACAGCCAAATTCAGTTATATTTGCAATGTATGCATTGCTATTTCTAATTTAAATGATTATTCAAAGATGTGGATACAAAGCTTTCACAACAATCATTCGTTTGATCTAAGTCAGATTATGCTAATTATCTATTATTTCATTTCTGAGGCATGGGCGTATTTTTTTCATATCCCTGAAAAATTAGACCACTGTTCATCTGATATACGGTTATTATTCTAATTTTGATTACTTATGACTTTTGTGATTTGTTGCGATCTTGGGATATTCGCATTATCGGATATCAATTCATTTATGTCTTACATTTTAATCGTAGAATTAAATACAACATAATGTAATCGAGTATTTAATACAAAAAAATACTTATAATGCGTATCAAAGTAGGAGACAAAGCAGGCATAAAAATTGCAATGCAATAACTGGAAAAATCATTGAATTTAGCTGTAGCCTTAAAATAAACTTAAGTTTAACAATAAATGAATGACTAATGTGTTGAGCACCTATTATCTGACTAACCGAGCTTTTTGGTCTCAAAATCTTGCTTAGCTCTGGTTTAACTGAAAGTTAGTTAAAATTGCTATCAATCAAATGAATGGCAACATCTCTATGATTAAAAAGAAAAAAGCTGAAAGTAAAAAACAGGATATGGTCTCTTCTGGTATCCTCTTTATCAGTTTGTCTCCAAAATATATTATACTTTCAATTTGATTCAAGCAAACAATGAGTACAATCAATAGATTGAGATAGGGATGCCAACTTTCTAGCTTTGAGGCAATGTCTTCAGCTTTCAATACAAGTTTTAAAGCTACAGATTAAGATCTTATCCTTTGGTTCCTCTGCAAATTTCGTAACGTAACTAATTTTATTTATTAGTATTAATCTAAGTTTACAAAGTTTAACAAGATCTGCACTATAACTAAAACAAAAGGAGAGAGTGAGTGCATAAAACACATGATTTTCATAGTTGGCTTGGGGTCTACCCTTTATTTCCTGTTATTATTTTTAGCATATACCCTCTATATAATGTAAATGTGTTTACAATTTATACTTATTGTAAATAACTCTCAAAAATGATTTCAACGGTAACCCCTTTGGAATTTTTCTCCAGCTTATACTCAATGAAGTGTTGGCATCCCTAGATTCCGATTTCAATACGTTTAAGGAAAGTAAAAAGCAAAGAAACAGTAAAGCCGTAAGTCTTCCAATCAAATTATAAAATGAAAGAAGTGTTTTTCCTTTTTCCTTCGGATGTATCCACAACTAAATGTTTTTTTTTTATGTTTATTACAAAACTGTACGATACTATAGTTGCTAAAACATTAATATTTGTCAGTTTTATTTAGATATTAGTAGGAAAAAAGAATTCCTCTATACCATTTAAAACAAAATAATCGTTGATAGCAACTAAAGTGAAGTGATGCGTGAGGATGTATCCAAGGGATAGTTGATATATTTATAAAAATGCATTCAATGGCAAAAGCACGTGCTTTTATGTTATTTAATTGAAACATTTAATTCTGAGAGTGTATGTAATTATAAATGTTCCCTAAATACATGGCAACGAGCTCTCCATCAGACGCTATCCGTATCTATCGCGCTTTATTTTGTTTTAGGGTGTACATGAACCACTTTATACTATATCTGCTGATGAAGATTAAGTATAAGATTATAAGATTTCTACATTTGATAGGATTCTCACACAGACTCTCACAGAATACTCGTTCAGATACGATTGAACTACTGGTCATCGAAATCTATGTCCACTTATTATGATTAAAAGAGGTTTGCGGTTCCACAAAATTAGAGCGTTTAGTATTAAAGTGAAACTTTTATTTGCGGTAATGTTGAAAAACTACTGTTGAATAAATGATAAAGACTTTAGTCGTGAGGATCAGAAAAAGTCGTTTCCTCTAAACGAGATTCAGTTCCATTAAGAAGTTTCTTACTCTAGTAAAACAAATTCGCTGTGCTTGCATTTAAGAATCCTTTCTTATTAAGAAAACTATAGAGTTTAATACGACTATTTATTGTTATTTATCAGAGAGTTTATTACTACTATTTTTTAATTTTCGTTCGAGTTTTGCCTTTAGTTAGTAAAATCTGTTTTTTCCTTATATTCATCTATTTATGAAGCCATCAAATAAATAATTTATTGAGAACCACTATGTTTATTCTGAACGGAAAATTTATTATTACTTTTCGTGCACTGACACTTCGAAAATGTTGTCATAAGCTGTCCATCATTCCATTGAGCTCAATCAATTATAATAGTCATTCAATAAGTTCTCGGCTTATAACCCATTCACTGCAGTACATAAGAGGTCGAAAATTTATTGACTAACCTAAAGCTTAAGTTTAGCTTTTCCTTATTTCTAGGCAAAGATAAGAAGATTATATTCTCACGTATTTATCGATTATTCTTTTCTTTGCTTATCTTATTCAAATTGAGACTATATTTGTGATCATTATTCAATAATATTTAATATTAATTTCATTTGTCAAAAGAAATCAAAACAATTTCAGATCAACGCCTATTGTTTTTCTCACCTTCTGGTACAAAAATATTTTTATTTTAGTATTAAATCAGTAAATCTAAATCGCTTTCATTGATGAATGAATCAAATTCCTGACATTTATTGCAATTTTCAAAATCACTTTATATCCAATTCACGTCATTTGTATGATTTTCGAGTTCAAGATTTATTTAGTCATTTGACAAATAAACACTAAACATATGAATATTCATATAAGAAATATCGAGACTTTTGCCTAAGCTTTAGTGAAATTGAGCTGAAATTTTTGGTATTCTAAGCAAAAATTTGTTAAAATAAGTGATAAAACTTTTGAGTAGCTAGCAGATTCAAAATTTTTCAACTTTAGTGCCATAATTCTCTAATATATTAAGCCTTTTCCATAATTATCATAGCTATTTCTAAATTCATTGATATTTGGCACATTTATTATACTTTATTTGTAGCAAAACTAAAATAATAAATTATTATTTCTGAAGAGGATTAACATAGATTTACATATTTAGCCAAAAATTTCCGTCATAAATAAGGATTTGAATTTGTAGAAAATCTTTAGCTTAAAACCCACCGATTGTTTTGGAATATTTAACTATTCTTGACTTTCACTAATATATTATCGAACATTGCGGTAAGATGAGTAATTTTCGGTATATTAAAAATAATCCAAATGTTATTCTTTAAGTTTTCAATCCAAATATTGAATCAGACCAATAGCTTGTTTAATAGTAATTTACAAAATATAGGTCTAGTGTAGCATATTAAACGCAATAAAAGATAGCTTAATTTCAGGACTTTAATTACAGTATACTTGTATCGCACTGAATGCGTGTTCCTTTCATATTTTTCAATAGCGATCGCTCACATGTTTTGCCAAAAGTCAACTAAATACGAAAAGCTGTTGCCATCAAGACAGAAATAAAAGTATTGAAATTTGTTCGTAAGAATGTAGATTTTAAATAAAATATCTAATTTGAACTTTAAATTAGACAAGTTGAAAATTGACTTCGTTCTACCATCAAATTTTGATTTAGAAAGCAATTTTTATGGGAGAGGTCGTTTTCAGATATTTTTAAAGTAATCGTTTCTAAGTTTTTAATCAATCTTGTCTAATAATCTATTAAAAAAATAAGCAAAAAAGAACATTAGGATTTACGTTATACTGAAAAAATGCACAATAAGTCCAATCGAGAGAATAATAATCTTTATATCAATATCTCTCCTGACAGTTCGCATTCAAATTCAAAACTCATAATTAACTGGAAATACGATATCAGAGAATATTATGAAAATGAGTCTAATATTTCATCCAAAATGTTTATAAAATCAAATTGAAACATTAAAGTTTTTCGCAAATAAAAATTTGCATCAACTATCTCTCCCCATGAACTAATTTGCTTAAAATGCTGTTTTGCATCAAATATAAAGCTCTTGGTTTGGATTCTGAATGTCAAGTACGAAAAAGCTAGTTTAAATGAATAAAAGAAGAAAAAAGTCAAATTTTCTAGACAGCTGCTTCTTTGCATTTGAAAGACACTTAATCAATGTAAAATAATTGTTTGAATAAATAGAAGAAGAATACAGAATAAATTTGCAGCATTTTTAATCCAACTCAATGATTAAATCCAAATTTAAAAATACTTTTAAAACTGAAATTATCTAAAGTTTTAACTATGAAACAATTGTAAATCTATTGGAAAATATAAAAAATGCGTCACTTGTTTTGCTAAGCAAATAAAAAATATCTCAAACTTGAGTTGCTATAAACAATAGTGATTTAAATAAATCCGTACCTATTTTAGGAGCATCAAATTCTAATCGAAACTTATTTTTGAAGTGAATTTCACTCTTTGTTTGCTACAAATTGTTCTATTTTGCTCTCAAATAAATATAAACTTTACTATATTCTGTGTTGAGAAATGAAAAATAGTTTGAAAATAGTTTGAAAATAGTTTCTCTATAAACAAGTGGATGAGTGTAAAGTGTAAGGTATAAACTGGAATCAAATTTATATACTTAATAACTATAAATTCGAATATCATTCACTATTTTGGATACTGTTTTAGGGATTGAAACTAGGAGCGCATTTTATTTTCTGTACACAACTTTTACTTTTATTTTGAGAAAAGTTTTGTACAAAATCTCTATAATTTGCATCTATTGTGTTGAAAATGTAAAAGAATAAACTTTATTCAATAATCAATAAAGTTTATTTGACGAAAGTAAGAAAACAAATTCAATTTGAATAAAAGTATAAACTCTTATTGAAAATGTGACAAAATGCAAAGTAAACTAATTATAACTACTACAAACATGAGTAATAGATTCCCTAATTATATCTCTCGAAAGGAGGTGTACAGTTTATTAACAAGACTATCTCTAAAGAAAATTTTGTCGATATATTTCCTTTTTATTAAGCCTTACGACTTCTTCAATAACTTTCTTCTCAATACAAGTAATTTGAGGACATATTTTCTGATCAAAACTTATTTTTATTTCTTTTCTTATAAAGTCTGAAAATCTCTAATACTCAACACGATTTCAATCGTTAATAATAGTTGCGAACAGAGTCTGAAAAATTGCAAAATGAATGGCAACTGATTCTCATCGATCACAAAACTCAGTATTAAAGTTTTGTATTTCAAAATCCAAGTATGACTTCTCAGAGCACTATCGCCACAAAAATGGCCTGTGTTATACAGTATATGAGAAGGTATTTAAGCCCTTTAGTTACAATTGATTTCTCTCTCTTCTCTTCATTCGCTCCTCGCCTGATCGTATGTTTAACTGTACACTTCATTCATGGCATTTATGCCACTCTTTGAGCATGACTTGTCTCATAAATGACTGAACTCTTATTAATACTATATATCTCTATATTCGGTCGTCTAAATCAATGAAACGCTCTCTCAGTTCGGTAAACATTAAATCGTTAAACATTTCATTGATTAAAGTTTACTAAAATTATATCAAATTCGAAATGTGGGTTCAGTCATGTGCGACAATATAATACTGTTTACATATAGACATAAACTTTTGTTCGCATCAATTAATTTTGATTTCATTTGGTTGACGTTTAAAATATGCATAAATTTGATAAACGGGTTAATCAACTTTTACTTCAATTCTATTGAATAAAGAGATTTTAGTAACTTGTATTATGTAAATTAACCTGAAAAGTATCGTATTATTAACGAGACTATCAGTGAATTTTCAATTGTTTTTATGTAAATTAGAAAAGGATGTCGTTCTCTCAATTAATCAAAATACAAAAAGACATTCAGTTGAGACAACTTTTACGATTTGAAATTTTAATTTCCAACAAATTAATGTTTGTAATGTTCGTATAAACTTCGTATTTTGATTAAAAGTTTTAGTGTTTTATAAGGCAATAAAGTAGTTTCGAACAAAATTTTATAATTAGATGTGAACCATAGCTGAATCATAACAGCGATAAAAAATCGAAATTGCATTGTCAAAATCAGTTCAATGATCAGATCCTCAGACGATTAAGTTTGATAATTTTATAAACTATTTTAATTTTGCAAAATATGGCAAAATTCTTACTTATATCTGAGATTTTAAAAGCATTTAAGTTAAAAATAAATCATTTTTATCGTTTTTAGAAACATATAAAACCGATTGACCAGTTTTACGATGAACAGACTAATCCAATTATATGCCATTATTTTTTTGTTGAACATTTCACTCTAAAACATATCTTAAAAGTGTTCATCAAAATCATTTATGTTTTTATTCAGTCTATTATTTCAATGAAACAAATCTAAAGAATGTTTGGTTTAAATGTTTTCAAATGATTTAATGCGAGTTCAAAATATTCGGTTTGCTCGAGAGTTAAATCCAACATAAAAACAGTAAAAAACATTGTACTAATACTTATTAGGAATGGTGACTGTCATACGATTACTGCTTTGCTTAAGATAACCAATATTTGTTCTGATATTTCAAAACAATTAGCGAAGTATTAAATGTGATAAAAAAATAGTTCATTAAATTGATCTCAGACTATACTTCGCTAAACAAACATTAATGAAAGTAAAGTCTCATCGAGATTATGCATAGTTAGAGTTAATAAAAAGGATCAAACATTAGTTCGATTTACCGTTTGTCTTTTGAATCAAATTGAAAGATCTGGACTTAAACTTAAAAAGATGACTTTTTCTAACTTTAATGTTTAGCGTTGTGGTAAAATTGAAGTTTTAAATGTTAGAACTGATTGGTTCCAAAACAAACTTAGAACGAATAAAATGTTTGTCTCTTATGCTGATCACGTGTGATCCACTATTCGACAGGTTTTTCAGTTTGATTCCATCTTATGCAGGACTTGTAACAAATTTTTGTGCTATTTTTCCGCCAACTTTCATGTATTAGAGGTTTGCATTCTCTAACCATTTTTCATGTCGTAAAAATGATGCGCCAAATGAATAGTGATGTCTAGACATCTGCCACTAAATTGATTGTGAGTTTTATCATGTTGACTGAATCTGAAAATTTTGCTTATCATAAAGTTGACAAGTTTTCTACTTTCAAATCAATTTGTTTATTCTTACGTTTCGCTTCGTTTATGTCAAAGGAAGTTTCATATCTTGCTATACATTTGCTTTTTACTATAGTGAACACCCTAATGCATAAGAAACTTCTTCATTATAACGGAAGTTCGCTCAATTAGAATTACAGAGGCTGCGAATCAAATAATTTTCAAGGAATATAGATTATAAATTGTAATCCGCTATATTTGATTTTTAGAGAGAGAGAGAGAGAGAGAGAGAGAGAGAGAGAGAGAGAGACTACTGTAATAGTCATTAAGAGATTATTGATTTTTTTCAAAAGAATATCGATATCATTTTAAAAAATAAATTCATTATTTAACTGCAAACTTTTAATTACCTTAACAAATTCAAAATGTGTTACTGATTTGATCCTTTTGTTTCATAAAAGTTTTCAATCAAATTCGAAAGAATCAAAATACTCTAATATGAGCCATAGAATAATGTTCAGAGACAATTTTGCATAACATTTGACAATAAGTTAATGACAAATTTTCAATAAATTTCGTCTTCGAGTACATGATAGTGTTTAAACAATGTAAAAGCAAAAATATTTTTGTCTGAAATGCGAGTCACTAAAGGTAACGGTAAAGCTATTATAATGAAATTTCGATTAATTTGTAATAATCTCAATGTATTTGAGCAGAAACAATTCCGATTGCGTGCTATAACTTATTGTTCTCTAAGAGAAATATTATTTTGATTATATACAAGAGAATATCGCTTAAACTCAAATAAACCTAACAAAAGCTCACAAATTCTTATGTTCAAGAGCCGAGAGTAGAATATAATGAAAATTTTTTCATTTATCTTGGAATTCGCGCATATTTATCAGGTGTGAATTAGACCACTCGATAAAATGTATTGTTATTGAACGATTCTGTTTTATTAATTTCAAATGCGACCTATTTTACTCTTGACTTTTGAGCTAATTTATAGTAAAGTTTTGTTTCTTCTCATAAATTTTCGAAAAATTGTTTCATGAAATATGAATCATGTTTTAAATTTTGAATCTTCAAGACAAAAACTTATTTTCAGAATCTTCAAATTAATTAAATATGCGATAAACTATTCTTAGACCTATATAGATATTAATCGTAACGTGCTTTATAGCGAGTGTTGAGTGTATTTAACTAAAAAATTCTTTATCAACACTTTTTTCATTTATGATTATAACTGATTTTGTGGTCACGAATGTGTCCTCAATTTCGATCCAATTCCTAGTATTAGCTTGTGTATATAGCTCCGAAACTGACTTTTGATTATAAGAGATTATAAGAGTGAGTGATAACATCAAAATTAAAAGTGAAAGGATATTCGTATCATTAATCGATAATCACTAATAACTGATGTAATTAACACGAACTTTCATATGAGCGACAAATTTATTTGGGAAACGTTTTGGTCATCAATCACTTTTTTAATTGAAAACTATTTCGTATTCTTAGAGAAAATTTCACATCATTTATATTAATTTGAATAAAAAATATTTTTGTATATCCAATATTTAAAACAACCAGACTTTATTTGATTTTATATTGAAATAGTCTTAGGTTATAATTAACTTGATATTCAGTAAAAAAACAAAAAGTTAAATATCAATATACGTACAAATATAAGAAAATGAAAGAAATTCTTAAAAAAGCAGTATATATTGACAATCTTTAACTAGAAGCAAATTGATTCTTTTATTACGCTATTTTATACAAACAAATTTTAAGCTAGAATAAATATCTGGCGCTTCTGATAATCATTTGATTATAAACGTTAGTACACTTTTAATAACTCGACTGTTATTTGTTTGAACTTATCAAACTTGAAGAGCCTTCAATCATTTATTGATTGCACTGGCTTTTTGGTTATGAGACTCCTTACAAAACATTTTTTATAAAATGTTCGCTTTTGGTAACTTTCACTTTAGTAAGCTTCGAGAATATTCTCAAAGTTGAGAATTTTTAAAAATCTAAACCATCGCGAAATAACTACAGTCATAAACCTACGAAATTCGAGTTTCAATAAAAACCAATAGTGAAAGAATATTTGAGAAAAGCCAAATATTTCCCCTAAAAAGCAACAAACAAAATGCTTCCCATAAGAGTTGATACAAAAGTTAACTCCTACTACATTTTCATTTAGACAACTATTCACTGATATACTTGACTTGTTATTCATTTAAGACTCATTTCATTGCTCATCCATATGATGTCCAACGAGAGAAAGAAAAGCTCAAAAACCTTAAAATGATATCATTTATGGTGCAGCCATGTCGTCATTGTGATCCTTTATTAATGATGTTGGATTTGAAAAGCACATTTTACGAGCGTTTAGAAAACTTTTGATTCACTTTAGGATTATTTTCACACTTCATATACATTAATAAAAGATTTTTAAATTACAGAAACAAATGTATATATGACTTATATGTAAATCTGTGAATCATCACTAGAAATGTTTTTTCTGGAGAAAATCTATTTCTGCTTTAGACGAAACTATCTTATCATTATACTTTTCTTTCTATACAAATGTGAGAAAAAATGTGCCATTTGCTGTAAACTTATATTTTATGCTTTATCATGCTTTTAATGTTAAATAAATTTGCTAAATATATATTTTGCTTATTTTGTTTACATGTTGTTTGACATAAGACTGAAATTGAAAGCTTTATTTTAATGAGTAAAACGAATTAAGGAGTAAATAATATTTTATTTTGCTTCTGCAAATACAACAAAATCGTTTGGTTTTGAAAAAATGAACAGACATCACACATGTTATGTATAAGTTTAAAGCTTTATTACAAGACAGAATTTTTTATACTCTCAAATGTGTTATTTATGCTGTCTCGAAAGCCATATTTCACACCTCATAGAATGATCAATCATTAGTTGTTTTTCTATAATATTAATTTTTTTTCTAATAACTCTTCGTACTTGTCAAAAATTAGACTCTAGTTAAAAAATGAAAAGCTAGAAAACAATTTTCAATCTAACTTCAAATATGTAATACATTAATTTTCTATATGGTTTCCAACATTTTTCTTATTTAACTGAATGAAAAGAAAAAATTGTCTTATACTATGTCTGGTCTATTTATTAGTTGTTCACATCTTCCAAATGATTTATCGATTAATCTTCTGTATAGGTGTTGAGATTTGTTCTCTTTTATTATCCCAAACTTGACATCTGAGAATTTTTGTCAGTAATAACTTTCTATTATCTGAGAATTTTTGTTATAGTTATTAATTTGAAATGCACTGTATTTTCATTGAGCTCATGATCAGTCGGAAAATCCAATATCTGAAGAATTTAGCTGAGATTCGCACTCAAAATGATAAATTTCATATTTTTGGATCAAAAACACAACATTTTATACGATCAATAATAATAATAATAAATCATTACTTCTCAGTTAATTCAAGATTTTATTTGAAATTTGCAGTTCAATTATATTTTTTAAAACAATTTTTTGAGTCATTCTTTATAAATGATTCGATACTCCATTGCTTTATAATATGCTCAAATGCTTTCTATTAGACTTATTACGAATTAAACAGAGTTCATAAGGAATACTAAGAATTATTTGTATATAATTTTGCGCTATAGGTCAACATTTAAATCATAGTGTGATAATTAGTGAGAATACGAAAAATGTTCTCCAATATACTCAAATGGAATGCACTTATGACTTATATGAGGAGCAAATATTTGAATAACTCAATTCATTTACTTTGCAATTAGCTAAAGAATGAGTCTTTATTGTTTCTATTTTTCCTGTTTCAATTTTGATTTGTATTAACGCAAATAACAATACATTTAATCCGACACAAATTCAAATCACGAATTAATATCGAATACAATACACTACAATCATGAACTTCAACTAACGGTTCAAATATTTAAATCTGAAATCAGATTTTACTTCTAGTCTAACAAAAGTCAATAGTTTTCTGATGAGTTTAAATTGATTGGAGTCGAGTTTGTATTATTTTTTACACAAATATACATCAATTCAGTCAATAATCAATTTGAAGCATTTTCTTAATACAAATTCTTTATTTCGAGTGTTGAACAAATGATTTGTGCCAAAATCATATTAAATACCGATTTGTTTATGTGAAAAACTGCATTAAATGGTTAGACGTTTGTCTTTGAAGTATTCGTTCATAACTTTTGTGATTCCGACTCAAAGTTATAATTGTTTTGTGTACTCAACGCATGACTTAATCCCTTATTTTAGTGAAAGACTCAATCACTCAATCACTCAATTTCTATATTATGGCAAAAGATATTTAGAAGAAAGTCAAATAAGTAAAAAGTGATGGAATCCAAGCAACAAATGATTGATGTGGTGATCATTGAATTACATTAATGTTGTTGTGATCCAAGAATTGATTCTCTATTGACTTAAGAAAACAATTAGAATCAGATTTTGTTATGTCTTATGCCAAATGACTCGAATTATAAATGAATAAATCATTCTATTTTTCATATACTAGTGTATATTTCAGTGTGTTTTTGTGTACAAATAATAAATTATATATCATTCGATTCATTGACTAAACTAAACTTTTCTCTCGTTAGGCTCAGTTCAAGTTTTAGTTAATATGTTTTTTGATTCAAATTGAGATCTCTTCTCAGTACTAAAAATTGTAATTATCTAAAAAGTATCTTGGCTATAAGTTTACATCTCGTTTATTTATATTAGATGGATATGTTTTTTGTATACATTGTTATAATGCTCTGAATTTTTCTAGGAGTAAGTCTCTGAGTAACCTTTAACCTTTGTTCTCGATAAAGATCCATAAAGGCTCAACTAATATACGCTTTTTCGAGTGATAAATAACAAAATCATTAGTGATATAATCAGAGATTCATCGCAGAATACTTATCACAAACACGTTTTAAGCTTACGGTCGATCGATAAAATTGTATCTTTCAAAAGTTGAATTGTTTTAAAATACAGGTTGCTTATACTTTGCATAAACTCTATTTTTGTAAAAACAATTCAATTTTTTACTCACAACAGAAATCTTTAAAAATTCATTTTTAATTAATAGTTTCATTACAATCAAAAATCTGTATTTAAATTTTACGATTTGCTTCAATTACTTTTCTCATTTAGTTTTCATTTTTTGACAAATTTCACTGTCTTTGATTAGATTTTTCATACAAAAAATCGTTGGTTATGATGAAGAGTTTAGAGATAAGCGTTTGTAATAAGTTGGTTATAATGGCTTAATTTCAGTCCTAAAGATTTGAGCTCTTTCTTAGAATTTTCTATAAGCCTTTTAAGTTTTGATGCTTTCTAAAGAACTACTCAGAGACAAATACCGTCAATTTAGAAATGATTAATACCTTTGAGGTAAAAATCTTGATGTTTGGATAGTTCTAAACATTTTTTACGGTAGAAATAACTTTATTTACATGTCACAGATTCTGAAATAATTGTGTGACAAAAGTGATTACATAACAGCTATTATTACAAGTCATATAACGAAATCGATTGTTTGTTTAGCACGATTTGAGTCAATATTTTCTACGGAAAGCTTCGTATTCCCAAACCATAAAATCTACTTATATTGTTGTCTACTTATGTGTTAAATTTACTGCAAATTCTGTTAAACTACTTTCACTGACAGTCAATTTATTTTTGCTAAACTGTCAGCTCACCAAAAGTCACATCTAATTAGTGTTTCAATGGTTGGTTTGATTTCCTATAATAGAGAGCAAGTTTATTCAACTAAAGCTCTTTCAGGATGGAGTTGAATATATTTTTGATTTTACTAACGCTCCATTTTAACCATGTTCACCGACAAAAATACCAATGAAGAAGTTTCTCTCTTTTTAGATGATCACAATTATGAGCCATAAGCCAGATAAGAGTCTGAGACGACTGATAAGACTGTCCTTAATTTTGATGAAGTAAAACTAATCTAATACAAGAATACAATCCATATCTCATTATGCAAAAACGTTTTTTGCCAATCGAATTGTAATTTGATGCACAAAATCTTTCATGAAAGATAACTTAAAAGATTGTATTCTAGTCAAGGATTTTTCAGGATTTTAAGACAAGTGCTCGAATTTGCCAGAAATCGCTAAATTATTTTAGAAAATATTTCAGTGACTAATAAGAATTTGAAATAAAGTCTTGACTTGTAATAAATAAAGAATTAAATACAAGATTGTAATGAATTTGAGAAATAATAAATAGAAATATAGATTTTTCTTAAGATCCATTTGATCTCATAGCTGAGTATAAATTTGAATAAAGTTTCGCCCATTCAATAATAAACTTTTATCGAAATGAGTTGTGTTCATAATTGGAATCACTTGTCTTTTATGTAAACAGATATTTGTATCTCAAGTAAACGTAAACTCATATTCCTAAAATTACATATAAGTTTATCGGAAAGATAAAAGTGCTTACAGCGTAATTGATTGAAACTATCTTTTTATCTCTTTATAATGTTTTCACTTTTCCTTCAATTGATTTCACTGCTATATTAGATTACTTTTAGTTAACGATGAGTGCAATAAATCTTACAAAGAAAGATCTTGTAATGAGAGGTGAGACCACTCTATTTTTTACTGTAACAGACTAACTAATTATCTTGATTACAGTCAGAAATATTTTGTCAAGCTTTACTTGAAGTTTGTTTAAGGTGTTCTATTGTTTGTACAGTTAACTCGAAACTTTTAGCATTTTTTAGGAATTAAGATAAGTTTTCATTAATTGATTATTTTGGTCTCATATCCTGAAAGCAGAATATTATTTCTGAGTAAACGAATAGAATTTATAGCATTTAAATATATGTTTGAATAATGAAATTTTGTTTAAATGATATTTATCCTTGCTCTTAGTGACAAGTTTTGTTCATCAGTTAACTGTGGGATTACTGAGAAATCTTTTATAAGCTGTTGTAAAACGCTTCAATTGTCTTTGGTTAACTTTTATAGACTTTGCTACTAATTAAACGAGTTAATGACGCGTTCTAAGTCAATAACTCAAGACATTTGAGATATCATTTTATTAAATATAAGGTTAACCAAATAAAAGTAATTGTTTAAATTAATTTCTCTATTTTTCATGTTCATTTCCTGGATTTGAAATCTAGAACACAGTACGATTTTTTTATTCTACTCACAATTCTGGATGCATTACATTTTCGCAGTCTTTTAGAATCAGAACTACTTTTAGTAGTTCTTAATCAATAGCATAATAAAAGTGCTGTTCATTAATATTGATTATTCGTTTTTTCTGCTCTCTTTTCAGAAAATCTTGTTAAAGAAAAACCAAATAAAATCACTATAAATGAGGAAAATGTGTACTTTGCAAAAGTTTTGTGATAATAATGAGTTCATATCAAATGTTTGCAATTTTTTATTCAATATTTCAATATTTAGAATATAAGAAGTAAAGAAAAATTTGGTTATTTAGGGTTCAAAAAGTACGATAAGTTACGTTTTAGTTGCGCTTTCATTTATAGTATAAAAAGGTTATAAATTAATAATTGAGCACAAATTTAATTATAAATTATTCCTAAGTACTAATGTAGTTATTTCGTAATATTTATTAATAATGTGAATAATTTTTTTCCAACAGAAACTGAACACATATTAGAAATATTAATTAACAAAAAATTACTAGACTTATGATCGATTGATTGATCTCAAATAAATGTCTTGAAGATGGTATTGTTTTTAAGATTTACAAACACAGAATATCTCTCAAACCTCATAATGATTAAACGCGCGATAACCAAACAATTAGATTAAGTGTAGGAAACTTGAGCTTATTTAAGAATTTGACTAGTATTTATGGTTATCTATTTACATAACGTAAATATTGATTTTGTTCGTCAATGTTCATATATCTTCTTATATATTTACTTTAGGAGTTGACTCAAATATTTGACGCTATTTCCTCGATAATTTGAAAATTGATTTTTAAATTCATATACTAATCGACGCTTATTTATATTTTCACATTATATTAAAATAGATTCGATATAATTGATTTATCTTCAAATATTTCTAATAAAAATTGTTCCAATACTATATTTGGAAATTTGTCGTTTTTTCATCAGTCAATTATATACAAAATATGAATTAAGACACTCTTATCCTCAGCTCATTTATATATTGTTATTGTTCATTTTGTTCATTAAGAACTTGATGACAAGAAAAGATACCACTCTTGCTTGCTACTGATGTAAAGAGGTTACTTGAAGTTTATAAAAACGTTGTATAACAGTTACTACTGAAACGAGCAAAAGTTTTATCTTATGAAATAAATATAAGTGTTCTCTTTCACTTTGTTTATATCTCTTTATTCTCTTTTATAATATATCGCTTTTCTCAACATTTTTACTCATATTTTATGACAATCCTCTTATTGTGAAGCGTTTCAGAGAACACTTTTTTCATATGGTTAGTACTACTTTAGATCGTTCTCAATATAGGGTGAGGCATAATCATTTTAACCATAGCACTATAACTCAAAACAAAACTTTTTAAACATAGAACTATTTAATAACGAAAAGTTTAATCGATTCATTGGGTAAAACACTTAATTCAATTATATATCTTAAAATCTCTATCAATTTTTAACTAAAGAAATGTTAACAGGAGAAAAATTTTTGGTCCCTTTTTCTAAACCAAATGACAGACTATTACATTGAAGGCATGATCTCTTTTTTATTCAGAAGTTTCAGTTCTGACTTTCTTTCCGAATGTCTTCAAATGCTGATAGAAACCCATATTTTGATACAAAAGGCGTCAATACTTAATACACACTTATTATCTTCGCTAATACCCGAATCCTCTCCAGAGCTAACATTTGATCATCTCTTTCAAAGTGATGTCTATTTATTGTTATCAAAACAAAGAGGTATCACTAAAACCTTCGAAAATAGTAAATATAAGTCCACAGTTTGTAACCAACTCTATATATCTGTAGTAAAATAAACCCAAACTTATCGCGTTTTCGACCCCATTCTTCCTCTTTATGTCAACTATTTGTTCATCACTTTATCACTACATCTCTGGTCACTGTTTTTCTGGTTTATGTCTAACTCTATAACTGTATTGAGAAATAAACGACACAATCCTTCTTTAGATGTGATGGTAAATGATGTCGAGCCAGAAGTGATGTCTTATGCTATATTTGTTTGTTTCAAAAGAATCGACTATTTGCAATAAAAACAATGCTGTCACTTAACTCGTTTTGATCGATTGTCTCACTCTATTCACAACTTTTCAAAATAAGTTAGTCTTTGTCTGACTTGAGAGCATTATACGAGTAACAAATTTTTTGTTTTCTATTTTGAATGTATTTTGTGTGAGAAGTATACAACGAAACTATGTTTTTATTTTAGTATTTTTCCTTACTTCGAGTCAATAGATATATTGCTGAAAAACTCTATAATTGTTTTAACTTTAAAACTAGTTTTCATCTTTTAATCTGAACATTATTTTCAAAATGAAACAATTCTACACATGTTCATAATGAAAGATTCATTAAATCTAGAAATTGATTTTTAAAAGAAATAAATCCATAATTACTCGCTTGAAATACTTTTAGTTTATTATGAAACGAAAGACTTAACAAACTTAAATACTCTTATCTGTTTCAATAAAATGTTGTCGCACTTAATTTAATTAAACACTTATTCTGAGATCTTTTTATTATTAACAGCGAATTATTAGAGCATCTGTTCGAGTGTTGTTCATATTAAAGTGAAGTTGAGTTAAGCCTTAAGCAGAATAACTTGACAAGAAGGAAAAGAAAGGAAAAACTAATAATTCTGAAAATTGTTTGTCTGTCTTCTTCAGTGATAGACGTATTTATAAATTAGATCCCATTTAAACACTTTTCTAGAAGATAAAATCAATAGTTTGGCTTTCTGTTTATAGTTAAAAACATTTAGACGTATTTTTGTTTAAAATACCAGTCCTTATAATCTATGCTCATATTTTCTAAGTGAATGTTTCAATTCATACACTAAATGATTTATTCTTTCAGAAGTAAAGATGTTTATACGCAAAAGCTTTTGTATTAGTTTTGTTATAGCTGTCAATCAAAATAGATACTGAGCGCTCTCAATTTCAAAATATTAATAATTCAAATAATAACATTTCATTTAAAGAGCTTAATCAAACTAAAGCTAAAGCTATTTTTGATCCAAGACAAGTAATATATTCAATAAGTTTAGAAGTTTTTGAATTAGCAGAAAATTCTTACTGTAAATAATAGCCAATGTTTCATTAATTATGCGTTATTTTAAATCAACCCAAAGGACTGTGTAAGGGATCATCAACACTAAACTCACGCTCTCTATGAGAGTTAGTACATAGCCATAAACTTCCTCAAAGGTACGATAATTAATGATAGAATATTTCATTAAAATTTCGACGAGATATTTCTTGAATATTATGGAATGTCTCACCTGAAGAACTTTCTCCTTATAATATAGTTGAATGAATAATAGATTTAAAAATATTCTCTCAATATATACTTGTCACTTCAAGCGTAAGGTGGCAAATGCTAATAAGAGGATTCCAAGAGCTAATAACTTTTTTGTTAGTTCACTTTTGGATTAATTCAAAGACAAGATTTGAGCTTACATTATGACAGCATGAAATTTTCAACGATAGATTCGGATGAGAGTTAATAAAATACATTATCATAACACACATAACATGCATCATCTGTAAAGTATATTTCAAACTATTATTTGCTTCGTAAAAGGTTATAATGAAAATTTGTTAGTGCGTTATTTGTGGTAATAAATAAAAATTTGACTGTCTATCTTAATTGGATAAGTTAAGTAAAAAGGCTTATAAATATTCTTATTAGTGTCCTAGACTCTTTATAAAGAATCCAGTAGTTACAGTAAATTTTTGAATGCAATTCCTCAGATATAATGTTCAAACATTTAAATTCATACGATTTTTAGTCAGAAAATTCAAAATTAAAATTAATCCAAAATTTGAAAGTGAAGTAGCAATAGTGTTTAATTTAGAAAATGAATCAAAACTGGATACCCAATTATGTTATTGAGTGAAGACAAAAACAAGATTTTCTCAACGGACTTAACATTGGTAAATCAATAGAAAAAATTCTAATTTATCATATTTTTGCTGTGAAAGCATTGGTCTGGTCATCAAGTGCTTTAGGGTTAAGATTGAGTGCAATTATTTATCTGTTGAGTCGAATACAACAAAAATTATAGTCGAACAGAGTCCAACACATACTAGAGAGTGTGAAAAGTGACTGAAGTGTGTGTGATATCAAGCGTAACGACATAATGAACGTGGAGTACAATCCCAGAAATGTGTCATGTCTTTAGATTAACGGAATGTAAGTGAAAAGAATCACAAACACTTGGAGTATAACTAGGAATCTGAGGAAAAGGAGTAAGAGAAACAAAATGTAGCGAAAAAATAATTCTTAGTCAATAAGATTTTTTCATAGGAAAACTGATATGAGATATTGATTGGAGAACTTGTTTAGCGGTAAACATTGTACTGCGTTCAGTTATATCAATTCGTGTGTATCCAAATAAGAGTCATGTCTAGTGATATCAGTATTAGGTTCAGATCCCCATAGTTTCGATACTGAACCGTCATCTAATTCTTTTTACTTCATTTTGTTCAATTATTAGATTTTAGTATTGATTCCTGGAATCCCTTTTAATAATCAACTTTCCATTACTCGTGAGCTAATACCTGTTGTGAATGATAGCAGTCTTATTAATGCACTTTTTCTATAAGACATTATTGTTTTGCCCCTTATTGATGATTGATAATAGGCATAACTTCATTTAGCGTTTGGTTAAGTAGATTTTTACTCCATTTTCTTGCAATAAATTTTGAATATCGGTTCTTAATTAAAGATTTAGACGATAATGAAATTGATTATCAGGTTCAGATTCACGACACATAATATTTATTTGTATTTTATTTAATTTGTTATTCATTTATGAGTGCCAAATCTCCATCTTTATGCTCTAGTCTTCGGCATTGAGACAACTTCCTAAGCCTCCAGTCCAGGTGTAGATTAAAGTTTATCGTTTGACCTACATGTATTTTCATTTTAATGTTATTGAAAATGATCCTCGAATTTATGCCATGGTCCCCCTTTGCAATTTTTTCTTCAACTTTCATTCGAAGTGTTGGCATCTACACCTAAATTGTATTTTCTTTGACTTCAGTCAATGGACCATAAATAAAACTATTAAGCTTCAAGTTTCGGCTCATAAAAGAAAAAATTCTATACATTATTAATACATCAGAAAAAATAGTCCAATTGTTTGTACTCTTATTCTATTGTGAGTATCAGAAATACGACTATCTCTGCGTGTGTCCAATAGTGCGTTCTTATGATCGGAAACCCGGAGACTTCAAATGGGCCATGAATTCGACTCTTAATTACAATGCTTTCCAGCATGAGTACAAAATTTCAGACAATCAAATAAAGTCGCTCTCGTACGAAATTGATGTAAAATATTAGAAATCAAAAGAATAGAAAACAGAGAACGACTTATGAGTGAATAATGAGAATAAACTATAAAATACAAGAATTATCTCAATTTTCTTAACGAATGACTGTATATATTAAAACCTGAGATGGATTTAGCGTATTTAAAACTTGGTTTAAGTTATGCCTCAAAAACCTAATAATCGTTCGTCTATATACAAAAAGACGGAAAATATATGGTTTTCCGATATTTCATTTACAGACAAGTCTATATTATGTCACATTTGGTCAGACCATTGCATTAAACGATAGTATAACCTGAAAGTATGTTATTCTCCTGGTTATATCGAATACCAGTTTTTTTGTTGAAGAAGGTGTGTATTTCATGTTTAGTGCATCTGTTATTGTATTGTTGTTCCTATTGTTGAGTGAATGTGACGCTAATCTTCAATTCACTACATAAGAGTTACTCTAATCGATCATTACGTGAAATAAATTTCTCGCCCACAGAAAAAATCTCACGTTTGCAAATATACTGGAATTTGGTGTTATAATAAATAGATTTGCGAGAATAAAAATTTTGAGCACAAAAAATATCTTACTTACGAAATATATTTTTGTCACACAGAAGTGTGTTTTACTTCTAAGAACAGTTTTGTCAGGCCATCAAACAGATATGTAAGTTGTACAAAAACATGCTTGTATCAAATGCAACTTATCTTCTCTTTGCTTCCAAAAGCCTTTATCTCCGTAAGAGCTTCACTTTTCTATGAAATTTGCTTGATAAACATTCAAGTCTTTGCTGAAAATTCTTAATAAAAGTCTATTCAAAAAGACTTCTTTTCAATTTTGGCAAAATTTTTCTCAATTCGAATTAGAAGAAAAAATGAGACAAGTATAAACTTGTTTAAAATCTTTAAATAGAAGAACTGCGATATTGTGCTCGAACTAATGGATAGATAGATATTCTTTATACTTTAATAGAATATATTTTGTATTAAATTAGGTTTAACTGTATTAGAATTTATATATATATTCCTTTTTTCTGAATGAGTTCGGTGATCATTCATGCATTACATTAAAATGTTTTCTGCCTCTTATCCCAAACTATATAAAACTGACTATAAGTCAAGTTCTGCCCATTTATTTATACATCTTCTTTTTTCTATTTTACTGATGGATAAATAAGTACTGAGACATCAATCTCCCTGATAATAATATCATTTACCGTTCAGATAGAATAAAAAAATATGTATTATCAATATTCCTTCTGCTCTTTGTAGATTTTTATATTCTGAATGCAAAGAATATTGAATAAGTCCAATCAGGCTATCATTCAAATATATTAAAGGCATTTAGCATTTGATTGAAATAAAACGTCAATTCTTGGTTTCTACCAAAAAATTCAATGGCTATTTACGAGAATGAAAATTAATTAATTGGAATTAATTTTCTGGATTCACACAAATCAATCGATGACAGAACTCAATCTCGTAATAATTGTTGAATTTCAATGTATCTGGAAGTAGAGTATCTTTATGTGCATAGTAAATGATTGAGACAATAATTCGCTTAAGAAAAGCTCCACGAAAGATATGATTTTTAGGATGAGAACTTAAAGCTTCTTTTTACTCTCAAAGATATTTTCAGAAAGAATAATTTTTAATAGAATTCACCGGAAGTTGAATTAAACTGAACGAATGAGTGCTTTGAATATAAATTTTTATTCAAAATAGTTTTAAATTTGATTTCTTCATATATTTTGAAGCATAAACATTTAAAACATTCATAAAATTGTAAAATGACGTTTAGTATAATTTTCACAGTATTAAAGGTATTGCTTGAGTATTATGTAGTTACCATGAATTTATTGAATAATATTATAACTAGTAAAATATTCAGAAAGGGAAACAATCATAGCATTCATGCATTAAAACAGAAATATTTAGTTTAATAAAATTCAACTTTTGATAAGCTTGGAGTAATAATAATTGAGTGGAGGATACCCGACATCGACTTATGTTATGATTTAAGTAATCTTTTGTAAGTATGTTCTGATAAATAAGTTCTCAATCTTTCAAAGTCACTCATATAATAAAGTGCTTTAACTTAAGTTTAATATTGATCTATGAGTTTATACTTTCATTAGTTATTGGTATCGAATTTGGATATAATAAGTACAAATGAAAATTAGAAGTTGATTGCATGTATTTTTGAATATGAACAAGTTATTATTCAATTAAAATTATAAAATACTAATACTTGCCATTTAGTCATTTAGTGAAAATTCTAAATGCGTCTCAATTTGTAGAAGATGCAAATTGAAAATTATCGATAAATTTTCATTTGGGATACAAGTAATTATCGAACATATGGGCTATGAACCCAAAAATGCACATAGACTTTATATCTAATAATATTATAGCGAGAATCATTCGTTAAGTTTGCATTTTACCTTATTCTTTTAAAGGGTATGAGCTTAAAAATTTGCTTGACAAAAGTTAATCTATAAGCCGCATGTAGGGTAGGAGTCAGTTTTGCAGAAGTCAGTTTAGCCGAAAAGATTAGCTTCTCTTTTCTTCTATTCTCAGTTTCTATTCTAGAAGCTCTTTTGTATTCTTCAATGTCATTATAAAGAGTTCGAGTTCTAAGAAATTCAGTTTCGAGTACATACTTGATGTTCTAAGTGAAAATTTCATTATGGATATAATATATTGTGAAAGTTTATCAAATAACAATGTGCTGTAAATGGGAGTTAAACATTATTATTTAAAACTAAAATTTTTATTTTACTATTAAAAAAAGTATAGTTAAATATTTCTTATAACTCTACTAATAAGTTAGAAGTTGTATTTTTTAAACTCCAAAACTGAGTTCAATATTTAATATTAATGGAAATCAATCTAAAAATGTAGTATTTAATCATGAGTTTTTAGTATTATGATGTTTTGTCGACTATTGATGCCTAAGCTTTATCTAAATCTGTTGATTACTGTTAAATTTAGAATTTTGCGCAGGTAAATATGAATGAATAATGAATGAAAGGAAATCTGAGTATAGGGCTGAGAAAACCAGTTGTAAAATTGATTTTGAACTGTTTCGGCAAAACTAACTTCTGCGAAATTGACACCAATCACATGTAGAGCCTATTGTCGATTAACATCTAGAAGAGTTTTCATGAATTTTTATTCAAAAGCCGACAACTTTTATAGGTTCACATCACAAGAACTCATATTAAATTCTCTTTACATTAATTAAGTACTGAATGAAAATAGAAGCTTGGCTTTTGATGTAAATTGAAGTTGAAATATATTAAATTCGATCGATCGGTGATTAAAAATCAAATCACGCATAAAGTGAATGACCAGAAAAATAAATTTATAATCGATTTTCCTGCATACCAGAAGTATTTAGACTTAATTTAGTTATTTGTATCAAAATAAACTATAATAACATTATTGAGTAACAATTATTTTATAGTTAATAGAGTGACAAGCACTCAGATTTGAATTGAATAAATAGACATCTCTAATGCTAAACATAACTTAAGCAACTCAATGCTGCAAAATCACAGAAGAAACATAATTAATTTCACAGTTCAAATTTTGTAGCTTTTATACTGATTATTGTAAATAAATTTTAAAATTTTAAGAAAATCCCAAAGGGGGACCCTTCGATGTTTTTGGGCTCTACAAGACTTGGTCACTCTAATAGTTAAGCACTAGGTTTTCTCCTCCTCCTATCTATCCTTAACAAGAAAGTGCTATTTAAGGGGTATTTATGAAACTAAGCAAGCCTTCCAAATTAGAAACCACTACTCAATTAATGATTCGAATTGTTCTCAAATTTTTTCCCCTAGGGTTCTCTTTTTACAAGGATTAAGTTTTCTGAGCCAATTCTTACCTTTTTCAGATTAATGTATAAATTAAAATTATGTCAGAAACTGTTTTTAAGGCAAAACTTCTTTTAAAGTTTAATGCTTCCTAGTAAGTTTTATATTGCATTAGGATTTTCTTTTTCTTCTCATATGAATTTCAGAATCTTAAACAAATTTATATCACAGCCTTTCTAGAGAAAAGGTAATTACAGAGCAAAGCATAGACATCTTGTTTATCTTCAATAGTCATTTTTATATTATTCTATCTTATTTCACTTGATATCAGAAAAATCCACGTAAATATATACTATCCAACTCAAAGGTAAAGTCAAACTTTTAGATATATACTTTTGAATATAACAAAGATTTTCAACTAGAAACTGTACTAATTGCTAAGTTTCTTGTCTAAAGGTTTTATCTAATGTGCAATTTGAACTATTTGTTCATAATATTAATATAATGACAATATATAGTCTATATAGTCAACTAATTTAAGCGATATACAGTGGAGTATATATTTTAAGTAAAGCTTGACTTTACTTTTGTGTTTGATAATATATCTAGGCAAAATTATTGATTCTATATATTGTTACAAGTTATTGGTACAAAAGAATGATTCAAACACTTACATAGAGAACTTCACTATTAGTCCATTATTTTTTACTTATAGCCTTTTATTTTAATTGTTGTATTTTTTTGTACTCATTTGTGGCTAAGATACAATGATTGTAATTGAATTTAGTTGAATATTATTATTTTTATCTTTCTTTTCAAAATCAATTTAATGTTGAACTTTTTCTATTTTACTTTAGTTCTTATGCTTGAAATCAACAATTTCACTCTAGGGCAAAAATAGATGGCATAAAACTTGTAATTACTTGTGAGACTTGCTCCTTCTAGATTAAAGCAAATTCATTAACCATGACCTTTTTGTATTTGAAATTTCAATCTTGTATAAATTATCTATAATGGCTAAGAAGAAATTGAATAACTATTTCCAACTCGAATGTAAAATTAGTGTAGCAAGGCATTCAGAAATTTAATAGTTTGAAAATTTATTTTGATTATTGGATTTATATTTAAATTGAACTTGCTCTGTATTAAATTTATTATAGAAGTAAGAATAAGGTATTGCTGATGTTAAAAACACGTATAAACTAACTTAGAAACAATTAAATTAGTACCCATGATTTGTTTTGTTCAAGATTTCAATAATTACCCAAAGATCTTATTAGCAACTTAAGTATATTGCGCAAAATAGCTATAATCAGAATCCCAAAAAGGCTGAATAAATAATCCCTTTAAGATCTTTACTCTATATCTAAATATAATTCAATGAGAAATTCATACAAAGTCGAGCGTTAAACAGTGATAGAAAAAATTGTGTTGCATCTAGTTGAGAGCTACCCTTAAATTGAATTTATACAATGGTATTATCACTTGATTGCTAACAAACTTAACGTCTATTGAAGAATCAAAACTGAATTTTATTGACACCAATTGCTTTGAGACTTACTATTGTTTTATTTGTCTCTTTTGATGTATTTGTTAACAATACTTTTCTACTAGTATTTGATCAATTTTTTCATTAAAGCTTAAGGACTAGTCTTGAGCTTATAGTTTGATTTTGTTTGATTTACTCTTTGTCATCAAATTGAGTGAGCCTACTTCTAAGAAATAGAGATTTTGTGATTATATTCTCGTTGTTTTACTAGAAGTAGAAGATACAGTACTAGACATAAGGTAGAAATCTAAATTCAATCGGTCTTTTGTTAATGCAATTGTTTTCAGTCTTTTAGTCGATTATTGAACTTCAATTTTAACATAAGCTTTTCAAATATAAGTCAAACAATCGTCTTAATGGAAAACAAAAGCATTTTTCTTCAGTTGATAGGAAAATTTCAAACATGGCTAAAATCTACTAGAAGTCAATCTCCTCTTCCAATAAATCTTTCAAAGATGCGAATAAAGAATTAATAAATTATAAGCACAAGATAAATTTCTGCAAAAACAAATAAATTCTCTAATTTTAAACTTATTTTATTTGAACAAAGTGTCATTTCTGTCAAGTTATTTATATTTAAATTGAAATATATTTTGTGTGAAAGCGAAAATTTATGTTTCATATAGTGAACGCTTGAAACATAAAACCTATTGTATGACTGCTTTTGATATCTATATATTCATTACTGGGACTAATGTAATGATAATTTTATAAATGTAATAAACATTAACGCCAAATGTTGTGTTCGGTTGTTCTCAGCAAAAATCAAATTTGTCTTTTAGTCTCTGTTCACTTTTGACTTTTAGATTTATGTCCATTAGTTTGTTCTTATATTTGTAATATATTCATTTTTCTATTTACAGCATCAATACTGTTAACAACTTTGTTAAATGGAAAGGTATGTCTTTTATTTGATTTACTCATTCATTCAAATAACAAATAAGTATTTAAAATAGTCAATTTAATCAATTTCCTATGGATCATAAAGTTTATTTGTTGGATAACTTCATTCTCTTTTTAATATTCATATTAGCCTTTACTCTATGTAAAATCTCTTTTGACCGCAAAATGTTTTAATATTGTTTTAGATAGAAATTTTACATATACAGTTATACATGCTAATTATGATAAAAAATGCGAATAAATAATTAATTAATTAAAATACCAATAAATAAAATTATTGAAAAAAGTTTTAGCATGAAATTCTCATTTTGAACACATTTCTGACAATATTTGATTCATAACAATTCATTTATAGGCAGCAAAATTGTCACTTTTACTTTGTAGATAAATTTCTAAATTATTTGCTAATACATACCAGATACTGAAAGCACAGCATTTAAACAAATTGAAAAGACATCGAAGGTCAAAAACTTTTCTGGTCAGGCATTCTTTAAGCCACTATATAATAGCTCTTACTAAAACCTTATTCAAGAAGGTAAAAACTGGTCACATTCTGTAAAAGGATAGGAACTGAAAATTCAATTCGCGTAAAGTACAAGTTGAACAAATGAAAAATAAGATTATGAATGATATGTCTGAGAAAATTTAACTTAAAAGTTGTTTTTTATAAGCAGAAGGGCTCACACTCTATGATAAGGTGAACGTAAAAGATTCATATAATAAAACTCATTTGAAGTAAACATTAAATAAATGATCATTTATATATTGAATGAAGAAATAACTATTTTTTGATCGCATTAATCAATATAAAGTCATTGAAAAAAGTTAAACGTTTGTATATTGAAGATAACTATTAATGTAAATCTAACAATAATCGCAAAAATTATTCCCTATTATAAAAAGCTTGAATAACTCATAATTAACTTTTTCGTATGAGCTCAAATTTATTTAGTTAAAATGTGATTTCCTTGTCAATATAAAATATACTTATGAGATCAAGTATATCATTGATGATCCTACCCTCCGAATTGTGTTTTTACACAACTTTGTTATAGGCATTACTTCCGTGTGACATAACGCCATCAACTATTGAAGATCAAGTCGTTCTTATACTGTGGTATAAAGACGATCAGGTAGACAAACATTAATACAAATTATACAGTCTGACCCGATTATAGGCAACTGGTCGGTGTATAGCAAATAAGTTGCATGTAAATGGATGTGCCTATATCTCAACTCTTCAATATATAATTGGATTGGTTGGTGCTTAATAAATCATTTGGTAAAAACTCGGTTTACCTATAACTAAGTTACCAATAGTCGGATCAGACTATATAAATATAAAATTTTTGTGCATCTCTTAATTCTTCGGATTTAACGTTAATCCACAACAAAACTAATGAAAAATTTTCTTTCTATCTAATAATCACATCCATAATCAACATAAAAGTTGACTCCAATTTTCACTCTCGACGCCAGAAGCAGAGAAGGTATGCATTGATTATCTTCTTTCTTATGCTATATTGTTTAAATCTAACATAGTTTTGTGCCTCTCGTGAAAATGATCCTTGTATCAATTAGATTTTATCATCGATAGTTTATCCACAATGTTGTTAGGGCTACATATCATATGATGCGCAAATATTTTATAACTAGAATTTTTCTTCATTCTATGCTTTATTAGGTTTTATTATACTTACGAGAACGTTTGCTTTTAACATCTCCACATATCTGTCTAAATTAGATGATTAGTCCTTAAAAATGATCGAAAAGTTAAATTTTTATAAAGTATTGTATGCTATCATTAACCACAGAATTCGAACATTTTTCTATTCGAAAGTCTTCGAAAATTTCTTCTAGTTTAGACTAGATTTTTTCCAGCTTTGATAATGTCAACACTTTAATCAAGTAGAATTCTGTTTCTTATCTTCTTTTGGTTGGGTCTTGGTGAAAATTTACCCATGATGTTTCAATAATAGTATTTGCCCATTTTTAGATGATAATTTAGAATATTATTTGAGGAAAGATTCAACGAAAAACTGTCTATGATTTTTCAAAAGGATTTTCTATAAAAGTTGGAAGACAACATAAAATCGTTTCGATAATTTACTTATAAATCACTTTTCGAATCAGATAATAGACAATATATGAAACCCCAATTCAATTTATCATATCCTTTGTGCAGAAATTAAATTTTTATTTACTTCTTATTCAGTTCTATAGAATATTTTTTCATTGATAAGAAAAACACATTTTTTCCAGAGGGAAAATGTGAGGAAAGATAATAAAAATGTCCATTTCCTGAGAAAAACTTCATTCAATGAGTAGCACAAACATATTCTGTACAGTTTTCTCATAACTTTCTATGTCTTTATGATATGGAAAAAATAATTTTTACACATTTTCTATCGCTGCCGAAAAAGTAAGAAAAAAATACTACTTTTGCTGCGAAAGAATGGGAAGCTTCTCTTTATTCACCTGAAAGTTTGTAGTTCTTCACTATTATTTTTCTAACTCATTCTTGGCTTTTCCGTGGTCTCCTGTCAAGTTGAGTTTCACATTAATACTCTTACCTCCTATTTTTTAAATACTCATTTTAATTATCTTTAATTTTTGTCAAAATATTAATATATATGATTTGGAGCTTTAGGACTTAGATTTTCTAACACTAGTACTCACTCTTCCCTTCATATTTTCTATGTGAAACTTTACTTCAAAAAAATGTACGGTAGAGAAAATAAAACATAATGTATATAAAGTGAAAACTGAAAAGCAAAGTAACTGCACGCATACTCACATATTACTAAGTTATAGATCTTATCAAAACTTAGTCATTCTTAACAAGACAATTATTTATTCGATTCAATTCATAAAGTGCTGAAACATTTTCAACTCTTTTTAATTTGACTTATTACTAGTTTTGTTTCAAATTATCTCTTATTTGAGATGTTTTGCTTGTAATTATAAATTTATATCTATTAAACTTTTACTCATACTTTAATAGTTTTCTTAACATTAACTTTTCATATATATTATTTAGTTTTCAGGTAAAGGTTTGTCTGAAAAGTTAAAGTTAAGGAAACTCTAAAATATGTTTAATAAGGTTGTAATTACAAGCAAAAATCTCAGATAAGACAAAATGAACAAAACTAGTAATAAGTCAAATTAGAAAGAGTTGAAAATCTATTATCTTAGCACTGTATGAATTTTATTGAATAAATAATTGTCTTCTTAAAAATGGCTAAGTTTTGATAAGATCTATAACTTAGTAATATGTGATTATGCGTGCAGTTACTTTGCTTTTCAGTTTTCACTTTATATATATTATGTTTTATTTTCTCTACCGTACATTTTTGAAGTAAAGCTTCATGTTAAAAAAACAATTTTATCTCATGTTTTCAAGATTAATAGTAACCTGAATTTTATGTCTCAAAATATATATTTTAGCTCTAAATTTCTAAAACCAATTGTCTCATCTTACCGGGGAGTAGTATGATATAAAATTCTTAAGTAATTCAATTTTTAAATTTCATTTTAATGAAAAAGTAATTTCGCTAAAGTAATAAAATCAGAGCGACCATGTTTCAGAGATTTCGTTTTGTGATTTATTCAGGGACAGTTAAAAATTCGAGAGAAGAATTAAGGGATACTTTTTGAGGTGTTTTAAGGCTTTACAGAATGCAAAAAGGGACTAAGTGTGGCATTCTTGAAAAACTGCTCAGTTCAGAGATATCTGGTAACTCTGGTTGTATTACTGAAAATTTTAGTGTTATTTGTTGAGATAAAAAAATAAAAATTCAATGATACAGCTTACTTGATGAGATAAAAATTTCAATTTTAAGACCTAAATAGTAGATATTTTGACTATTATTCTTTATTGAGAAAGTAAAGTATTGATACTTTTTATATGATTATAATTTTATGGAAAAATATAAGAAATTTTTTTCTCTTGACATTTACTAGAAAGACAACATTGTTATTATCATGTCTTTTGCGTAAGTGCTACTCAAAAATTATTACCTATTTGCGATTTTTTTTTTGGAAAATATAGTAATCTAACCATAAAATCCATCTTAACACTGCTTTTATTGGTATTGAATACTATGAAACAATTTTCATACTACTTAAACATAAGGCTAGTACTGTTTAATAAAAGTCTCATTCAACAAGAATATGTTTAACTAATTGATTAATCAAAATTATCTTTTCCGTTGCATTTCTGAAGAATCTACTCATGAATGAAAAAGGACCTAGTTTTGAACTAATTCGCCTATTATTTGGAAATAAGATCTTAATTGTTATTTCTTATCAAAAAATTATTAATAGTTCCTTATCATATTATGCATGGATTATCTAAATATTTGATATTCAATAGAGCAATAGGAAGATTTAATCCTTAACGTATCAGTACTAGTGCTCAGCCTAGATTCCAAGTAAACGTAAATTATTAACTATAATACTATACTAATTAAAACTTTACTATTCCTTGACTATAATAACAAGCAGATTATAGTATACTATAGTGATAAGCAGGGAACGGAAAAATCGGTAGCAAATTTTGTACTTTTTGAGCAATTATAACATTATTGTTGTAAAAAGCACTTGGAATTCAAATGCATTTACATATTTCTTCCATTAGATCAAATTTATGAAGTTCCAAAAATGAGGGCTAATTTCACTCACCTCTAATTGGGACGTTTTGATACCTTAACACATAGTTAATAGAGATATAACTACTTATAAAAGGACAAATATGCTCCCGAATTTTCCTATTCCTGGTGATAAGGTAGTGTATCACTTATCGATGTAATGCAATTACTTATACTGTTCGTTTTTTAAGGTACACACAAATCTAAGGAACAAGTTTTCTTTATTGTTACGCATTAATTAGAATTACGAATGAGTAAAGCTAAAAATATGAAACAAAATCTTATCACTTAGTAATTGATTTTGAGCTAAAAACACGTTTAACCATTAAAATGGTGTCCACAACATAAGAAAGGATTTTTGTTTTGAAAACTCATTCATTAACTAAATCTTGTGATAAAGTTAGAACTGATTTTTTTAAAAATATGATCTAATTCTGCCTAGAAAATAATGTTCAACACTTCCAGCGTATGTTGTGATTAATTATAAATTAATTTTTCCACATCTAACACCACTCCTTGTAAAATTACAGTTAGTTAATAAATTGGTTAATTTTAGTTCATTTTGAAACATTCAAATTTCAGTCAATGAGTAAACGATTTGACTCAAGATTAAATTACAAAGGCGATGAATGTTAACTGCTTTATCTGAGTATACTTTTAAAAACGAATAATACGATGATTGTTATGCAATGCTTATCAATTCAACTAAAATCGTAATACAAATCGATGATCCGAACTGACTATTTCTTTGAGATCAATAATTTGTCCAGTTTTGCTATCAATCACTTTTCTAAAGAACAAAATCTACTTATGTTGCTATCAATGAATTGGTTTTCATCTAACTTATGGTATTAGGTTTTCTTTAGTAAAACAGAAATCTTATAGCTCTATATTTGCAGAATTAATTCACTAATCCTTCAAGTCTCATCAAATGAGACTTTAATTAAATGGTAAGCTTGAACTAATTAAACTAAGAGGAGACTTTAGTCTTAACCATTTGTGGAAAAGTGTGGTTTCATCATCTTATAAATTATTCTTACTTATAATCCACTAATTATCTTCATTATTAAGTACTTAGAGTTCTCAAAATTTTTAGATGAAAATATCAATGTTACATCAAATCTTAATAATTGTCTGATCTTAAGAATAGATATACAATATTAAGATCGAATAAAGTTCTCATTTAAAGTTGAAAATTAGTTTGTCATTAGATAATGACTTATTTTATTAATATATAAACTTAAGATTATATAAGACTTATTATTTAAGCTGATTTTTTTACTAGTTTTGGAATATTAAGGCAAATAGTTTTATCAGGAAATAACTAAAAAATATTGATGGGAACTAAACTTGATTACTACAGCTATCAAATTACTAAAAAATATATTATATGACTCATTTATTCGAGTATAGAACTCCATTTTCACAATGAGAGCTATAGACAATACATTTGAATTTAAAAATTCTCTTTTGTTTAGAGATTCGAGTTTAATTTTTGTACATGGCTCTAATTCTATTACTTTATACTTCCGAATGTCCAAATATTGGTATAAAATTAATTGTAAATAATTCACCTTTTACGACAAGATTATATAAACAACTTATATAAGACTGATAATGGACTGAATTTAAACTTTAAATCATTTGTAAGGTCATATAATATATCTATTCTTAAGATTTAATAATTATTAGGATTAGACTAATATATATATAGACAGAACTTTAACAATTATCCGGATATCGGATGCTTTAAAAACTTAATTAATTATAATTTTACCTCGACTAAATCAAAATGGGAATTTACAATCTAAAAATTTTTGACGATTATTTATGCGTTTATTCGGTGCATGAGTGAGAGTTTAACCTTTGTTTATTGATAAAGAATTTATTATATTTATTGTTTAATATGAAGTCATTTTTCGATCCAAATGTTTCTGTATTTTAGAAAAATTCTGATTCATGCAAAATCTGATTTCATGATTTCTCTCGCTTGAAATAAACCTTGCATTGATATTCAAATCGAATCTTTTTATTTTATATCTACATTTGAAATACTTCTTCGCAAAGTGCTTTTGAACGCATGAAAAAAACTATTTATTTAGTTGATATTCAAAATGGGAAAATTTATTCCTCTCGGTGACATTTCTTCAACATTTAGCTTATTTAAAGGAATAAAATTTTATGACTATACACTTTCTATTTTTAAGTTTGAATTATTAATGAGATCATTCTCTCGAATAAAATTTTTATTTACTTTTACTTTTTAGGCAATTTAGAAAACGGAAGAGTTCTGTCATCACCTTTTTTAGAAGGTATGCATTCAACATTTGATAGGCTTTTAGAGAATTCAATAGAGAAAATATTAACAAATGTAATACAAATTTTTAAAAACTAGTAATAAAGTTTTAAAAACTAAGAAATATTTTTTTAACAATTTATTAGAACCAAGAAACATATTTAAATAATTTTTATACTTATTATTCATGTTATGTATTCCTTATCAGAGCACATTAAAGTTAGAGAAATTTTCATAATTTAATGAGCTTTCGTGTAAGTCTTTGTTAAATATTCAAATGAATAAAATTAATCAAAATTGTTCTAGGTCGCGCTTATTTTAATGTTCATTCGCGTCCAGCACATTTGCAAATAGAACCGATTCAACCGACCGATGCTGGAGACTATCGATGTCGAGTTGACTTCAAAAAAGCTCGGACTTTCAATACAGTGATCGTGCTCAAAGTTATAGGTATTTCATATGTCACTCAAATTAATATCACATTAAAACCTCACTATCAAACTCTTAATCAATCTGGAATTGATTTCATTGTATCGAATAATCTTTATATATTAAATTTCTTTAACCAAAAGTTCGTTTTATTGATAATTTACTTCACCAAAAATTTCTTAAATCGAAACTTCGTTATATTGTGGTTTGTTATAACGGAACTTTGCTCTATATAACAAATATTGATTCACTGATTGCTATTCAAGTGATAGTCTTTGATTAACTGTTTAACAGTTCCGCCATCGGATCCAAAAATATATGATTCAGATGGTAATCAATTGAGTGGAATCGTTGGTCCTTTTAATGAAGGCATTGAACTCACTCTAAAGTGTTCAACACGAGGAGGTAAGAAAAATAAGCTAATTATTACTTGAAAGCTAAGCTGTTTGATTATCTGACAAAATTGAGTTATTTGATGAAATAATTGGCCTACAGTTGAAAATCTAGCTTTATGATCAAAACTCTTATTTTTCTGCTTAGATACAGACCAATTATAATATATTCTACTTAGTTGATTTTCCAATGAATAAATCTTATCCAGATTGAGTGAATAAATACAACATATTTTATTCAGGCTTTCAATGTTTTAAATTTTGATAGACGAAAATTTAATTATACAACTCAATTTAGGAAAAATATTTTTTTGAAATTTTGATTTAATCTTTGTTTTGCCTGGTTTTATTCGAGTTCAATTGTTATTTAGAACTTGAGTTTTGACATTTTTACTGATTTGACATTGTTAATCGAAGCAAATTTGTGTCATACTAAGTTCAATACGAAAATTAATGCAATGCATGCATTAGTCCAATGCAAACTAGTTTTCTGTGCATTATAAATGACAGTATATACAGGAGCTAAAATATGAAAAACAAAATATTGAAAATCCTTTAGAAATGATCAATATTTTACTTTTTAACATGAATAAAAGAATTGTGAAATATAAGCATTTTTAAGTGATATCAACTTTCTGTATACATTATGCAAATTACTTGTATAGAGTTTTAAAGATTATTTCATACTATGTTAGACTATGCTTATTTGAATTTTTTAAGCTAATACTGAGTGATTTATGTCCTTATCTTGTATTGAAGGTAAGCCACGTCCATCACTGAGTTGGTCCAGAGATTATGTCATTATTGATGACACGTTTGAATACGACGATAGAGAAGGTGTGCAAGTCTAAATAAGTCTACATTTAATTATATCTCGAATTATATCTTATTTATTTAAATTTTAATTATTTTCTCATTTTAAGCAAAAGTTTCATGCTATTTGTAGCATATTCTTTATCAAAAAAATTGAAATTAAGTTTCAAGATCTTATTTGAAAAGTTATTTTAAGATCCGGAAATAAATAAGAAATCTCTTACATAAATTATGATAAAACTAAATAAGATTCGTTTTTGCTAACAGTTACAACAAATGAATTAACAATATCCCCACTCTCGAGACACTATTTGTTATCAATTCTTATATGTGAAGCAATTAATAGCAACATAACAAACCCAACTTCAACCTCAATCACTCTCAATATGAACCGTAAGTCTTATTTATCCTCTCAATATAATCAAAAAATCTGTTATAAAAACAGGTTAAATGATTGCTACCACAGTATTCATTTAACCCAATCTTTCATCAAACTATTTAACTACATTAAATGCCGCAGAAATTGATTGAATAATTAAATTGTCGAACTTTCCTCAACAGTAAAGCCGACAGAAGTCCGCATAACTCAATTGACACCTATTTTAGTGGCAAATAACGAGGCATTGTTCGAATGCATTACACTTGGTTCACGTCCAAAGCCAACGCTTCATTGGATTTTTGATGGCAAAAGATATGACACTAGATCTCGTGGTAAGTCAAAGCAAATTTTATAGCTTTTTTTCTTACTTTTTTCAAGTTCTATCTTTCATTCTCATGGTGACCAATTTTTATAACTGAATATAAAACAAATAAGTGTCTGATTTAATTCTAAAAACATAAAGGCTTATCTTATAGTTTCGCGCATTTGAGTCATATTTAAAATCTTTTAAGTTCTAAGCTAACTTTTTATCATTCATATCAGAGTCATCGTAAAGGTTGAAAAATGAAAAAAAATCAAAGCCTGATAGTTCATTTTTATTAGTCAATAACGTGTAAAAACACAATACAAACACAACCGTTAAATATGCATTTTCCGTATCGCAAAGCTACATATTTCTCCAAAGTATAAATTCTGATTCAAACTTCATAAATTTTTCAAGCGGTAAGAGTTTGTCTGACTCACCTCTAATCGACTGTATATTCTGTTCAATTCTGCTTATATACAGTTTATAAGATAAGCTTTATTATTTTCTAAGTTAAATCAGAGGCACTTATTGCAGTTGAGGGTTGAACTTTTTGTCAAGATATTGAGGTTTGATTACTGACTATCAAATCAAGAATGATCCAAAAAGCTTGTCCGGACATCCATTGAGTGTTGGCCCCCGGTCGAGTTCGGACATGGCGACTTTACCAATACATAGAGGTGGTTCAATGAAGTATAATAGCACCTGAATTTTTGTTCATATCTCATGTCAGAAGGTGTAAAAACCTAAAAATCTTTTAAACTTTGGGAGCTTATAACTCGAAAACTATTAAATATAGAATCGTGAGATTTGGTATATTGAATCACAGCAATCAAATGTATTCAATGATACAATAAAACTCACGTTTTGTTATTTTTAAGTGAGTTTTCTAAAGATTGAAAATCTTCGATCGTTAAACTCAACGCTTAACATATACTGTTTCGAGTAGCTCATTAATGCTTTTGTAGTAGCACATAACCTAGTATAATAATATAAAAAGTTCAAGTCGGAAACTTTATGTTAAGGGTCGAAAATCGGTGAAAACTTTTTTCATATGTAAGAGTAATGATTGTATTAGATGAGTAGATAAGCAATGGTATTTTAGCTGATAAAAGCAATGATTTCAGCTGATATATGACTCATAAGGGTTTACAAAGGTATAACACTTCTCCATATACGGCAATGTTAACGGTTTATCACCTATAACTTTTAAACATATGGACCAATTTCAATCTGACCAGCAAAACTTTTGCTCAGCTCGACGAGAGCTTTCGATTGATATATAACACGATATATTTCACAGGGGGCCAACTCCCTATAGGATCTCCGGACAACCTCTTTATCACTTAAGAATTTCTTTTAAATTTCTTTTATGAAATGAAAACCATTTAATTGATCGTTCAGTTGAAAATACAGAATTCTTGATATGAATATATTTATATTTCTTTTGTCATTTGTCTACTTATGTTGTCTTATATACTCTTCTATTGAAAGTCCAAAGCAAATGATGGTCAAAGACAGTTGATTTAGATCGATTCTGACAACAGTTCTCTTGTCCTTTTTTAGCATAAAGTTTCTAAAAATCTCTTGAGATCGCATCGATATGATAAAAAATTCAGTTCTATTTACAAATGAAAGCAGTGCTTTTTATATCCAAATTGATGAGTTTCTTCTTGATTAAAAAAATAAGGCAACTCAGAAATATCCAGATGTTGGAAATTAAGACTTAGGGTCAACAGAATGTTGTTAAACTTACGCCTTAATAAAACTCAGAACTATTCTCGTGTTTTTATTTCTTTTCTCAGAGGGGTTTTCCGTACAGTATGAACATTTTTGTCTCGAAACTTAGAAATAAAATGAATGGAAACTTATTTTCTCTAAGTTTTTGTTTATTAAGATTGATGTTTGTGCACGAATTCCCGTTTAAAGAGACAGAAATACTAATTAGAGTAGAGATTAGAGTGGAAACAAGTACATTTAAACCTTGATATAATCAATTTTGAAAGACTACATTACTATGAAATTTTTATATCTATCTGTTCATTATAACAAAGTTTTGCTATCACTTTAATAAGAAGAGTATGTAATAAGTGAAATATGATCTTATTTGAAAAAAATCAAGAGCCATTAAACATAATGACAAAATTTCAGTAAAGGGGTAATTAATTTTGAAATTCATTAAATTCTTACTTTGTTATACGATAATTTCTAATTTATCCCACAGGAGAACAACAGACATCAACTACACTGTCTTTAACTGTTGAGCGCCAACATAGAGGAGCTGTTCTCAAATGTGTGGCACAAAATTCAAAGATACCCAACTCTGCCATTTCTGATCAAATCAAACTCGATATTCACTGTAAGAGCACCAAAAATAGCAGTCAATATATATATATATATCGATTTTGGATTAGAGTTGGATCAAAAGCAATCGGTGTTTCAAAAGTTTTGTTAAGTTTGATATAATTTAATACTAGTGTTTCTTTTTAAGAAGCAAGCTTTTTAAAAATAAGATTAGAAATAGGTTTTAGGCTTGTGTCTAAATAAGTGATACTATTTAGATAACATTCGATATTAAAAGTGATAATTCCTTTAAAACCAGTCAACAGAATATTTTTGGCACAATATTTTGTGTAAAAATGTTCAAAATCGATTAATTTTTTCATAATTTTGCTATAGTACTTCAAAAGTAAGAAGAAATTAATTGCTTATCTAAATAGTAGTCTTTTAGAAAATCCGTTACTGATTCATTGACATCAAAATATCCTTTTTCCTCAAACTCTAATTTTGCTTTTCTATCCTTTCTCTATTGAGATGCGCCTCAACTAAGTCTAAAGTTAGGAACTTCTACGATGTCTTTGGAAAATATTCGGGAAGGAATAGACATATACTTTGATTGTGTGATTGATGCGAATCCACGTCCAACGGCGCCAATTGTGTGGATCTTTAACGGCAATGTTCTTCATCCACAGCCAGGTATCTGAAAAAAGAAAACCAGAAAATATATATACAAACAACAGATATTGATATAATAGCATCGATTTTGCATTTTGTTTGAGAGCACATTCACTGAATTTGTTGAATAGACAGAAAGATCTAAAGTTAGTTCTAGTTTGCGATCAATAAGAAAAGACTGTACAAAAAACAAAATTTTTTCCCTCAAAATTTTTTTCTTGTCCTACAGAAAAATTGAATTTGTTTACTTAAAAACTTTCACCTGAAACTGAAACAATTTTTCAGCAGAAACTTTTAAAATGTTTTAGGAATGAATAGCTTAAGGCTTAACTCTGGAAAAGTTTAAGTAAACAAACTTTTGATAAAAGCCTTTAAGCCAAAGATTTAAGAAGTACTTTGAAGGCTTAAGTAATATATCCCATATCCAATTACAATACTTTCAAAAAAATCTGAGACAGAATGCAGAGAAATTGCCTGAAATTGAGTAAAAAACTTTTAGTCACTATAAACGCCTATTACTGAAAGTACCGTAATATTTAATCCATCAATTGCTAAATTTCTTTTTTTGTTTCAAATTAATATTTAAAATTAAAAGGTATAATAGAGACCAACCAATCGTTAGTTCTTCAACGTGTTAATCGATGGCAAAGCGGGACATATCAGTGCCAATCAAGTAATAGATTGGGAACTGCACTGAGCAATGCTATTCAGCTTAAAATCAGATTCGCACCTGTTTGTAGGCAAACAGATACGTAAGTTTTTCTTAAAAGAACTGTTAATTATTTAGTTTAAGCTTTAAGTAATGATCTTTTTATGATTTATCATATCTATAACGAATTATTAGGTCGGATAATCATTTAAATTACCTATTACTTTTATTATTTTATTTTAATATTAGTTATGGGAATAATATTATTTAATGTTACGATTGACTGTCATTCACATTCAGATTACTTTTAAATCCAATGGGCAATCAATTATTTTAGCAAAAATCAATAGCTTATAAAACAATATTAAAAAATTACTGCTTGAATTAAATATGAGTTCGAACATGTTATTGTTTCATTTCAACAAGAGAACTGAAATTCTTCTAAATACTATTTTAGAATTTCATAATTTTCAAGGTTTTTAAAATTCATAATTCAAATCAATTGGCGAAAATATTACTTAATAGAAAGAATAGCCAAACTTATTACAATTTCAGTTTTCACTCGTTTCTATGCAATGCAAAATTTTGTTAATAAACTAAAGTCATATATTCCACTCGTTGTATGTATAATGAGTTTTGGTGCCACTGGGAATTAATGTTATATAAAAGTTATGAATCGCGTAATTAATTTTTTGAAACTTTTTCAAATCAATGAACTGCCATTTTATGTACTATTTGAAAGAAAATTGCGGTAAACTCTGAAGAAAAATGAATTTAGTTCTTAGCATAACATAAGAATATTCTATTTATTAGACTATTTAAGATCCAAAGTTGTCTCAATAACAATAGAATTAAATGGCAAAATGAAATTTGAATCGTGGAGAATATTTCAGATTTCCATTCTATTGTTTAATGAGATTTTTGAGTAGATGCATTACACAAACATTGATTAGACTGAAACTTAGTGTAAATCCAAACTTTATTTTAAGCTGATTGAGCTTATGTCCAACGTTTACTTAGAATTTCCTCTTTTGTAGTTATCTCGGTAACAACTTTACTAAAAGTTTATTTGTTTGACTCTTTCGCTTCTCTGTTATGTACTCTTTTCTGTTATTATAGTTTGGTTTATGGCATATCATTGAACGAGTCAGTCCTAATTGAATGTGAAGTCGATGCCTATCCATCTCAGGTTTCATTTCAGTGGAAATTCGAGACAAACACGAATTTAGCCACTTTTAGTCAAATTAATGATTCCAGGTATGGATTACTTCCTCGAATTATTATCTATTGTATTAAACAGTTGCGCGAAAAAGTCATTGAGTACACATTAATTTAAATATTACGTGCGTTCGACAATTCTTAATTTCTTTTAACATAATTATTAAATTGAAATTAATTTGAGCATAAAAGCTAGCATTATTTTCTATTTGAATAATATAATATTTATTGATAGGAGAATGTGTTATATTGTTATATAATTGATGTTTGTAGAAAATCACTTAAAACAGTATATGAAATATAGGTCATTGCACCAAGTAGTCATGAGATAGTCCAGACTTTCTTCTCATTCACGAAATCAATTTATGTATTTATTCAGTAAAAACGTTATTTATTTTCTGTTATGACATTTTTATTGAGATCAAAATAAGCTTAAGATTTCAGAACATATCTATACATATATTTGAATTCATTTTCTTCTCATATTTTATTCTATAGATGGAATAATCAGAATATTTTTAGAATACAATTCACGGTCATTCTACAGTATACGCCACCCCTAGACCTACTAAAGTATTCGCCACCCCTAGACCTACTATAGTTTATACCATTACTTCAAGCATTAATAAAATTGTCCATCTCAGAGCCTCAATTCGTGCATTTTTATTGAATATTACGTATGCAAATAAATAACCAGATCAATGCTTTAAAAATATAAATACAATGTAATGCAACTAAAGCTTCCTATTACAGTGCGCTGAAAAAGGTTAAAGAATACATTGCATTTCAATTTCTTCAAAAATTGCAGAAAATATCGGCGTATTGTAAATTTCCACAACGTTTTAGACCTAACCTAATCTATTCAGAACAGATCTAACATATCCAAACCTAACCTAACCTGTTGAAACCAGACCTAACCTACGTAACATACGTAACTCACCTAACCCACATAGTCTGCATAATCCATATAACCCACAAAACCCACTTAACCCACCTAATCAACCTAACCTGATAGGTAGTATATACTATAGTAGGTCCAAGGGTGGCGAATACTGTAGTAGGTCTAGGGGTGGCGTATACTGTGGTAGGATGGGGTGGCGTATACTGTAGAATGACCCAATTCACGAAATACACAATTTTGTTGCGAATCAGTAGTTATTTGTTTAAAGATCAAAAACAATTCTAACAATATTTCTTAAACATTAAAAATTTGGCTAAATTATAGTAAAAAAATTTAATTCAAATTTTGTGCCCTTTTATAAATTGTTGAACACTCAGAAGGAATTTATTTAATTTTGATTCTTACGGCAATTTTCTTTTCAATAAGAGGTATAAAAAAGGAATTTATATATATTTTAACACTTATAATGTCTCAAATATTGTCAATCAATTTGAGTGACAGCTTCACAAATAAGACAAAAATAGAGTGAATGCCGAATTTCAAAAGATAGATATCAAACAATACTGGTGTTCGAATGAATAAATTAAAAATAGAATATTCTTATAAATCATTCTTGACAAAAGTCTTAAATTTTCACAAAAAGAAAATATAATTTTTTAAGGTTCATGAATAGAAGAATCTAATTAATAAAAATGATAGATTATAAATGATAGTTGAAACAATTTAAAGATATATAGAAAACAGGCAATGCATAAGAATTGTGTTATTGGCAAAATCAAATTTTGCATATGCTGTTCACTTTGAATACTTTTATACTATTTTATATATTATATTGTTTTACAGTTCAGTCTTAAGCTATAGACCGCACGCATCACAACAATACGGATTTATTGAATGCATAGCAAAGAACTCGATAGGAATGCAACGCGAGTCATGCAAATATTTAATAATCCCATCATTTAATCCTTACTTTCCATTCAAGTGTCATGTCATCAATCAAAGTGATTCCACGCTAACCATTAATTGCAATACAATTCAGACTAAAGTAGTGAACCAAACACATTATAATAACCATAACTATAACTATAGTAATAAACATAACAGTTATCTAAACAATAAATTCAAGTCAACTACAAATCATTTAATGGTTTATCCTCCGACTTATTATGTTTGCGATGTTTATAATCAAAATCATATGAAACTCATTGACAATGTGTCCATCGATGCCATAAAACACAGACTAATGAGTCATAACTCGAGCTTCAATTTATTGATTGAGAACTTGCCCCCAAACACAAGATTAAGGCTAAGAATTTATGCGAAAAATAGTAAAAATCAAACAAGTTCTGAGTTGGAGATCAACACTCAAACTCTAAGATCTGCTGAGAGACTCATCGACTTCAATGATGATCAGTTGAACAGAACGAATGATTTTCTGATGACTAAACTTCGTGGTCAACATTTAATAATAACTGTATTAATAGTTTTGGCAGTTGTGTCACTTATTGTGATAATTATGGCAATAATTGCAGTGTTTCGGGTCAGATATTCGTCATCTAGTATCCAATTAAGAATTGATGGTCAGGAAGATGATGGACGAGATGTACGACAAGTCGAGACAATTTTAAACAACGAAACTGATGACGAGTGCGCTTCTCATCAAACTTTACTCAAATCTGATGATAACAAAGATACAAATTTGTTGAATGGTGACGAAGTGAATGGTCACAAGAGTAAAAGTAGTACTAAAGAAGCACCAGATTTAATTCCAGTTCCTTATTATGTGAATTGTAGTCATGATAGCAGTCACAAGAGTAATAGTGGTTTTTATAATGGATCTGATCTTACTTATAAATGTGGTTCGAGTAGTGATTACTTTTTGGACGATAAGAATAATACAAATTATTTTGAAGGTATGAAAATTTAAAATATTTTTGATAAAGATTTAACTTTTTGACTTAAGTTTTCGAAACAGTTGTAGTACTGAAAGAATGGCTGTGTTTGAGTTTTAATCAGTTTTTATGAAGTTTTCAACTAATTTTGTAAAAGATTTTATGTTCTTAGATATTAAAGAAGTAATATTGATGATTCAAACTATAAATGTATATAAAGCTTAGAAAATCTCATTAAATATAATTAAAAATGAGGTTTATCTCAAAATTTGATTCATTTGACTTTATTTTGAACTTAAAAATCAGTCAAATAATAATATCGTAGAAATGATTGCATTTTTCGTGAAAATGATTGAAGATTTGAGAATTTTCCTAATCTTTCACAAGCTTTATTCTTAATCTGATTAAATTTTTTATTCAACATATAGATTACAAAAATGAAGACACGAACACAAAAAACGGAAGACTTTGTGATTTTAATAAAAGTGATAATAAAGCGAATCAGTTGAATGACTTTAAGAATGTGCTATGCGTTAATCTAACGCCGAACTGTAGTAAACAAATGGCAAACGTTAGCCTTTGATTACATCGACTAATGGTTCGAGTTAACTCTTAAGACAAATATTAATGAATAATTGGAATATTAATTTTTTCCATAATTGATTTGGGAGAAATATATATATAATACTTGTAGTTCTGATTCAGTGATACTTAAGTGCTATTCAATACATGAAAATTCATTAATTTGATTCTATGTTTATTACATAAGCTTTCGATTCGATGAGAGATAGTCTTCAATACTGGCATTGGATCTCTTTTCACTGCCATTGATTACTATCTAATTCATTAATAGATTTTTAAGTTTAGGTAATATTTTACTGACTAATGTATGAGTACAAAATGCAGAATTTTATTGTAAAAGTTTTTTAAGCGATATTCAATATAAACAAAGTTCTGCTCAACCCGAATAAAACTTCTTTGACTACATAAGTATTATTTCTCGTTCAGTTCGAAAATATTTAATTGTAAGTTAAAGAACAGGACAATAAATTTAAAAAATTCAACATTCGTAGCTTATTGTATAACTTCAAAATTTGTCCGATAACTTAAGCGAAGATATTAAGATTAATGTTCCATTAATTTTTTGTTGTCTTAATATTGATTGTTTCTAATCTAATTAAATTTTATCAGATTTCAAATGATGATAATGTCCATAAAATGGTACACATAATTAATACTTTAACTTGATATCTTAAATTTTACAAACTTTTCTTGAGCTATAATATATTTTGATTTAGAGCACATAAACCCTCTGTTACTGATGAGCGAGTCTGGACCTCAAGACGGTTAAAGACCTGGGACCTGAGGCCCTGAGGTCCTAAAGTCCGGGTCCGAGTCCTTATATTTGGCAGAAGTCCAGGTCCGGGTCCTGAGCTAGAGGTCCGAGTCCGGGTCTTTGATAAAGATTTCAGGTCCTGGACTCGGACTCCCTTAAAACTTAAAAATTAACAATAGACAAAATATTATCATTCAGAAATTTTAATTTTTATTAAATCATTGATAGTAAAATCAACAAATATTAATATAATATTAATCATTTATTTTAAAATTGCAAAATAAGTGATTCATGAAACGAGATACACGCAATGTCTAACAGAATTAATGCTCAATTGACTTCTCTTTTTGCTGATCAAATCTCCAGATTTGGAAATACATGTTTTGAAGAAACGCTATGCTGGAGTGATAAGTATTTCAAATGCAAAATGTAAAAGATAAGGAAATCCTAAACAATCGTTTCCACGAAAACAAAGGCTCAGTTTTCCAATCAGCGATAAGCAAACGTACTTTTCAATTTCATCGTATGTTTCAACTCTTGTCTTTACAAATTTAGAGACAAACGAAACATTTGGACTTTCAATTTGAAATTGAATGATCTGATGATAATTTTTCTTGAAGAAATCAATAAATACTTGTTTTACAGTTTGATCATTCTCAGAAAAGTCGAGTTTCAGGCGAAGTCAAGTATAACAGCAAATTTTGTGACATCAGTTTCAAATAAATCTTTATACTTATCAAACTTCAAAAGCATATTTCAGCATAAAGTTTAATCGAACTGTTACTTGAATTATTGTGATCATTTAATTGTTAATAAAAAGTTTGAGAACTAGCAAAATTAAGCATATGCTTACATATTTAGATCGTATTATAAGTTTGTTCCCTCTTTGAATGATTTCAAAAGTCACTCAATTCCTCACATAAAAGGCAATCATTATCAAATATTTCACTTACAGAATTTTTTTGTATCAGAGTCAGGGTCTTGAGGCCCGAGTCTTAAAGATTTGAAGAACCAAGGTCCCGAGTCCGGGTCTGAATCTTGAGGTCGAGGTCCGAGTCCGAGTCCAGGTCTTCAATTTTTCAAGAGGTCCGAGTCCGGGTCCTGGGTTAGAGGTCCAGGTCCCAGGTCCGAGTCTTTCAAAAAGACCTGAAGACTCGGATCTGCTCATCAGTACCCTCTGTAATAGTAGTAAGGTATCTCGTTTCAGACTGTTAATACTTAAGGGTTTGAATTTGTGGATTAGTTTGACATCTATCTCACTTTGATTAAGTAGATATTTACTTCTACCTGTTATAAAGCGAGAAAAGTTAACAATTCGATTGTTCAATGTTTGGATTAATGAATTCTTTTAGCATTTGTTATTTTGTATTCAAAGATTAGATAAATTTATTATTTGATCATCATTTAATGAAAATAGGATAAATTTGATCCATAATTCATATGATTTGATTATTTCTATTGATTACTTTGTGTTTGAAATAAATAGATATAAGTATTAAAACATATAGTATTATAGATGTCATAAGAAACGATTAGGTAATGTACTGAATGAGAGATTAGTCTCTTTATTACAGCATTTAAAAGCAGAGATACCTTTCTATTGTAGATAACTCTTCAAATGTTTATTTTCAAGTACTTCGCCACAATTCAACCTCTTATGATGTTCACATTCTCTCATCTTATTTGACAAACCATTGGCAAGTTCGTATTTGGACATAAGTGATGTTTTGATTTCACCATCCGTATAATCACTAAAAATTGGGGTGATCACATGTCCTTTTTTTAGGGAGGATAGTCCTCTTTTGACAAGTTCTGTCCTCCCGGGGTCAGAAGAAGAGGACAATACAATGTCCTCCTTTACAAAAAGCATTAAAATTACCTGAGACTGTAATTATTTTTCATGTTTTGTATGCAAAAGTTAAATTATGCCCTTTTCGTAGTCAAAGATAGTATAATTTCGCATATATATACACATTATAAAGGAAACAATTAAGAGGTTTATACTTAAGTATAGTGCAATCATACGTTTGACTTATCAAATACATGTGACGTAGTTATAAAAATTTGAATCGAAACAATCCCTCTATTTAATTGTGAATTACAATGTCTCAGAAGAAAAGCACAAGTATATCTAATTATACCAAAAGACAATGTGTATTTAACAAAAAATGGTTGAGTAATAATAAGTAAAAATTATGGTTATCCCGAAAAGACGATCACGTTAAATGCAATTTGTGACACTTCATTTTCGATCGCTAACAAAGGATCACTTCTCTCAACAATCATATGGAAGAATAAGAAATATTCATTTAGACACAAATTATATTAAACTAAATAATATGTGAATAAAAAATAAAAATGTCTTCCTCTGTCCTCCTTTTCGATTGCTTAAGTCTTCCCGTATAGCAGTTATGACGTGGTCACTCTACTAACAATACATTATTATCAATTCTCGATAAAAACGTTGTTATTTATACCAATTTATTTAGATATTGAATAAATTTATGAGATGACTTGTAAGCTATTAGTATCTATTTTTGTATTGTATTGAATGTCACTGGAGTGATATATCTGATATATTCTATATCTGTAGTGTGCTATTGATTTATCAATTGACGCTCATTCTCTTCCGTCTGATTTGTTAATTTTTAAGTATACAAAATGGAATTTCACCATTCTGAGTTTTCTACTTTAACAAGTATTTCACCGTTCATTTTAATCTTCAACATTATACTATCTGGTTTTAAATCTCATAAATCTAATAACACTTAAAAGTACTCAATCAATTTTTTGTCAATAGTGAAGCATTAGAAACACGAACATATCTTAACTGAGTGCAATCACTGCCGAAAACCGGCATGAATATCTCAACTGATTGATAGCCCAAAGAGATCTAATAGATCTTGAGTTAAGTTATCAATTATTACATCTTTAGGATAATACATGACGTGAATATTTTCTCTTAAAATTCTAGACATATTTTACGAAATGTCGGAGGAGTTGATAGACATTTTAATCAATGATTCGCAATGTTTACGTATGAGGTGCTCTATGAAGAAATGGTCTTTGGTAGATTATAGGATTTTTTAGATTTTTATTTCAAATGATAGTGTAAGTGCAAGAGCCTCTTATGATGGAGTGCACTGCACTTTTCTTCTCACTTCACTCACTCAATCACAAATAAAGAACAAAACAGAGCTTTACGTACAAATACTTGATTAAATCTCACAGAAGAATTGCACATAAAATCAGCTATTCATGAGCTGAACACGAACCCCATCCTCAACTTCTCAAACGACTCTTTAAATACGTTTAGGGTTGGAGTCAAAATCACGTGTTTATCGACAGTAGTTTGATGATATTCGCTGATCATTTGTTGCTGACCAGCTATGTGACCAGCTACAAGGAATTCAAAGATCAATTTTTGATAATTGGTCAATGAGTTGTTTAGACATGTATTTCTGAATCCGAGAATAGCCCGGATTCAGAGAAATGTGTGTTTACAATTTCAAAGTAAATTTCGAATTTAAAAGTAGGCCATTGAATCCTATCAATAATCGATAACTTAAGAGTGTGAAATATTTAATGTGCTCACGTTAGTTTGAACCTTATATATAGATATAAATAGGTTTGAGGATATGATCAAATTATAAAATTAATAGTTAATCAACTTTAAAACTAGTATTAATATTTATTATAATTAATTAAGTGATTGGCAAGCATTACGCGCACACTTTCCAAAACTATGTGAACTGTGCAAGGCTGTCTATTACTCATTGATTATAAGTAGAGAAAGGATTCTTGGTTAAAACCCGAATTTTACTTTTGTCAATTAGGTCACAAATTTCAATATTAGTAATCCATATGAACTTTGTAGAACACCTGCAATTTTAAAACTATTTTTCGCAAACATGTCATCTATCTTAGGTTTCATTACTTTAAAGTAGACTATTTGTTTGTTTTAATCCTTTGAGCAAATATTTACACATAAACAATGTCTTTCTCCCAGATTAAGGAGTGTTAAGCTTCCAGGTGTTTATGTTCGTTCCATATAAATAGAACGCTTTATCCTATCGAGAGGCAGTTGTCATTTTCTTGTTGTAAATGCCACTCGTCTTCTTTTATTTATAAATAAAGTTTTCAACTTTATTAAACCTTTTTTTATTGCTGTGGTGCCCACATTGAACACTAAGTTTCAGGAACACCACAAACTTTAATATTCATTTTTAACGAGTTCTATTCCACTAATTCCAGTGTTTTGCTAAAAACACTAAAATTCGTTATAACTACCAAAATTTTAAAAATTGCACATTTATGACCAAAAACAACTTATTGGAGTCTTCTGCATAATTTTTATTTCTTAAGTTCAAAACATAGTCAAACACATGCTTTAAATGCCAATATCATATTTTAGTCTTCTTTGAGAAAGAACATTGCCGAACCCTGCCTATCATATATTTAAAAATATATGATAAAATATTTAATCACGATGTAAAATGTAATATTTTGGTGGGGACACCGCCCTCCGCCCCCACCGGACTCCCCATTTTAGTCGCCGCCGAGGCTTACTCTTGTTTCTCCAATTCCACGCAGATATCATTCAGATATTCTGCGGGAATTGGAATCTCGGGCAGATGTTGCGCATACCCGAGATACCACAGAACTGTTGGTATGTATTTTTTAATGCCGAATCCGAATATCAAATCAAAAATTTTTTATATCGAATAGTTTTCGAGATATTCGAATTTTGTGTCGAATTTTTCGATTTTTTGGTTTTAAGAATTTTGAATATATGATCGAGAAGCTTGAAAGTCAATCGTTGAAATTTCGGGAACAACTCGACATTGCGAATGAAGTTAAAAGGATTCTTTCGGGTTTTGTACTGGAGAAACTTGAGGAATGTTTGAATAAAAATTCCGATCTAGAAAAGCTTAGAAATACTCTAGATATTAATTTGAAATTGAAACTATTTTATGCACCTTTTAACTCTACATTAGTTGTACTAAGTTTTTCAATGTTCAAGCATATTCTTAATGAAAGAAGAGATAGATTAAGCATGGAAAATATCGAAAAATTAATAATATTAAAATATAAGTTTCTTGTAATACTTAATTTTTATGACTTTATTATAACTACCAAAAGACGAATTTTCTATAACTAAATAACTACTAAAAAATATTTGTTTTAATCGAAAATCCTTTTCCTAATTATAAGTATTTGTTTATGTTTTAATAAGCATTAGATTAGTTTGGGTTTTTTTCATTTCTATTCATCTGACGGAGGAGGGTGTCAAAGTGTAAATTTCAGAATATGGTTCCTCGGTTTTGACGAATGAACCCAGGGACCAAGGGCTACTTGCGGGATGTTTGCGTGGGTCGACCCTGACCCCTCTCTATCTTCAAAATATTTCAATGCAATCCTATATTTAAGTTTTAACTATTTCCATTTGTTTAAAATGTTTGATAAATTCTGCTAAACTTTCACTAAAATATCTGATTATTTTTTATGCTTTTACATTAATTTCGACATTTATTATTTTTATTTAAAAACCATTTTAAAAATCAATAATTACATTGCACGCAAAGCAATTGACCAAATTTCCAAAAATTTTAAACATTTATGTCGAAAGAAAGTATTTTTCAAGGGTTAGAATCCATGAGTCTTTTTATTCTCAACGAGTGTGCTGAAGAAACTGTGTGTTTTATGTAATTATTTTAAAATTCATAAGAAAAATATAAAAATTAAAGTGTAAAAATTTTTTATTACAATGAAGAAAATCTTTAAACTTTCAAAATAACAAATTTTCAGAAAAGTAGTTAATTTCTACAATAGCAATACCTTCTTAAATTTGGATCATCAATACAAATAGATTGATTGCCATAAAAGTTTATTCGTGATACTTCTCCCATTAACAACATTTTACCACTAGTTTTATTTAGCTTTACTGTTGACTCAAACAAAGCATCACTTGGTTTGACATTGATTGTCAACATATATTGTTTAATCATTTGGAAATTATTTGTATTATTAAACACTAAATTTCCGTCTAACATATCATCAAGGGGTTTCTCAAAATTCAAAACTTTGTCACTCAGCTGCTGTTCGAAAGCAGATAATGTATAATTAAGCTTTAAAGGAACGCATTTATCATTATATCTTTCAGATAATAAAGTATTAACACTTTCAACAATGAATTCCGAAATTCGATTAATAAGCTTTGAATCATTTATGTGTTGGCTTGATTGACACGAACACTAGTGTTCTGCTATTGGAATATCGTCACAGCTCCTGTTCTCTGGTATTTCTTCGAATAAACTATTGCCATGAATTAAATGATGATTCGGTTTACCTGAAAATGAAGATTATGCTTTTGATATAGTATTTCGGTTGTAGTTCGTTATCATCTCTTTCCACTTTTGCAAATCTTGTGGCAATTCACTTATTGCCAAGAATCATTAGTTTTTCTAATTTAGGGAATCATGAATTTTTTATTTGTTTTACGTCTAAGTGCGTTCTTATCATGAAATATTAGAATAGTTTTTCAAATAAAAACGAGAAACTAATGAATTTTGATTGCAATTTTCTAAAAATTGAAGTTGACTGGCAAAAAGTCGTTTTGCATGAGATTTGCTACAATGCTTGCGTGATATCTGACCTAAGCTGAATTTATTTGATTAAAAGCATAAAACATATCAGTACTCACTTCTAATAATATGCATGAGAGTCGCGTGAATATCAAAAGGTGTGGTCAGTCTATTCTGATTAATGGTGAGATTATTATTCCTGTATTTATTTGGTAGATATAAGTGCATAAATGGTAGTCTTTCTTCCATTTTTCCTGATGATGTTTTACGTATTGGACCGAAGCGTAATCCATGATCAGAGTAAAATATAATTATTGTATTGGATAGTAAATTCTCATCAAATAATTTATTGAACAGTCTTTCATGGATTGGATCTAAATAGCCTGCTTTATTGAGTTGGTCGTGAGTTAATCTTGCCATAAAATGAAAAGCAAAGTAACTCTGATTTCGAGAAACCATAGCTCGCACAAAATCGTAGAGATATTCGTAATAAATCTGTGTGATTTAAATATTAAGCTTTAATTCAATATCACGAACACTTTATTGTTAATCTCGCGTCAAATGACTTATTTCAAGAAAACGTTAACTTTTTTATTTCAGAAACTTATACATAATGTGAATGCAAGAAATTTTATTTGGATTCAAATGTGCTCATGTTTAGATATCAAGCTGAGATGTAACCTCGAGTCTGAGATGGAGTGATCCTTTTCTGCAAACTCCAAACATAAAAATTTATTCTTTGAAAACAAAGCCATCTATCACGAGTTAACATTTAGTGTCTACTCGTCAATATTATACTAGTAATATTCGGGTGTCAATCAGTTAGAACTGATTGACCAATGATCCGAACTGTGCATCCAGATATTTGTCGAAGTCAGTTGCCTAAAATTTCAAGATTTAATGACATGTTTGAACAGAAATCAGGTTCGAAATTTTGCTTTCAAAATTTATAAAAACACGTGATCATTTTACACACTTTTACAAATGTTACTTATAGAATAAAATTTTGACTTGATATAAGTCAGGCGTTAGTGTTTTCTTCGAGGTAAAAGTGTATACCAGGAAAGAACTACGCGGGATATCAACCGAATTTGCACATGTGGCAACAATATTTTAATGCTTCATTCTTAGACGTGTGATAACGTATCACTTGTCAGTCTTGCCCTCATTCGAAAATAATGAAAAGAATTCATTAAATGTTGCAGTAAAAAGTAATAAATAAAACGAATGAATCAATGTAATTTCATTATCCTTTCATGAAAAATAGAAATCAACGTTTTCTGAAATAAGTAATTTTAAGCGTGATTTGCAACAATGTATGGGTCACATCTAAGTGACGCTAAATTTTATAATGAATTTTTTAGCATCTAAGAATATCTGTATCCAAAATCATGATAATGATAATGAATGCTTCACTCAAATCTTTTGAGTTACAGAGATGAGATTTTTCGATTATCATCAGATTTTTCTTGTATTCTAACTTCTGAAAAATTTACTCGAATCAAGTATTAAAGAGCTTAAATATACAAAGTTTTATTGCACCGGTTTGCCCGATTTGAGATATTCACACTGGAATTTTCGGTTATCGCTGATTCTTTCGGGGTCACTGATAATCAAAAATTTTGAGAAATTTGTTGAGTTTCAGTACACAAAAATGGAGAAATCAATTAATAGCATCGTTCATTAATAACGTTACGCCAAAATGACCTTTTCGTGGGGACCCCCTACCCCATGTTATTCTGTAGTTCGCAAGGCTTCAACACCAACCTACCCCCTAGATGGAACGTTACATTTTTTCAAACCTTTAGTTTATGAGTATTTCGCACGTAATACGAAAATAATGCCAAATTTGATCTATTCTTATTATAAGAACATCACTATTAATGAGAATAAATTGAACTTGATAACTAAATTGTGATTTTTATGCAAGAAAACTAAGTAAAAGAATGTAACGTTACATTGCTTTCAAAGCCTACCCCGTCATGTTACAATTTGTTACATTTAGCTCTTGATACCCCCTACCCCCTTCAGCATAGCGTAATTGATGGACGATGCCAAAGTTAAAATAATTTTAGAATTGCCATCTATGGAACAAAATTGGCATTGCCAAAAACCTCTATGTAGCGTTAGATTGATTATTAAAACTCGAGGAATAGTTTATAAGATAATTCGTATTTCATGATGGAGTTTAATGTATTTTGAGTACCGAATTTTGTTTTATTGGCACAGATGTCAGGGATTTGTAAGTAGTGATCACCGACCAATTCTGATATATTTCAGTACTGGTAAACCTCGTTTCTGCTTATGATTTATAGCTTATGAATAATTTCATATATGACTAAAATCACCTCAACTTCGGGTTCATCAAAATAACAATCGTTTTTTGTAAACTTGTCAACGGCCAAATTATATGGTCTTAAATAATAAGTTGTCGGAGGCTTAGAAAATCCTTTTCTAAGATAGTTAAATGTTGCCATATTTGGCGAATCTTCGAATAGTAGTGTTTGATAGCCTCTGATTTTATATTCCTTTGGAAATAAAAATTAATTTTACATTCTCTACGGTTATCAGATCTTCTAGAACTCGAGACCGGATCAAAGGCTAAAAAATTCTAGTTTTTATTGAGAATCTGAAGATTTTTTGAAAAATTAAAGATATTACATAATATTTCATTCAATTACTCATTGAATTCGATTTGACAATGTGAACAAGTATTTTCAGGTAGATATTCTCAAATTGTCTCTTCTTCAAGACCTTAAGAATGTAAGTGTAATTCCTTATCAGATATACTTTGTCTTATAAATGAAAGTTTGATGGATATTCGAAAAATAGTTATTTGAATTGAAGTAAGGTCTTAGGAACTGGAGAAATATCCTAAGGTTTCGACATAGCACTAAAGACAATACCGAAAACTAAGCACTCCGGTCTAAATTAGGAGATCTGGTAACCGATCCGCTTTCATCTTGAAGGCATACCTTTCAAATGAACGGGAAATAATCAAAGTATCTATCAGTCATGTTTTCGCTCCAAATTTCTTCAACAAAATGACCAGTCAGTAATGGAGTTAAGTTTACAAATGTATTATCAGCCACTTTGTTATAGCCACGCATTGTATAAAAATTATGTTTTCTGAGCAGTTGACCAGTCCTTGGGAAATGACGATCGAAATTAATTCTCGATACTGAGTCCACACCAATTAACAGGATATTTGGCATATCTTTGTTTGAAAATGTTTTTCTTTCTCTCTCAGGTATTAATGCAATTACTCTTTCATGCACTATATGGGCTGAAAGAATATTTTATTTTCATCTAATTCTATGTTTTTATTAAGAAAACAAATGTATTTCTAGAAAATGCACTATCAAATAATCTATTTTTATTAGATGGACTATTCTTATAGTAACAAAGCTTATATTTGAATATTTAAACTATTAGAAAAACCAAAATATTTATAAATTGTACAGATTTTACAAGAAATTTTCTTATTAGATAGATGAATATTTGTTATTATTTCCTGTTATCTTGATTACCTAATTTCTTATTTGAGAAAGAACTGCTTCAAAAAAAATTCTGGTGAGTCTCTTGAAAGTTCGTAATAGATTAAAGGCGTTCAGCTATTTATTTTGTGAATCTTATTACATAAAGAATTCAACATTCTGTAAAAATTCAATTCGTTGAGAGCAATAACTTTCGAACGTTTAACATGGGAGAATATTCTCAGAAAACTAACGTTTAAAATTTTTTACGATATTTTAGTACTTTGAGAGTTCTTATGTATATCGCACTTGGATTTTAAGTCTTATTACTAATTATTAGTTAGGTATATTTAAGAACATATTGTAAGATAGAGCCCGCTCTAAATATTTCTTCATTATTTATTCGATTCAATGAATGAATTAAAAACTACTTAAATATTTTAAATATATGTTTAGATCAAGCAAGATTATCAAAATTGTCAATTAGTCCATATAGGCCAATAACTGTTGAAAATAATATCCTTAAACTTTTCGAAAAGCTTATATTCAATAATTTGAATTCTTATGTAACAAGTAAATTTCTTATCCCTGATACTCAATATAGTTTTCGAACAGGTCTAAATATTAGGTCAAACCATAAGTAATTACAAACTTTTTCATAATAAAACATGAAAAAGTTTGCAATTACTTATGGTTTGACCTAATACATCTATTCAATTAATAAACTTAATATCTGATATTTCTATGGGTCAGAATTATCCGAATGTTCTTTGCATTGACTTAGTATTCCTTGACTACAGCAATGCTTTCGATAATGTATCCCACGGTCTATTACTAGAAAAGCTATACTCAATAGTAATAGTAGGCCAACGTTTAACTATTATTGCTAACCTTTTATATGGGAGAAACTTTTATGTTGTTTTCAAATCTGCTATATCTGTTTTGGTAGCAACACATTCAGAGGTTCCACAGGGTAGGGTCTGTTCTGCCCTTTTTTTCAATTTATATGTTGGAGATCTCCCTCCCATCATACCATTTGCCAAACTCTTTCAATATGCTGACGATTGTGTACTTAAAAATATTATTTATACAGAAGACCAGAGGCTATTACAAATTGATTTGAATAATATTCAAGTTTGGAGTACACATAACAGTCTTAAGCTTAATGTTCAAGAATCTGTTCAAATAGGAGTTACACTCAGAAAAAATATTGGTATTGGAAATCATGTTATTAACAATGAGTCCATCCCAAAAAAGAGCTCTCATAACATTTAGATATTATTATCGATGAAAATTTAAGTCTTAATGAACAGGCAGATAGAGTATTCAATTCTTGTATGAAAAATGGAATTTTCTGAGAATATAGTGTAAATCTGCAAATTATATTGTTCTTCTAAAGCTTTATAAAACATATATTACCTCTTTTGGAATATGCGAACATAAGCTGGGTTCCGAATAGTACACAGGTCGATAAGATTGAATCATTTCAGAGACTTGTAACTAAATATATTTGTTTCAAAAATAGTTTATTTAATATGAATTACCAACAAGGACTAGAATACCTTAATCCAGAACCATTCCAATTAAAAAGAGAAATTAAAGGTCTTATTATTGTATTTAAATGTATACATAATTTTAGAGATGTTTCTGATTTATGGAAAGAGAATTTCATTGTAAAAAACACCATAAATTGTATTAAATTAGAATTGAAGAAAACTAGGTTGAAATTCTGTGATAAATTTTTTTGTCTATTTTATTAATCACTTTAATTCATTACCTATTTCTATCCGAAACGAAAGCAAACTCTCATTTTTTATTCAAAATTTAAAAGAATTCAAGAAAAAATGTATCTAAATAATGTTCTTAATCTACATGTTACGATTAAATAAATAAATAAGATCTAAAATTTGATTTAGATTCTTGAACGCAAAAAATTGCTATGATTTTTCAATAAATGCTAAATCGGTAATACAGTTCATACCTTTATCTGTCCCACAACTGATTTTCACAGCAACTTCTCCAGGAAAATAATTGACAGCATTATTGAATTCAGCTAATGTTGAATAAGAAATTTCCTTATCATTTGTAGTCGAACGGCTGATACAGCTTGAATAGCATTTCAAATTAGATTTATTCTCAATTTTTATTCCAGTAAAATTGTATCGTTTTATTCGTATATCATATTTTGGTTTATAATGACACTCAATTTTGTGTCCAGATTTGTTTTTGTACAACGGTAAACTCTGTTCATCAAATATCGGCCAATCAACGATTTGACATCTAGTGGTATCGACTAAATAAACGTTTTTCGGTGAACTTTGAAGATCTGTTCAATAATAATTAAATTGAGTAAAAACTAAATTTTCTCATTTTAAATCAATTATATAAACATTTTTATATCGATATAAGCTTTATCAAGATCAGTTTATTTCATAAAAATTTATGCTTAAAATCTCAGAACGATATTTATTTTCTCAGTCTGAATAGACAACAGATTATTCTGTAGAGCCTAGCTCGAAAAAATCGAATGACAGACCAAAATTTTTCCTAATATATAGTGAATCAGCTCAATCTTTCAATTCACTAATAATGAGAAATATTTTGCCTGAATATAAAACATAATGAAATAGCAAGTGTTCAAAGAAGCATGAATTTAACTAATATACATCAAAGTTAGAATACTTGTTTGATAATTCGGATTTATTCCAAGTGGAACTTCATAAAAGATATGTCGATAGAATTTTGAAACATAAATCGTATAAATGAATGATCCAATGGTTGCAAATAAGATTAAACTAACATATGTCTTCTTTTCGAACATTTCGAAAAATTTACCATTTGAAAAGGCTTCTGTTCTACCCTAATTCTTGAAATAAAAAATATAAGACGGTAATTTTGTATAAATATTTTATACTATGAAAAATTCAAAATTTTACACAAAAATGATATTTCTAAATTTTTACAGACGCTGTCCATGCTTCAGTAAACGACTCTGACTTGATGTAAAAATGTGATAAATAGTTTAATTAAACGTCAAATAAAAAGAATATTTTTATCAGTCACTGTGGTTTATAAGGTTAGAACATGAGTTATCCCAATGCAATAATTTGAGTCATATTGATTATGTGCAATATTGCAATAAAGTTTTATCAACTTATTCTCACTAAGATAATGACTGTTAAACGTGTTAACAAAACGTGTAGATATTTCTGTTGGTTTCTGAGTAATATTATTGGTGTCATGATTAGTTCATGAAACTTAATATTTTAAAGATTAGCCTACTCGTTTGTAAATTTAACGGCTGAAAACAGTTAACAAATTATAAGTTAATTTGTAAATTAATCATGTGATTTCCAAATTATCAGTTTTTCTCTTAGTTTGTAAAATATTGATAATTTGATTTTTTGATAATTTTGTACATTTGATTACTTATTCTTACATATAGATGAATTACAACATTTGCTGTTATATTGACATTACTTCTTTTGCATTAGTACCTATTATTATTACATTTTTGTTTGCATTCACATATAACTATCTCCTAACCGATAAATTCTACACGTACAGATCCGCTTAGAGTGATGCTTTGATAAACTTAGAATTTCATTTAAACTTAGAAAATTTTCATATTGTCAAGAGACATCCTATTATAATTTGATTTTAGTTTATCTATCTTAGTTCTATTCGATATAAGCCCTCTCATTTCTTCTATAACAATGGCAATTATGTTTCCTGAGTCTACTGGTCTTATGTCGACTTATGGAATCCGGAAGTGGACTTTATAGCAACTTTTAGTTTCGGAAGGGTTAGTGATGACTTGACATTTTTGTTTGTTGTGATTGACTTGCGTATGCGATATTTCCATCATTTACCTACTCTTATAGATACATCAACAACATAGTATTTGAGTTCCATACCCTTTTCGTCCGAAATTATCCACACAAGTGGCATGTGCAAGCTGCTTGTATGCCATAAATATCTAAAAATTTAAATGCAAGCTTGGCACTTTCAACTTTTTAATCATAAATAAAAAGTAATAATCTTTAAATTGTATATAATTATATATATATATATATATATATATATATATATATATATATATATATATATAATCTTTATTGAGGATCAAAATTTATCGACTATTACTCGTTACTTTCACGTTAATTTTCAGAATTAAAAAAATTTTTAACTAAGCACAAGACTTGCGAAGTGTAGAACTTGCAATTATATATAGATATGGAGTGAATCAGGGCTAATGGGTCTAAAGGGGTTCCCGACCTCCCACCCCCAAGTGTGATATGTCATTGGATTCAGTTCATCGAGCTGAACATTTTGACACCACACTTGATCAATTATCTCAAGTAGTTCACGAGATATCCATCATTATTTTGTTTAGTACCTCGTAATGGATAAACCTGGATTCTCGAGGGGGTTATGTATCGGTGGCCAAAAGTGGTTAGGTTCGGGTTGGAAGTAGTCAAGTGTAGTATCAAAATGTTTAGCTCGACGAACTGAATCCAATGATGTATTACACTTGGAGGTGGGGCGTCGGGAAACCCCTTAGACCCATTAGCCCAGATTTACCCGTATTTATCTTATATTTAGAGTAAACATGTGAAAGGATTTCAAGTGCTGACTTATTAGGGATTAAAATAGCGAGAGGTTAAAACTTTTAAAGTCGCTAGAAGTCTGACTCTTTCTGATCAATAACCTGTTTTATTGTATTTTTTACTCTTTATATACAAAATTTAATCAAATGCAACTTCAGTTTTTTCTAGAAAGCAAACGGGCAACTCCAAATAAAGATATACTTTTAAAGTCAAATACTCAATAACTTTACATATATTTCACGAACAAATAATTTTTCTTTTGGTCGAATTAATCAATATTAAATCATTGAAAAAGTTAAACGTTTGTATACCGAAGATTATTAATGTAAATCTAATAATGGTCATAAAAATGACTTTCTATTATATAAAACTTTGATAATTTATTGTGAATGTTTGTAGTACGCGCTCAAATTTATTTAATCAAAATATTATTCCTTTATGAATAAGAAACGCCTTTAAAAAATCAGACATATCATTAATGATCTTATCCTTCACATGTTTTCTTAATCTATTGATATTTGTGTCAAAGATATGCAAGACCGCGATACTCTAAGAATTTTACTTAGTCTTACATAATTGAGTTTAAAGCAAGATTTGATCACGTTATAAATCTAGAATTCTAGTAAGTTAACAATATAAACAAGAATATCTATGAAAAAGTCACATTAAATGACATGGTGATTCAATATTTAATATCTCATATCATTAAAGACAGAGTTCTATAAGAAGTTTGATTTGAAGTACGTTATTAACTATCGGAAAGAATATTTGAGTTTTGCTTATACGTTTAGTATTTAAAATTCATTTTACAACAAAGCAAAAAATTTAATATACGATATAATGTTACCGTTATAATTTGACTCAGATATCTATTGAAAATATTTGCTCTAAATTAACGTATTCCAATAAATAATTGTGCTATTCAATGAAGAAAATTATAATCACTTAACAAGTTTCTAAAAAGCTTCTTTGTACATGCACTAATTATTTCGATGAAAAAAATAAACTCATGGGGCTTTAGGAACACAATATGTCGTTAAATTTGGCCTAAATATGGACCTTCCTGCAACTGTTGATGTTTCCAACCACTCATTTCAAACTTCACGGCGATATACTACTGCGTGAAAGAACATAATAGATTATTTTTCTGTACAAAGATAAAGGTAAGATAACATTTTAATACAATATTGGTTGTTGCTTTAAGTACCATATGCTTTTGTTTTAACTCCCATTATGTGAAGTAGAGGCGTAAAAAGACTTTCAAATTTCGAGTCCCGTCCCAGAAATTGCTAATCATAGCTTCGGTATAGTAAAAGTTAATTTATTAGTATAAATAATAAAATAATGCAAAAGATTAGTATAAACAAATAGTAATATAGATTAAGCAGATAATTAAATAAGTTTGATCTCATAAATAATATTATGTTAACTTTCTCTGGATTTAATCCTGATATACAGTCAGACAGAACTGAACTTGCATGATTGAAATTTCGTTCACTAAAAAGATTGGTTGCTGGAATATCAACTAATGAATTTTCATTGTTGTCATTCATTTTACAGATATAATTATTAATATTTATTCTCACAACAATATACATATATTTAAGTGCACGCTTATTTATATAAATGCATTTTAGCATTATAAACAAATACGTATGTCTAATGTTTTAAACTTAACTATTAGAAGTAGAGTTTCTCCAATGAATCATGTTCAAAAAATTTAACATAAAATACAAATGTTTATATTTTATAGGATTTTACCATATAAATTTCTAAACCCCATCCCAGTTCGACATATTATCATAAAATACCGTCCCGTCCAATCCCGTATGATTTAATTGAATGCAGATCACGCCCTATCCCGTTGGGTTCCTATTGATATCTCTGTTAAGAAAGACAATAGATTAGTTTTATTTGCACTGATGAATGGAAAACAATTTGTAGAAAACTCGGAAAATATTTAAAGGGCAACGCTAAATTATAACCTTTCTCTCATTAAATGCGATAATGATTACGACAGTGGGCAAAGTCTATCATTTTAAAGGAATCTTATAATAGTTTATAAAGTGTACTTTTACATAGAAGTACTCCGACAAATAAAATAATTAGTCACCTTTTGCTTTATATACATTTTTAGTCATTAATAGTTTCAAAGTATTCAATACTTCTAACGCCCACTAAAATAACTCATTAATATTTTATTATTTATATTAAGAAGCGATTAAATACACGAATGGAATATGTGAAACAGTTAGATCTAATAAAGATTGTGATAAGTTAATAGTTAAAGGATATAAAATAGTCTGATTAAATCTGATTGTTTGAATTTCAAACAAATTGTAATATTTTATGTCTCACTTTTGTTAATTAGTTATACACACACACAATTTGTTATATAAAAACAAATTAATTTAAGGTTTTATACGCATCGACTGACAATATCCTCCTAATGCTGGCCCTTATATATAAAAAACTGGTTGACTAGACAATTTTGACCTCGAGTCAACCCATTACTAGTTTAGAGATGAACTAAGTTCATCTCACAATAAGCACTTGTAGATATTAAACTGTCGAAAATTTTAATTATTTTTGATTGACTTGTATTACAATCGATATTTTGTTATTCGATTATATGGTTTAGATTTTGTGTCTTCGATATAATATTTTCGACTTTATGCCTATTTCGGATTTATGTTTTTAGATTAATTTTTTTAGTTGTTTTAGGTTTATATGTTGTGGTTTTAGATGTATAGAGTAGAACCCTCTCAGACATTGTCTAAACTTGAAATTATGAAATTCGTGGCCAGACTAGACGTGGATTCGATAAGTTTGTGCTCAGGATAACAGTTAGGAAATATGGGATTAGGGGTCAATATAATGATTAGAGTATTTTTGTTTACAAATGGAAATATATTTTACAAGTAATTTTTCTTTGTTTAAATTTTAGTTTTGTTTAATTTATTTTAGTTGAATTGAATTTAGTTGTGCTGATGCGTCTCATTATCAAGAATAATATTGTTATGATGATTGGATACAACTTTTTGAAATATAAAAAGATACGTTTAATAGTGAGATTAAGCTTTGAGCTGTTTATCATAAAACTGGTAAAATTTATTCCAGTCTGCTAAAAGCTCGGAAATTAAATTCAAAAGACAATCCATTTTTCCATAAGTGTTAACAGTGATTATTTAATTCAATGAGTACTGGTCTTCTGTAAATTTGTTTTAGAAATCAACTTACAATAGAACATTTCCCTCCTCAACTGACAAGTGAGCATGTTCTCTATTATTGTTACAATAGGATCTTGCTTTTGCGTTTGTAATAATAAATTAGAGTGAATTTTAATCTACTTTTCTGTTTTCTTATATAATAGAATTATCGCCATTTTTATGAACTTTCAAACTTAATCATTCCATCGAATCACTTAATGTAATTACCAGAGTTCGGCAAAATAGTGGAAAAATAGTTGATTAATAAAATTGTGAAACAAACCCTAATATTAAGCTTTGAATTTTATTATGAAAACTTGATCCAATAATTAGAGCATTGTCAAAGTCAATGAGTTATCGTTTTAAAATATCTTCTAGTACATGAATTATGTTTCAATACATATATTTATCTTATTGAAATATGAATCATATATTAAAAGTCAATATTTGATAGTAAAATTCAAGGTTTAATATTTGGGTTTGTTTCACAATTATTTTGATCAACTATTTTTTCAACTATTCTGCCGAACTCTGATAATTATTTATTGATTGAAAGATATTTTCCAATGCAATACGAATATTCCAGAGATAAGATAGTTTAGATAACCTTTTGATAATTCATCATCGATTTTGAATGCCTATCATTCGTTCAATCTTTATATCAAATCATTTTGAATATAACTCTTACAATACGATAATTTCTAAATCCAAAAAGGAGACCAATATTTTCCTATGGACTACTGAGCCCCGTCCGATTTTGGTGAGTGACGTATCATTTGAAAGGTCTTCTGACGCAGAATACAAGTCTCTAAAAACTTTTTACCAAATTCAATATTTTTCGAGTTATGAGGGAAAAATCGCCTTATGTTTAAAATAAATTTTTTCGGGTTTTTGGCCACAAACATATAACATTTGTGTTGCCAGCCTCCTACCACGTGGAGGTAAACCCGAAGGAAGAATAAAACTAAAACCAAAACTAAGGACAAACTAAAAAAACTATAAAATAATTAATCTGTGTCAATGCTATCAGGATAGGTAAAACCTTTGAAAAAATCATCATATTGCCTATCTCGTGGTTTTTGGATTTAGAGACCAGTTACATAGCAGTGTCAAGTGGACTATTGATGTATTCACCTTGTTGAACTGACAAGTGAGTCTATTGGTACCCAACTTCGGGTTCTAGATCACTTGGTTTGCCAGCCATCACTCTAAGCATGTCTTATACTTTTTGACCTAGTTGCCTTCTTATAACTCTGTAGAGGCTTCCTCCATGGTACGGATCTAATTCGGCTTTGCAAGACCTTTCTAAATATATGAATATTAAAAGGATCTCAAGGATCTCGGCTTTAATATGCATAAATTGTTAATTACTGTTCCGAACCTTTTGGAACTTATAACTCGGAAACAGAATGAGATAGACTATAAGTTATATATATGTAAAGGTAATGGGTTTTGCAAGTCTTGAACTTATTTTGTACTTTGCAGTTTACTCTAAGCTCTCTAACTTATTTGGAGTAAACAGGTGAAAAGTTTTAAGTATTAACCTTATAGAGATTGAAGCGACGGATTAAAATATTTAGAGTCGCCAGAAGTATTATCTCTTTCTGATCGATAACACTTTTATTTTATTTTCATACCTTATATACGAATAAAAATCTGATTTCAGTTTCAGTTTTAAAAGAGAGAACACAAGTAGTTAACTCGAAATAAAACAATCTTTTAAAAGAAAAATTCGTTAACTTCACATATATATACACCCTTGGAAATAACTATCTTTAGTCGATTAAAGTCGAATAACTTTTGACTGGATGATTCGATTTTCAAACTGATTTCAGTAAATTGTAGCCAGATAATGGACATTTTTAAAAATATAATTTTTTTGAAAAATCATAATGATAGCAAAACAAATGGGCATCAAAATTAATTTTTGATTTTGATGAAAAATATTGAATTTCTTATTTAATTTTTGTTAAAACGAACTTAATGAGATTGATTTCAAATTAAATTTATTAAGGATTAAATTGAACACACGAATGTTTGAAAATTTTAGTTATTTACAATATGTACAAGAATAGAGCCAAAAGTGAAACTAATAGCTGGTGTGACCACCGGCCGCCTCCAAAACCTCTCCCAATCTTCTGGGCGTCGAATTCAATAAATTTATGAAATATTGCCGCCATGAAACGTCACACATCGTTTGGTGGGCTCTCTCTAAAGCCGCGCACAACTCTTCCTGAGAGTTTATCACCGGGCGCTCACTTCTGACCAATCGTCGATACGACAGCATTCATAATAAGTGGGTTCACTTATACCTCGAGAAATGAAATTTTAATAATTGATTCCAATTATTGAATCGATTAAATACTTACCAACTCTACGAAGAATATGTGATTTTCTTGTTTTCTTTGCTCTTAATCTAATAAATTGTCTAAAGACAAAGGCGGTAGATGAAAAAACATGTAGCAATTTTAATTTTAATTTGCCCAGATATAAAGCATATAAAATGATATATAATTAAGCAAAAATTTTTAAAATCGGCGCATTATTTAAAAAGTTATGGACAAATAAAATATTATGGAAATTCTTACAGTTTGACAATATATACATACTATAAGACATATATACAACAAAAGTATGAGTTTTAATCTATTGTTGGTAACATTGTAGAGATATCAGGGTAAATTGTAAGGTGCTCAACACGATTTTCAATGTGATCTTGGTCACGCTGGTCACTGTCAAGCTTTTCATTATCATGATGGTCAATATCACGATGGTCACTATCATAATGGTCACTATCAATAATAGTATCAGAACTGTCATAGTTGTCATTCATATGACAATTATCACTATCACTGCTGGCGCTACTTTCATTGGGAACAAATTGTGGATAAATTGTATCAACTGTAATTGTTGGTTTTTTTGTTGGGGCATAGCGTTGATTACTTAAATAGTAAATAACACTGGTAGCGTGTGCACAACATCCCATGGTCCTTTTGCCACTATGACAGGTGCATATTGTGTCTTTAATTGCCGTATGATTATTTATTGACTTGTAATAAGTTATATAAGTAAAATATTTTTTGCTACTTTTATGTCGCGATTGAATTCTCGCACGTATCAAAGTAGTATCATTACCAAGTACATTAGAATTGTCATTATATAGTTCAGGAACATTTATAAGATTTTTTGACTTATTACATATTATACAGTTTTTGTTAGCTCTCATTGATCTAGGAATTTTTAACGTTACCTCACCGCTATCACTTTCATCGCTTGATGAGTCTGGTAATAATGGATACAAACGTGAACTTGTATTAGCAGAGCTAGCGTGTGATGAGCTGGGAAGGGATGTGCTGGCAGTGGATGTGGTGGCAGTAGAAGTGCTGGCAATAGGTAGTGTACTATGGGATGTGCTAGAGTTATCCGGGGAATTTAAACTTAATAATGATGGATACAAATTAGTTGTAATAGGTAGTGACACGTTCACATTTGAAGTATTATCACCTTTGAACTTTTTAGCAAAGTTTCTACAATTTCCACAAATTAAATCACCTTTGTTAATCAGTGTTGAATCCATTGATTTTCTTTTATTTGTTAATATTATCGGCTTCACAGTATTTAATTTAGTCACTAAATCATTTTCGTTGACGCGTCTTACATCACGTCTTATAATACTATCCAACCGGACAGTGCAACAAGCACAATATTTATATCTTAAATTAGGTAAATGTGACATTTGTTCGGACATTTCTATTTTTATAAGTTGTACTTGTTACCAAAAGAAACCCAAAGCAGACTCTTCAAAAATTAAAACTAGACTATTAGTGCTTTAATTTAACACCAAGAAACGTTTGGGTTTTTATTGGTATCATATGACAATAGTCATTTGAAATTTACAAACACAATTTTCCATTACTAAAAAATTATTTATATAAACATTTTAATGTGTTCTTAAAAGCTGTTAATTATAGTTATAATTTGGTCAAGATAGAATTAAAATATCTCATTTCGTTATCCTGTAATATTAGTTTGAAATTTGACTCAAAAAATGATCTACCTCTAGTATCCTGTAATAGCTTATATTACAATATATACATATTTATGCATCAATAACATCCTGTATTAGTATGGGAATGTTTATAATTAAATTGTCTAACATAATTTTCATATGCCGCCTTTGTCTTTGATTTCGCGTTCAGCGATAGAAAAAAACATTTTTGAAAATTCGATTAATTTGTTTACAAATTAAAACTTTTAAAAAATTATTTGAATTCGAATTCGAACAATAATTTATCAATAAATTACGTTTAGTATTAGTTTCATAATAGAAAACCTAAGTTTTGTTTTTTCGCTTATTATTTTTAAGTTTGCGCTTTCATGGCCCTTTTCACAGTTATCCTGGTGATTTTTCAAAAAACAATTATATTTTTTAAAATGTCCATTATCTGGCTACAATTTACTGAAATCAGTTTGAAAATCGAATAATCCAGTCAAAAGTTATTCGACTTCAATCGACTAAAGATAGTTGTTTCCAAGGGTGTATATATATATGAACTCAGCAAAGTAAGATCTATCCAATGATACTAAAATCAGCGGGGCCCAAAAATATTGGTCTTCCTTGTTATTTGTTTATAAAAGCATAAAGATATATCAAATTAAGAAAAAGTTTATTGAATAACAAACGAAACGATATATCAATTGAAATTGCCATATTTTTGCAACTATAGCCTAAAGTACTAAAAATTTTAGTTTCAATTTTTAAAAAAATTTGCATATATACCCTGCCTCTCTGAAATTTTCAGATATTTAATATTTCATTATATAGCCGCTGACTACTGTTGCAAAATAGGATATATAGGGTGGACATTTTAATATTAAATCTAGTCATCAGAGATAACCTGTTTTTCATAGGAATCGTAACAAAAGCTTTAACTACTTCATACTCAAATAAGAAAACATTAACTCAAATGTACTTTTTATCAGTTCAAAAACAGAATTAAAAAAGTCTTTAAGAAGTACATGTTATTTGAATTTGTAGCAAATGCTGAAAGTGTTCGCCATTATTCTTCAAACAGAGCCTAACTCCTCGAATCATACTTTCAGAAACATTAACCAAAGTTTCGGTAGTTATTTGTTTTATTTCATTCTAAATATTTATTTATAAGTCATCTAATATTTGAGGTTTATTAATGTAAACATGATTCTCGAGATGAGCCCATAAATAAAAGTCCGGTGGAGTGAGACGGGTGATCGGGAAGGCCAATCAGTTGCAGTCTCGAGATATTTCGTACTTTTCGATATAGTTCGATTCGGAAAATAGGTTTTAAGAGCAGGAGCAGTACTACGAGTGGTGCGAGCAGGAGCGCCGTCGTTTTGGAAATACCCCGACTCCAACTCGGTCTCATTCAATTTGGGGACAAATTCCTCCAGAATTTTGATATAATTTTCAGAATTTTCTCAGTGAAAAAGATTATATCAACAACTCTTTTTCTAGAAATGGCACCCCAAACTCCAATCTCATGATATAATTGTTAAGTATAATAGTATATTACATCGGATAAGGGTGTTTGAGCAAGCGATAGACCTGCCATCCTGTGCCTAAGGGATGAGTAGAGAACAAGGGAGATCCAATAGCTATGCAGAGCAAACAGTTTATTGAACGAGGCGAATATGAACATAATACAGTTCCATATTACTAACATATATATAATAGACGACTTAAAAATTTTGAATATAATCAATATTTAGAAAATGAAAAATTAGGAATCAGTCAAATATGTTTAAATCAATTTATCATAAACATTTTAAATGATTTCATTTAAAATTAAACAATAAATGAGAAAACTTTTCAACCTATTTTCTTAATTTTTTGAGTAATTTTCATTAATCTATTCGTAATTTTGAACAATAAATTGAATGTATTATACTTTAACTTTTCTCAAATTTTATTCAATGAACTTTATTATTGAAAATTTTAAATAGAATACAATTTAGTATTTGATGAACTCTAATAAAAATATGACAAAATAAAATACAATTTTTGACGAAAAACCAAAATCTAAAAAATAATACATTTAACTCATTCATTATTAATATATTTTGGATTTGTGTTTTTCGTCAAAAAATTGTATTTTATTTCGTCATATTTTTGTTAAAATTCATCATATATATATACAGTCAGCACGAAAATTAACTTTAGGGATACAAAGCTTTATAACTTTTGAACCACTCATTCGATTTTGATGCGGTTTTTAAATGAAGAAAAACTCTCCCGGTTTTATAAAAATTTGTTAAAATCATAAAATCACAATTGAAGAAAAATTATCGAGTCTACATGAAATTTTAAATTCGGGTACAAAATAAATTTAATGTGAACATAATTTATTGTTGAACTGATATTCAGAATTTATTTTTGTTTTGATCTTTGAATAAATTTGAAAACAAATCATTCAATTAATTGAAATTATTTATTTAATTATTAATTATTAATCGAAATGCCTTTCACTATTTGAGAAAATTGAGGGCACAGGGACGAAAGAGATCGGCAACTATGAGAGGAAAACTGTTCTTCCTCGTCATTGATACGACTCCATTCGATAAAAGTTGGTTCACTAATGCCTAAAAGAATATTAATAAAATATTCATAATTTACTGTCAATAATTACCAACTTCTCTCATAACTGCCGATCTCTTTCGTCCCTGTGCCCTCAATTTTATAAATTTTCGAAATTTCAATTTTCTCTCTTTAATAGTGAAAGGCATTTCGATTAATAATCAATAATTAAATAAATATTAATTTCAATTAATTGAATGATTTGTTTCCAAATTTATTCAAAGATCAAAACAAAAATAAATTCTGAATATCAGTTCAACAATAAATTATGTTTACATTAAATTTATTTTGTACCCGAATTTAAAATTTCATGTAGACTCGATTTTTTCTTTATAATTTTTTCTTCAATTGTGATTTTATGATTTTAACAAATTTTTATAAAACCGGGAGAGTTTTTCTTCATTTTAAAAAAACCGCATCAAAATTGAATGAGTGGTTCAAAAGTTATAAAGCTTTGTATCCCTAAAGTTAGTATTAGGGATACAAAGTATATAGAATTTTGTTCAGTTTTAATTTAATTAAACGTGTTGCCGACAGTGTTAAAACTTTTTCAAATTTACCGGTTATTAAATTGAAACGAGCTAATGGAACCCCTGCCGCCATCTTCCGGCAACCGGTGTTCCATAACATTATCAAGTGTTCAAAACTTTCTAAATTGCTAATTATCTTAATTGCAATTGAATTAAACAACACTTCATAAATCTATACATTTAAATGCATTAACCAAAATATAATAGTCACTACCATTTTGCACTTATGTAGATATCTGATTTCATTGTATCCAAAATTAATGTTATTATAATTGTTAACTGTGATAATATAAATATGTAAATACCTTAAGTATTAATCCGTTAGGATTATCTATAAATCTCTGCCTATAATCTGTTAATCCGTTAATATATCAATATAATAAATCCCTCTATCAAAACACGTAGTCTTTTCCTTTCTTAACCCAGTACCTCTGACCCGCTGAAGTTGTACCGTGCTTAATCGAGCACGTACTCTTCAGTCTTTACCCCTTGTCCTCTAACTATATAAAGCAGCGACACGCCGGTATCTCCATACCAGCCTGGAGAACCGGTCAACGGGGCATCTTAGCCACCAGTCCCGTTTCAAAATACTTTCATACTAATAACTGAACTCAATGCCATTTGGCGTCGCTCAAAAATGTGATGCCAACAAAATAACATTATATGTAATATACTATTATACTTGTAATTGTTTTTATCGTTTGGTCACTATTACCACTTTAGCTAGCTGAAGAAGCGCTAGTTGAAGAAGTGGTTTTAAGAGCTTAACTGAATCAGTCTCAATCTCAGCAGAAATACAAGCAAAATCAATATAAACATGATTTCATTATCACCATCAACTGATCCATATCCAAAGATGATGGAAATGGGATCATGTTTATACTGGTTTTTATTGTATTCCTGCGGAGTTTGAGGCTGTTTCGGTTAAGCTTTTAAAACAACTTCTTCAGGTAGCGCTTCTTCAGCTTAAGTGGTGATAGTAACCACACAGTACGGTCGACTGTTGCGAACACCATTTTTGTTTTTATTTATTCTTATCTTAGATTTATGTCTAATAAAAGTTCGATTAGGTCTTTTCTAAGATTGAACGTTTTTTTAGAAAGTATGAGCAAAAAGTTTTGAGGTTCGATTGGGTTCGGTCTTAAAATGTCTACTCAGTATTTAATCCTATAATATTTGTCAATAATGAAGTATTTCGTAAAATCAATGTTTTTATTATGAGCCATAATATTCCTCTAAAAGTTATTAACTATTTACTTAAATTTATTTTAGTTAATCTTTTCAAAAATGAATAATTTTCTATAAAATAATTTAAACATACAGTTTTACCACTTTTAGATTTGATATAGAAGCAAAAATCTAATGTAAATATATTTGTTGTTACAGATTAAATGATTTATTATAGTCAATTCTAAATTTCAATAAAAATCTTTCGAAGGAAAGAATACTTTCGTATATTAGATATTTATTTCGAATAAATTTAATTCTTTCAAAATTTTGACTGTCTTGTTTTCCAAATTGATTAATTCATTAATTCAATTAATGATTAAGCGATTCCAAGAGCTTTCTTACCACAATCCTGAATGAAAATCAGTCTAATTAGTTTCTCTTCAAATATAAAATATTAATATTTTTACCAGTCTTTCTTGGAATTTCTTTTGCATTTTCTCCATGTCGAATTCCGGAGTACCATCCTTTTTATCTCCTTCTTTTTCATTTCCTATCTCTTCTATGATCTTTTTTTCTTATCCTCCATACACTCTTTGAACTTTTTGCTGCATGTCATATAGATGACTTTATTTTGCTCTTCATCTGTTACTTTCAATTTATTGACATCATCAGCAACTTTACAGCAATCTTCAAAGTTTGCCTCCATCTTTACAGATATGTATCAGAACAATCAATAAAAATATTAAATAAGTGCTGAGATAAATAAGTGACAAATTTTTGAGAAACTTCATCAAAAAACTAAAAATATTTTTCAAAAGTATGAGATAAATTGTTGATTTGTACCTTTTTTGCATATTTTTCAAACAACGGATTTCCTGCACTTTCATTACATGGTCGGTTACATTTCATAATCTCTGCCATTTGGGTGGCATCGGGTCTAGCTTTTTCGTCACAAAGTTTCGCCTTTATCTTTTTATAATCTTCATTGTTCTCCCAATCGATTTCAGCAAAACTAAGACAGCAGTCGGCTAGTGTCGATACGATAATAACTAATATAATTTTGCTCATTTTCCACAGGTGAAGTTTGACAGTATTCCACTTTTATATTAATCTCAATTATTGAATTCTTAAATTCTACTCTCTTTTATACGAAAACGAGGTTTGCATAACTATGTTTCACAATATTAAAGGTCTATTAAAAATTCAGATTGATAGAAATAACTAATGAGTTAAGTTGTTTAAAGAACAAATGCTGAATAAATGAAGCTTTCCATAAATAATAGTTTTCATAGTACAAATTGTAGTATATACATTAGAACTGTAATTAAGCCTGAAAGACCGATGTTGCAAGCAATATAATTTCTATTGTTATAATTTTACCATAAATCACAATCCATTTCTAGATAAATGCTTATTTATTATGTTATAAAATATAATCAGCATATGTGTCTTATTTATTTATGTTTAGCTTAAATAAATGTCAGTCGAGCATTATTATTTTTAAATGCCGATTGAAATTCCGGTTTGATTTCTTAATCTAAAAATTTTAAAGAAGTCTTTTTGATAGAGGAGATATTTAGTCTAAAGATATTTTCATAAAACTTCAGTTGTCTATCATTTTTTTTATCGTTCAAAGAAAATTAAATGGACGATATAATAAAGGCTTTTAAAATTGTAACAATATTTAAACAGCCATTTCACCAATACATTATAACAAATATATTTCGTAGTCAGACTTTATACAGTGTATTTATTATTATTCATTATCGAAGCTGATATTAATGAATGAGAACTTCCTGCAATTGAGTTTTGATTATTATTTATTACTTATAAGTAATACAAGAAAATGTTTAATTTTTAGAAAATTTGATTAACATTCAGATAATATATAAACTTTTACTTTCGTATCAAAGAAACAATAAAACTATCAAATAATGTATTATTTTAGTCAATTATATACTAATAATGACAAAGTTTAATTATAAGATAGTCTCTCAAGTGCAATGATGTTAATATATTTTGACCAAAATTATATCTGCTCTGCACAATATTCAGCCTTCAGCTTTTTACTTTTTTGCAAGACATTGCCCCAAGAAATACCCAAATGTGACTTTCGGAGAGTACTCTTTCAAAAAGAGGTTAAGTTTAAACCTTTTTAATTTTTCACAACTTTACATAGTGCTAATACTGAATTTTTGAAAAGGCTAAAAATTGGACTAAAATTTTATGAACTCCGCGCCAAAAGTGTTCGTCAATAATAAAGATGGGTGAATCCGGGCTAATGGGTCTAGATTTCCGATCCCCCACCCCCAAGTGTGATACATCGTTGGATTTAGTTCGTTGAGATGAACATTTTGATATCACACTTGGCCACTTCTGGTCACCCATACCTAACGCCCCAGAAAATGGATAAACCTGGTCTTACCAAATTGTAACCCAAGACAAACCTGATTTAAACTAAGGGAGAATAGGTTAGGCCTCGATCTAACCTATACTCCCTTAGCTTCTGTCAGGTTTTTTTGGGTTGCGACTCGAGAAATCCAGACTTATCCATTACGAGGTACTAAACTAAACAAATATGGATATCTCGAGAACTACTTGTGATAATTGATCGGGTGAGGTATCAGAATGCTCAATTCGGTATCCCAAGTACAATGATATGTCACGTGGCGAGGTCAGTGACTCTCGCAGGGAGCTGGCCGGAAGTGGTCAGGTTCGGGTCATAAGTGGTCAAGCGCGGGGTTAAAATGTTCAGCTCGACGAACCGAATCTAATGATGTGTCACACTCAATTATGCATAATGTGCTCTCAGTGAATACAAAATCGATTAAACAAAACATTGAGGTATAGTTTATAATAAACGGTAAATTAATTTAAAAATGAGTAGATTTATAGATTGATTTTAAATTTTAAATATCATACAAGGCAATTTCCTTAAATGAGGATCTGATGTCAAGTTAAAAAAGATACTAATAATGATGTTTTTCCGGGAATGAAATTAGGCTTTATAGGCTATGCTTTATTTATTAAAAAGTTAATTTATGCGAAAACTTCAAAAAAGAATCAACAAACTTAATTTGAGTGCTTGTTATTCAATAGTACAAAGAACTAATAAACAATTGTAAAACTTATAGTTTTAAGGTTGTCTCAAATTTAAAACTGTTATCAAATCTTTTAAAAATTTAAAAAGGTTTTTTAAAAATTTCTCAGCGTTAATTTATATTCTAAACCCCTTTCTTTGGCCTAACCACCTATTCATATAAGTAATTAACAAATAATAAATACCTCAATATTATAGATATATAAGTGAAATAATAAAAACAGCAATAGATTTTATTGTTGTTTATCTAAATTTTTGAACCTACGTTGTTGTATATATGAATAAAATTCGACGATATTTCGAACAACTGAAAATATACTACTGCAGCTTTTGATAAAAATAAGATATAAACCCAACTGCGTAACCCAAAAATGTCAAAATCTCTGCTACGATAGCTTGCAGTGAAGTTTATCTGTGACTTACGCAAAAGTATAACTTGACCTACTTGCAGAAAGTTATTTTCAATTATAATAAATTGCATTTCTAAACTATTGCATCGAATTTGAATATATTTTACATAAAAGTGCTTCATTTATAGAGTATATGTATTCTCTCTTACATATAAAAAATCGAAATGACGTTTTAAGAAAAAATATTCGGGAAATCCTTTTAATATATTTTAAAAACACTTTATCCTTCTAATCAGATATCCTATTAAAGTAACAAAACAGTTTTTCAATATAAATAAAAGAGTAAAAATTACTTTTGATCAAAATAAAAAGTGCGGTTTTCAACGGCAAGGCTTTGGAAAACTTCGATATTTCTTAATTGAAATATTTAAAGCAAGAACAAGCTTGGGAATAATGAAGATTAATGTTTTTATTTTGTTACTCGTGCTCACTTTTGTTTGCTTGAGTTATTCAGCGACAGATTGTTATTCGAACGGTCGTTCGTGTCAAGACGGAGGATGCTATAGAAATGGTGGCATTTGTGGAACGGTCTCACGAAGAAAGGGTGGAAGTCCTATTTGCCGATGTAGTTATATATTCCGTAGAGGAGGCAGAGGACGCTTCGGATGAGATCAGAGATAACATGTTACTTTAAGAGGATTCGGGAAAAGTTTGAACTCAAATCAGAATATATTAAACTCTCAAAACATTTTTAAGTTTATTCAAAGTTATCGTAATAAAATTAAACTTTCTAGATTAAGAAAAATTTTTCTATCTTACATTTGAAAAATCTGTCTTTAACTAAACTTTACTTTAAATAATAAATATAAGATACTATTTCTGAATTTATTTATTAAAAGTTGATGTAAAATATTAAAAGATAACACCAATTATTATAACTCTGAAAGAGTATCCGTGAAACTAGCGAAACGCCACACAACTGCAATGCTGCACGTATAGACTAATTTTGAAAATTTTCACATTGAAATAAAATTGTTTCTCAGGTTGGAAAAGAAAATTACAAACTACAAAGCAAAATAACATAACCTTCCAAGTGATATCAGCTAAAATACTCTTTTGACATTAATTTGTCATTTTAAATATGTATTCTTAGCCCCTTTCCTATGAGTAACAGTGCAATTGATCAACTCAAAATTAGAAATCCTTCAAAATAAGCTCAACTCGTTTTATTATTTAAAAGAAAAGATACTCAATTTAATTTTGAAATGATCAAAATTTCCTATAGAGCTTATTAAAAATTTCAAAAAATAATTTCGGTTCTTTCATGATGAGATTAGAAAATAACATTCAAGGGTTATATAATCACCGGTGACCCAAAATTTTGTGATGCCAAATAACGCATGAATACATATCGAGATATGAGTAATTTTCAAGCATTTTATTTTTATAAATGTTTATATCATTGTTATTGACAATTTTGAAAATCGCGATGAAAGCACTATATTTTGTACGGGTCTGATTCTATTCACCGACAGCCTGTACACCGACACAACTTTTTCAGATTTCATCAATTTTCCTCAGGTCTTAGGAATTTTTAACAAGGTTCATCATCAATCATTGCGCACTCAATAGCTACGTATATTTTGATAGTTCGTTATAGTTTGTTAATTTTCCTATAAATCTTATAGAAAATTAATTTTATCCACTCGACAGCATATTCTACGATACAATTTCTAGTTGACATTTCAATGCACATATAGGATCTATTACTTATATTAAAATTCATGCAATTGTTGAAATTTTCAAGGTTTGCAAAATCATAACAATTACTCGACTAAGTTGTGGAATTCTATTTAATTAATGTTTAAATTAATTGAAAAAATTTACAGAATGAATCAAACTGTAAATGACTGTATCGAGCTGCATTAAACTGTAATCAACTCATAATGTCTCAAAAACTTTGAAATATGGGGAAAAAATGATAGAAATCTAAAAATTGGTGAATTCTATAAAACAAAGTGTAAACAAATAAGCTGTGGGCGAATAGACAGTCGATGAACAGGGTATTACCCATTTTGTACATAGCGAATAGGGTTTTCAGAATAAGAAATCATTTCTTATTTGTATGGAAATACTTGTAGAGGTTTTGATACTGAATTTGATTAGAAAAGCGCAGTCGTCTTCCTTCGAGTTGGGCCTATTCAAATCGTGGTTTGACTCGATTTCAACTTGCATTGAGCCTACACTAAGACTCAAATTAACTAGATTTTAGAATATCTTACAAGATTCCAGAATTATCTAAATAATCACATAGGCTTCTAGAATGCCCTAGAAAGTTCAAAAGCATCTTTTATGCTTAATATAGATTCCAATTTGTTCTAATAAATTGAGGTCATACTCGGTTTAGATTCAATTTGTGAAACCGCTCAAATAGACTCGACTCGTGCAAAGCAATAGGTACATTTATATCTATGTCAACTTATGTGTAGTTAATAAAAGTATTCTTCAAAAGTTATTTCTGAAGTTAATTTATTAAAAAATTACCGAAATTCTATTTTCCATTTAGGCAATTCTACGTCTTACAGCTCGGCCCAGACTTCTCACAAGGGATTGAGATTATTAGTTTTAAGCTCACCAGGTGATAGGCTTTATATCGATATGTGTCACCTGATTTGATAGGGGTGACCACTTCTGGCGAACACCTTTCGTTGAAAAGATTCAAATTTTAGTCCTTTTCAATTCCTGTTAGAATTCACTTTAAAGTAAAATTGAAATTAGGCTAGTTTTCATTCGAACAAAGTCAGCTTTCATGTTTAATATAACTCTGAAGCGAAGTTTATACGAAATTCTTTCAAATTCAATTAAAATTTTCTCAATCTTTGTTTTATATAATCAAATATTAATTAGAAATACAATAAAAATCTATCATAAAATTACCAAAATTATCAGGAAATTTAAATTTTCATTAAATATTGTTATATTAAATAAAAGTATTCTTAGTTCATTTTGATTATAAAGGAAAATGAATTTTTGAGATACTAATGATGGAATGTTTAAACACCGCTTCTTTGGAAATGATATTTTGAGGCGATTATACTGAAAGTATTTCTAACATTCTTTTATCAAGTAGTCTGAAAGTATACAAAGTAAGGGTAATAGAGAAGGGAAAATAGAGAGCTGAGATTCCAAATTATAGTTTAATTTTGTGTATTATATTAAATCTATATATTAATAAAGATTGTTAGTTATTAGAGTCTAAGAGTTATTACAGTATATAAAAACCATTCTCACAATATTGAATATTGTAAAGTCTGGATCTTTGATAGGAGCGTGTACGAAATCAATTTTAAAATATAAGCACTTTATTAAACATAACCACAATACAATTACATAAGATTTCACAGGATTTTAACACTGAGAGAAAGAGCGAAAAATTTAAGAAAAACATGACATTTTATAGGAACAATAGGCGGGTTAAATTGGAAAATATTTTACAATGATACGTTAAATCTTACAAGGTTAATAGCACATTTAGCTAGTATTGGAAAATTGTATAATTAGGACATACTTAGGCAGGTTTTAAGAGTTGAGATATGCTTATTCTCAGCCGTCTTCATAATTTGTACAGTTGAGACAAGCATGTGAAGATTTCTTTCGTACAAACAAAAAGTAATCTTTAAATCGGTAGTAAATGTTGACATATAAGGTGTTATGAAAATTAGAGTTTAGCAATATAGGTTATTACAAAAGTATTATGGTATAGGTCTAATTAAGAAACTAAGACGTTAGTACAATATTTATTTCATACCGGTAATATTTTGATCGTCAGTCTTTTGATTGTGTTGGTCATTTGATCGTCAGTCTCTTGATTGTCGATCTCTTGATTGTGTCGGTCTTTTGACCCAAACCCTATTAATACTTTGAACAATAGTGAAACTATTAGCTTTGGACAAATACTCTATATTTATCAAGAATTTAATATTACTCCCAACTTCTGAGTTAAGTGATTCTACAATAACATTAGCTACATATCGGCCCATACAATCAGTTGTTTCATCGACTGCTACCCAAATGTACTGATCCATCAGTTCGTGACTTATATGTTGAAAAATTGCTATTGTATAATTCTTTTAAGTATGATTTTCTCAGAGTTGAATCATCAGGAATTCTGAGTTGTGTGTACTTTTCAATGAATAATTTAAACTTTTGGTTTAATAGTTTATAAAGGTATATCCATTGATATAAGAAAACAATATTAAACTCTTTTATATCAAGAGTTATCTTGATCGATGACTTCTTGAACCGTGAGTTGCTTGCCTGGAAATTTTTCAATAAATTTCTGTGACTTTGAGTATTGATGTGTTGTTTTATTTTTTTATCACGATTTACTTTAGTCTCGTGTGACTGACGATACAATAAAGATTTTTTTAATATCACATCTGTATTCACTTTGAACGCACCACCGAATTCACGGGCATATTGTCTTAATTTAGTTGACTGAGACAGATTGTTTTGGCATTATTTGAATTTATAGACAAATCTACTAGAATATTTTAAATAGTTCGCAATCATGCGATGTAAATTATCAATACTGATAAATACTTAAAAATACATAAATTGCTGTACATTTGAAAGTTTAGAATAACAACATATTTACTAAAATATTTTTTACCTATTAACCCTCGAAATATTGATTTGTATTGATTTATGAAGTTCGCAAAATACCTTATTTTTATGTTATTAGTATACATATAACTTATTAAAAACACTATCTCCCACCGCTTGAATAATTTTTATATGAAATATTCTTTTCTTTAGTCATAAATATAGTTAAGTAAAGAGCTATTATTGATGAATAATTTCGATTGGTTTTATTTAAGAAGTACTTTTTTTATAGTCTTTAAGTTGATTATAAAGCTTGAATATATATTTCGATTTGTATTTTACCATTGAATTAGAAACCAATAGAGAAATATTAGGGGTACCGGAAAGAAGCCGCGCATTGAATGACAAACAATTTTTTTTATTAAACTAATTGTAATTAAATTCTAATCGATTATATATTCGCCATCGTTATCGATGACATCTTCCCATCTCTGTATCAAATTCTTGATACCCTGCTCAATTCATCGTTGTCCAATAAAACTGGTCAACCAGATTTCGGGCGATCTTCCAGGCTATAGTCACCTGATCGAAACCTACTGAACCACTCCTGACATTGACGGACACTCAATACTTGGCCATAGATATCGCAAATATTTCTGGCGGCCACCGTTGCATTAGATCCCCGGCCGTATTCATAAAGTATACAATGCCGAATGTGGTTCTTATCGGGTTTGTAGTAAGACATTGGTTTGGACACAATTTTTAAAATAATTTTTCACAAGAAATTAATGGTTAATATTGCAACTTTCAATTAAGAAATGGAATCGATTTGTAAACAATTGAATTCTGATAATAAATTATGTGCTAATTATGTCCATAAAATGTGCGATTTCTTTCCGGTACTCCTAATAATTAAGATTGAACAAGGTATTTGAAATACAATCACACTCATGGTGTAGACTGAACTCATTGTTAATGGTAATTGAAGTATTACGGTCTTTGACAAAACCAACTGACCCGATTTTCTAGGATTTTCAAGTACTAAGAGTTAATGGATTTTAGTGAATTTTAATAAACTACATATTGGGAGGAACATTGTAATAAGTGGGCGTTAAAATTCCTTTTAAGATAGGCAAGTTATTCAAGTAAACTTTGTCAGAGAGAATTAATGAAAATTTCAAATTATGATGAATGGAAACTAATACAAAATTATAAAGATACCTGAGAATTTCGATTTTAAAAAAATATAATTTTTTACCTGAAGGGATAAAATCATGATCTCAACATCAAATTATAGATAATTTGAATGTTTATTATAAATTTCACTATAAAGTTCATTTTCTATTTAATACAGTAGTATGTGACCTAATTAACAATTCTACATAATAGATTTATCTAAACTTTGAAAAGGGCTGAATTGTTATTATGTCGCGAGATCTACTATGCAGAGTTATTAACCAAGTCATATGCTACAGTATTAAATAGAAAATGGGTTTTGGGAAAATTTATAAGTATTCAAAATATCTACAATTTGATGTTGAGATCATGATTTTATCCCTTCAGGTATAAAATTATATTTTTTTAAAATCGAAATTCTCAGGTATCTAGGCTTATAATTCTCGGACAAACGATATTTGAGTAAAACAAAAATTCACGTATCTAATCATTTTTTTATCTAGTTTAGTTTCCATTCATCAGAATTTGAAAGTTTTCATAAGATTTCTCTGACAGTATTTACTTGAATAACTTGCCTATCTTAAAAGAAATTTCAACACCCACTTATCACATTGTTTTTCCCAATGTGTAGTTTATTCAAAAAGATCATCAAAATCCATTAACTCTTAGTGCTTGAAAATCCTAGAAAATCGGGTCAGTTGGTTTTGTCAAAGACTGCACAAAGAAAACAGCATATGACAGACCAGTGAAGAAATGACTCAATACTTTCGTCTTGATATTTATGCTAATCATTATAAACATATTTACATTCAAACAATAATGATAAAATTTCGTTTAACATTTTATTGCCATTAAGTTGATTAGATTTTTTCATTAAGCTCAAAGAGCTCAAAGATTAAGTTTAAACACTGAAAATCAATTAAAAATTTCCATAAGTTATAGCAACAACTGATGTAAATTCGATCCAATAAGTTTATAAACAAAACATAAGGACTAAATGACCACCTTTCGTAAACTCATTTTAGAATTGAACTCATAATAGCCCATAAATTTTTCTTTACTGACAAATGTTCTAAATTTTTATTGCTTCACAATTTTGATTTTGTGTTCTTTATGACATCTGAAGTGATGCAAAATTAACTTTTCAATTTTCTTCTGATACGATCGAACTTAAGCTTTAGATAGAAACGCTTGATACAATTTTTGATTCAAAAAATTGTCCACAAAATATGAATTCAAATTAGAAGAGCCAATCTTGTTATGAGAAAACCACATTGAGGACTAGTGAATGAAAATGAATACTATGGAATGTGGAATTTAGAAAAATGTGTGGAATGAAATGGAAGTGGACTGAAAAATTGAAAATTCAGTGGAGTTAGAAGGGAGATGGAATAGGAAAATTTTCACAGATTCCAGGGAATTTTATGGAGTGAAAATTTTCAGTTCTACATTAAATATATTTATCTAATTTTTTGTCATAAGTTCAATTATTTCTTTATTTTTCTGACTGATATCTACTTCTATCTTACTGTTTTCAGACATTTTAAATATACTTGAAATCAAAATTTATATAATATTTGGAGGAAGCAAGAGAAATGAAAATAAAACACGTTTAACTCTTAAACAGTAAAACGATTTTGATTAAAGATTTCAGTAAAATAGGGTCTTTTTGACCCATCGATTCATTTGGAAAAGTGTGTTATCGTAAGGGTTAGGGTATATAACAGTTAGCGTGTTTTGTACTTTGTTAGTGTCGTCATCGTTGACGTAATCAGTTTAAGGTTTGAGTAAAAACTAATTTCTTATACAAATTTATCGCCTAAACTCAAATAGAACTAACTTTAAAGACGATTAAATTTAAATATAAAACTTGTAAATAATAAATTTATTGCTTAATGCGATCTAAATATACTCATTTGAAAATACTACTAGTTTTATTAACTTTGGAAATTGCATTAAATAATTAAATAAAACAGTTTTTATAGACCTTTGGGTCATTTTGACCCATAAAATATTGTCCTAGGGCTAGTAGTAATAGAGCTACCAATGATTTATACATTGAAAAACTAATTCGATACTATAGAAGCATATGTAACTTTCATTGTAAAAGTATCTACTATATCATGGAATGGATTGGAATGGAATTGGATGGAATAATAACTTTTTTTAATGGACTGGAATGGAAATGGAATTAGAATTTTCCTGATTTTCATTCATTATTGAGGACCACACTCATTATTCACCAAAATTAATAGATATACCTTTGGAAACTCTGTAAGTGTTCTTGAAAATAGGTAACAGAAGGTACTGAATAGGAACATTCAAAGAGAGCTCACAACTTTTAAATTTCTAACTCTAGTGTATGTTTGCTTCAATACTATTTTCTCTTCAAAACATTCTCGGTACAAAATTTGATTAAATTTAGAATCCTAAAGATGATTAGTTAATTTTTACTTGAACGAACTTAATCATAAACATTCGATGATAAAAGCTAGTGTGTTTCAGGTTAGTCAAAATATCACACGTTACCTTTACCTCCTCCACAATGATATGTTCTCTACAAATTGTGACCAGCTAGAAAAGTTCTCAGAAGCAATATTATATAAATTCTATCCATTGATGGTAGGGTATTCTTCTCTTCCTAATAACATCGTTTCGGAAATCCAATGTTTATGCAAAAATTTTTTCATTATGTATTGTAAAGAACATATTAGAGCTCTGTTACATAATTTAACACAATATAAACTGCTTTATGCTTTTGTAAGCCGAAATCATTCTTTTTTTTATAGTCAATAACAAAACTAAATTTCTACAATCTATTTTAAGAGCTTAAGTACAGGTAGTCTTAGTTAAATAACCTTTATGACGAGATAACTGAATTAAATGTTAATAGAACACGAAATATATTAAAATAGTCAAACGTTCAAATTTGCTCAGATTTGAATAACTTATAACAATAGAAAATTAGCATTTCATAAGTTTATATATAGATGTTTGTAAATTTTTAGATACATGCATATTTCCACATATAATATCTCAAGCTAATAGCGTATTTTCGAACTTTGGCCTCTAGAAGGACACCTAAATTTCGTTCTTTATAATAAAATCATAGAAGATTAAAATTTTTCTATTGTAATAAAAATTGTATTTCAATTAATACTAAATTACTTTGAAATTTCATTCTGTAGGGCATTCTCAAGTGAATTATCACTTGAACCGTAAAATGACACATATTAATAAATCTGTTTATAAACATTATTCCAGATCTAGATATCTGTTCTATTGATTGCTATTTTAAATTATTTAGTAAAACATCATTTGGTAACCAATTGTAACACTAATTCACTTGAATAATTATTTATAATGTCCTGTTTTATTTGAATACTAAATTCCATTGAAAATGAAAATGCATATTTAAGTGCAAATGTTCAGAGCTGACTTCAAGTTTAAAAAATTCAAATTGATTTTATAATAGCAATAATAGTAAAATAATTATTCCCATAGAAACTCATTATGATATCAAACATTGAAGACGTTTTTCTCAAAACGCAATTTATAAGAGTTACGACTGTCTAGAACTCAACTCTAGAAGAAAAGAAAGAAAAAAAGAAAGAGATAAAGAGATAAAGGGATAAAAAGATAAAAAGATAAAGAGAAAAAGATAGGAATAAACAAACGAATAAATAAATAAAGAAACAAAGAAAGAAGGCAAGAGAGAGAGAGAGAGAGAGAGAGAGAGAGAGAGAGAGAGAGAGAGAGAGAGAGAGAGAATAACTTAAATTTATACGGATGCGATATTATTGAAGCTTATTTACCAGATGGTACAAAATGGTACCAGATGGCTTTCATGGTACACTGCATGATGTCATCAAACAACAAAACTTTGATCATGCATGAGCATATGATTCTTGCGATGAGCATGAAATAAGTGTATTATTAATGTATAATTTTTACAAAATTTAGGTTTAAAATGAACTTAGACTTTATTGAATTACTGACATGGATGATTGCTGGTGAAATGATCAAAGATGATGAATCTAAACGTGATGATCACTTCAAGATATTTTTTGAAATATGCAACTTTCTCTCATCACAGTATGATATTGAATTTAAAAGTAAGGGTCCTCTCAGTGAATCACACATTGGATTAGCAAACAAAATGATCGACTATTATAAGAGCCATTTCGCGCAAGTGTCTCACGATAAGAGTGATTCTGGTGGAGATATCAAGTTAATCAATCTTGCGTTAATGAATGGCAAATACAATACTGAATTTAGAGAATTAAATATGATTGGAGGAGGATCATTTGGGAACGTGTACAAAGCCCTTAATCAACTAGATCATCAAGAGTATACCATTAAAAAAGTGGCATTATACGGTAATCAATACAATAATTATCGTGAATTTTATTATTAATAAATGGAATAAATATCAGAGACAAGGCGCGAGAACATTTTGAGAGAGGCCAGATATGGGCAGGAGCGAGTGTGTCACCCAATATTGTGCAATATAAAGCATCATAGACTGAGAATATTAATCATGATGAGCGCATCAACGGAGAGAAAATCGATGGCAGATCAGAATCAAGCGAAACTAATGTGAGTCCAGTGATATTTTGTATATTCAAATGGAATTGTGTGGCATTCACATTGGTGGCAGAGAGATACGAACACTGAAAGATGCAATATCTATAATAAATGATGAACTCAGTCACAAGATTGGTGTTCCCATCACAAATATAGGTGCATTTATTGCATCCCACTTTACAGAAGAAATCGTTAGTGGTTTGCATTATTTACATTCATCATCACCTCCAATCATTCATCGCGATTTGAAACCCGAAAACATATTCATCGCTGATGGTAGAGGCGGAATTTATATTAAAATCGGTGATTTGGGATTAGCAACATTTCACGGTAAGAGTGATCATCCTGTAGCATCACAATTTGTAGCATTAGAACATACCTGCGGTCGAGGAACGCATGGATATATGGCACCAGAAGTGCGTCATTCGTCATTGTATACTGAAAAATGCGATGGCTACAGTTTGGGATGCATTATGATGGGCTTGTTTTGTATTGATAAACAAAAGTAAGAGGACACTCAAATATAGCTAGAGTCGCACCTCTATTATTTTCATCAGCTGTATATATTAAGCATGAGAGCTACATTTTCATTAATGTGAATCGTTTATTTTGTTAGGCTTCCTGAGGCATCTCAGAAATACCATTGGAAGTTCCAGGACAGATTTGAGCATCGCGCTCTTGGAAAGCGTATTCTAAAGTATATCGGTGTAATTAGGAGTCTGGTACACCCCAATCATGAGATTCGCACTTCCATTAAAGACGTGATTCAATCCAAAGATAAACGATACTTGGGTGTTAATCACATCGCTGAAACGCAACAATTACGTGAAATGGTCGAGAACGTTAATATTTTGGGCAAAAACAACATAAATAGACTCTCAGATTATATTGTTATCGACAATCTAAAGATAGAATTGTATCGACAATTGACAGCGATTGAACTGCAGAAGCAGAGTAGGGCTCTGAGGCAGGTTGCCCGCGCGATGTTGTCTTGGCATGGAGAGGATCAATATAGAGATATATGTGATGCAATTCTAGAGGATAAAACTGTGTTTAAAACCAACATTAGTGAGCGTTATTTGAAGAATATAATGCGAATTGTTAAACACGCGTTTACGATTCACGCATCGAAGGAGTTTATATCGAATTTCATTACAATTAATATAGCAAAGTGTTTAAATTTATCTGGCTTCCATAAATATCATTGCATCATCGAGTTATTGGAGAATACCTACGGACAGCGAGATATGATTCCATGGGTTAGTGAAATACAAGATTTATACGCATTTCATACATCTATACAGCATAAACGTGATCTAATAATTTTGATATATTTTTTTCCGAGTCCTAATCATCCACTGTACAAACCCTCATCATCCGATTGCAAAGAAATTTTAAACGTACTGAACAACAATAACATAAGTTCCACCATTGTTGAGATGAAGGATCAAATCCAAAACAAAATCATTAACTCTAACAGTGAGTACCTTTACCTTCACAATCATGATGACAATCATCTGAAACAGATTAGATCAGTGATCCACGATCAAAATGCATTTTGCTATGTGTCGAATAATAATAAGAAATTTCTCATTTGTTATGCAAATTTATCATTTAATGTTCAATGTGTATATGCCGCAAAAATTGGCTCATTCTTGTGTGCAATTTTCACTTTCTTCACTGACAGCGCACAAGTGTCCCCTTACCGCATAACCTCTGTACCATTGTTAAGAAAGTTAGTTGACTATAGAATTATTAAATACAATATCAGCGAACCTACTCAAGATGATCACGAAAACTCCTTTGTCGCAGAAAACGTAGAGAATAGATTCTATGAGCACTCGAAAGTGTATACCACACGTCGAAGTAAAAGGAAATGTGAGGAAAGGAAATCGCAGTTCTTGAAAGGACACCGAAATTTCGAAAGCATATAAATGCAATTATCAATTAGATGACACTTATATCATTTTATGATTCATACATTAGTCAATAATTGTTGACACTCTTACTTTAGTTTTTTAATTAAAGACAAAGGCGGCATATGAAAATTATGTTAGACAATTTAATTATAAACATTCCCATACTAATACAGGATGTTATTGATGCATAAATATGTATATATTGTAATATAAGCTATTACAGGATACTAGAGGTAGATCATTTTTTGAGTCAAATTTCAAACTAATATTACAGGATAACGAAATGAGATATTTTAATTCTATCTTGACCAAATTATAACTATAATTAACAGCTTTTAAGAACACATTAAAATGTTTATATAAATAATTTTTTAGTAATGGAAAATTGTGTTTGTAAATTTCAAATGACTATTGTCATATGATACCAATAAAAACCCAAACGTTTCTTGGTGTTAAATTAAAGCACTAATAGTCTAGTTTTAATTTTTGAAGAGTCTGCTTTGGGTTTCTTTTGGTAACAAGTACAACTTATAAAAATAGAAATGTCCGAACAAATGTCACATTTACCTAATTTAAGATATAAATATTGTGCTTGTTGCACTGTCCGGTTGGATAGTATTATAAGACGTGATGTAAGACGCGTCAACGAAAATGATTTAGTGACTAAATTAAATACTGTGAAGCCGATAATATTAACAAATAAAAGAAAATCAATGGATTCAACACTGATTAACAAAGGTGATTTAATTTGTGGAAATTGTAGAAACTTTGCTAAAAAGTTCAAAGGTGATAATACTTCAAATGTGAACGTGTCACTACCTATTACAACTAATTTGTATCCATCATTATTAAGTTTAAATTCCCCGGATAACTCTAGCACATCCCATAGTACACTACCTATTGCCAGCACTTCTACTGCCAACTATGACAGTTCTGATACTATTATTGATAGTGACCATTATGATAGTGACCATCGTGATATTGACCATCATGATAATGAAAAGCTTGACAGTGACCAGCGTGACCAAGATCACATTGAAAATCGTGTTGAGCACCTTACAATTTACCCTGATATCTCTACAATGTTACCAACAATAGATTAAAACTCATACTTTTGTTGTATATATGTCTTATAGTATGTATATATTGTCAAACTGTAAGAATTTCCATAATATTTTATTTGTCCATAACTTTTTAAATAATGCGCCGATTTTTAAAATTTTTGCTTAATTATATATCATTTTATATGCTTTATATCTGGGCAAATTAAAATTAAAATTGCTACATGTTTTTTCATCCACCGCCTTTGTCTTTATTTCCTATTTAATTATTTATTTATAAACTAATTCAAAGTTTCATACAAATTCTTATTGAAATCAATTGAAAAAGCAGCTAATATATTATATAAAAAGAAGGTATTAATGGTTTTAAGAACTTAAATAACTTTTAAAGATCAACCAGATAAAATTAAAAATTTATTAGTTAAAAAGGTTATTAGTAATTAGTTAATAGTAAAGTTTATTAGTCAGTGAATATTTCCATATTCATATTTAGATAGTTTTGATAAATTGAATAGTAAAGAATATCCAAAACATAAAGATTTCTATGATAATCTTAAAAATAGATGTATTAAGAAAAAAGAATATAGAAGAGGAAAAAATTATGGAAACATTTTAATTGTAAAAGTTTTAGAGAATATATGGAATTATATTTAACTTGTGATGTATTAAATTTAGCTGATTGTTTTGAATCACTTAGAAATTTATCATTAAATTATTGTTTTAGATCCAACTCATTATGTTTCAACTCCTGGTCTTTCTAGGGATGCAATAATAAATAATAATAATAATAATCTGTATTCAATCGTAACATGTCGAAAGAATGCTTATACATTATCATCCAATAAAAAATCTTGACAAAACGACATAAAATTCACAAAATATTTTTCATTTCTTATTAAAATTGGCAAAGAAATTCTTAGACAAAGAATGGCAAAGAAACAGATTAATAGCATAAATATAGAAGTTTTGATCACACAGTCTTATTCGAGTATGAATCGGATCTAAAAGAATACCGTTTCGCGAGTCCTTTATTACAAATTTATTTTTCCAAGAAAGCGGGACATCACTAAAATTGTATATCGATTTGAACACATATTTTAATATTTTGAGATCTCTTCTAACTTTAAGAGGTTTAGGATCGAGCTCTAATAATCTTTGAGAGTAAGATAAGTGACATAAATTAGCTCGATTGCAAATAAATTTAGTGATTTGTTTTTGTATGCATTCAATTCTTTTGCTTTGTTGTTCATTAGAAACCCAAGTTATATAGCAATATTCAACTAATGGAAGAATATATCAAGCATTAAAGTCGAAAAGTACTTCTCTACTTGTTTGAAAAAGCAAAAGGGCTTATAATTACATTTTAAACTTTATTCAGCGTTTGACTCAATACAAAGTTAACCGAATACTGACTTCAACTTAATTATTCCATATTTGTCAGAGTTTACACATTAAAAGTTTATATCATTGAGTTTTGAGTTTAAGAAATATTTATTGAGTTAATAAGTAGGAAACTTCATATTTACTGCACATTAAATATAATCAAAAAAAATTTGTTCTCAAAAATCACAAATTTATACATCTGACACAGTTTAACAATTAAAATTTACCTATTTTTTAGTTTTTTATTACATTTGACTCATTTCTTAATTTTTTTATTGTTTTTATCGAACAGATCGTGTAATAATTTCTCACTTGTTGTGCAAGAATTATCGTCCAAACTGTATAGTGTATCATAAAATTTTGAATTGACTGTTTTAGGAACGTATTCAAGAATCTTATAAATGTCCAAAAGCTTTTCGCGAGATATTGGCAGAGGTTTTTCATACGCGAGATCAATATCATTAAAAATATTATCAAAGTTTGTAAAGTCGGTGTTTGGTTTGAAAATTTCCAATTCTTGTTCACAATTTTCACTCAACGAAAAAGAAATTTTAATATCTTTTCGAGTGAACTCTATTTTTCTTACATTCTTACAATGATTTATCTGAGTTTTCACAATTTTACTCAACTTTTCCTTATATTTATAAACTTTTACAACTTTATTATTAGAATGAGAGTCATAAGAATTTGAATAATTTACTGAAATCACTTCGAAGGGGTTTTCAATGCCCATGTTTTTAATAATTCGTTCATATTCTGAGGGAGAATAAACTTTTTCATAATGTTTTTTATTGCCTTCAATCCGTCCAAAATCTCCATCTATTTCCATACGTGAGTGACCAGGATTTGGATAATAGATAATAATTTTATTGTGATATGCTTATAAAATGCCCATAAGAACTTGTTTTTATTTTGAGAAAACAATTATCCGAAAAAATATGCAAAATCTTCACATCACTACTCAAAGTATTATTAATATAGTAATTAATGAACGAAATAACTTCATTGGAACCCTTTTTGCAAAATTCTCAGGATACAAATACATAACCGCTTTATTTGATTTCAAGTCATGTATTCCAAAATTATAACAATAAAATTTTCGTAAATAATACTCGACTGAAACGTTAGTCTTAGGCAATTGAAGATTTTTTTGAAAGTCGTAGCAAATTGCAGCTTGCGTTATATTGTTTAAAAGCTTATTTTTGATCTCGTTTTTATAATAATAAAACTTTTGAGCCTCATTTTCATGCAACAGTAGTTCTTTTTTTATCTCATTCATTGATTCAATTTCTTTGTCTTTCTGGTAATTAATGATTTGAATTCTCAATTTGTCACAAACTTCGCATATATCAACTCTTGGCTTTTTAATAGATATCTCATAAGTTTTGAATATTTGAGAAAACATTGTATACGAAACATCAATTTTGTGTTCTGGATATAAATCTAAAAAAAGTCTATAGATATTAGCGACGCTCCCGAATTCAGTTGATAAATATTTTTGTTTTTATTTTCCCCATAATGTGTTTGCTCAGTCGGTAGTGATATTATTAGGTCTTTTACATCTTCACGTGCTATATAAGGTGTTTTATTAGGTCTAGAATTATGTTTGCCTCTCATATCATTAGAATTCATACGATTTTTTAATATCTTTCGTCTTAAGGCGCTTATTTTGATGCCGAGAATTCCCAAAAATACTTTTTGACAGACTTTAACTCGACTAACGTTATTGTGAAGCTAAGAATTATAATTATAATTAAACTTAAAATATCCTAGTTATCAAATAATTTTCAAAAACTAAAATTTCTGTATGTAGAGGGTTTAACAAAATCTTTTGCAAGGGGGTACGGCAAAAGACTATCGATGATATAAGCAAATTAACGTGCTATTTCTGAAATACAATCAAAAGGGAAATAACTCATGCAGTTAAAATTCAAAATAAAAATTTTGAAACTTGCGCTTCAAGACACATCTCGACTTAATATTAGCTGACCATATAGCGTGAATACAAATAAGATTTTTATTTCAACATGTTTTTATAATTATTGATACCCTCTGTAATGGTCGGGACATATGATAATGAAAACCCCCGCTTAATTGATACAGAATCACTTGAACGCTGCTTTTATAGTATCAAAAAAGGCTTAAAGATGTATTTTACGAAAACGGTGGCTATACCGAATATTAAACTTGTAGCTTTTATTCTCGTCTTCATAACATATTTAATAAAATTCACTTCAAAATTATAGATTAAGTACTTTTTGCTGTACCCCTTTGCAAAAGATCTTGTTGAACCCTGTACATGAAAAAATTCAAAACTTCAACAAGATTTTATTCAAATCAAAATGTTGAAAAATTTATATCTTCTAAGCTATACAATACTTTATAAATAGAATTTTTACCTCATTTTTCTCTGATTGGGTCTCAATGATATACTCAAATTTCTGAATCTTCTTTCCAGTATTTGTGACTGGAATTACCATAGATTTGAGAAAAAAGTATTGCTGCTCATGACTTTTTAATGAATTACAACGATTAAAAAACTGTCGTTTTTGTTCATCACTCAGAATTGTTTTACATTTTATTTCACAACTACAATCAATATTATTGGTTTGATTCTCGCGGGAATAATTTTTCCAGATTCATGAGCAAAATGTTGTTTATCTTCCAATATAGCGGCTTTAATTTGAATTTTTTTTAGAGATCTTTTTAGGCTTCATTTTACTTTTCAGTTCTCTAAGATATTTAACACGTTTTAAAGGACTAAATAAATGTTTAAGAAAGTATTTTGTGTTGGTATTTAATCTATAAAATGTACAAACTATGATTCAATTTTTTAAAAACTTTTCTTACGTAAAAAGTTCGTTGTCATTAATGTCTTAATGACTAAATATGTTATATTAGTTTTCGGTTTTACCTTATCTTCTACTATCTAATAAGCCTTTTTGTTTTCAAAAGTCAAGCAAGAAGTACTTTTCGACTTTTATGCTTGATATTGTGAGAGTGGATTTTTATATAGCAAAATAACAACAATTAACAATCTTTATTAAGATATAAATTGAATGATAATACATAAAGATTTAATGTATCGCACAGAGTCTAAGCTCTCTCGCACTCTCTTACTAACTCACTTAATTTTTACTCTATTACTCTCTCTTTTTATACTCTTCTGGCTAATTAATAAAAGGATGTTTAAGAATATTTTCGAGTTATAATTTTGAGAAAAGTTATTCCTAAAAAGGGATGTTCAAGCATTCCAGTATTAGATTCCCATAACAATTAATTTCCTATTGTAATTAAATTAGAATAAGAATTTGCTTTTACAATTAGAGCGAACTAAACAAAACCTTTTATAGTCATAACGAAATAAGAGTTAAACTTTCATTCTCATAACAAATAGAAAGTTTACAAAACAAATTAAAATACTTTTTGTTTTAATATAACAATATATGTATAATAATTACTTATTAACTGAAAGGTATTTTCCAATGCAATATAGATATGCTAGAGATGAGTTAGTTTTGATAATATTTTGATAATTCATCATCAATTTTGTATGCCTATCAATCGTCCAAACTTGTCATCAAATCATTCTGAATATAACTCTTGCAATATGATAATTTGCAAATCTAAAAGTTTTCGTTTTTGTTTATAAATGTAGAAAGATATATCAAATCAAGTGAAAATTTATTGTGTTACAAATGAAATAATATAGCAATTGAAATTGCTCTATTTACGCAAATATAGACAATAGTATTGAAAATTTTAGCAGAAGTTTAGTATATGGGCTGACGCCCCTAGGGATGGGTGGAGTATTATTTGAAAGCTATTGTCGAGTAGTGTTGAGATATGAAGTATGAGACGTCTGATGTAAAAGGTTAAACATTTATTATGGTATAAGTATGAATATTCCCATAGTAGCCCTTATAGAGAAATTAATTTTTTCAAACTGTAAGAAAAAAATTTTCTGAGTTAGAGCTACATATTTACGAAGTTAAAGTATGAATATCAGAGCAGGAGTCAGTAACGTGTCTCCGTAAGCCTAGTGGCCTCTCTCAAGGCTGTTAGGTTAGATTTGGTTCTACTAGGATTTGGCTAGAATATATTTGTTTACGATTGCTTATCCCCTTTGATTTTTAGTATTTTAATATCACAATAAACCTTTGACTTTATAATGGGATCTATTGGCATATTCATTTTTTAATCTCTCATAACTTTTTAAACTTTGATCGCAGACACCTGATACTTCATACTTTAACATTATTCGACAATAATAATATTCTAATAATACCCCACACCTCCCTCGGGACGTCAGCCCATACATCAAACTGCAGCCAAAATTTTAAAATATCACTCTTTTGAACAATTTGCATAATACCCTGCTCCTCTAAAATTTTCAGAAATTAAATATTTTATTATATAGCCGTTGACTATTGCCGCGACAATAGGATACATTCAATCTTTATAATATTTATCAATAAAATGGTGTTTCGTAAAATCAATGATTTTATTATGAGCAACAATAGGTATATACTAGACCTGTTCACCGGGCTCGGGTCGGGCTCGTTCGGGTCGGATTTAAGCTAAAAATCTCGGGTTCGTTCAAGTCGTACAGGATGTCATAAAATGTCGGGTCGGGTTGGATGATTCGGCCCGAAATTATTTCAAAGTATTTTATGTTTGAGAAAAATGTGTTTGCGATATTACATCATCATAAACACTCATTTCGTACGAAGTTTGATAGAGAGCTATTATAACGCATCGTTTTATTTGGGTTTCTATAACAATATGTAAAATAAACGCCTTTTATTTCATGTAAACAAATACAATAATGTCTCAAAGAAGTAATGATTCAATTAATTCTCAAGTCGATTTAACAAATATATTAAGAAACAATAGTAACAATGATATTAACGGCAGAGATTTCATCAAGAAATTGATAGCCGCTAAAAGTAGGCGAATTAGTTATGGAAAAAATAAAAGCAAAAGCGATGTCTGGAAGTTCGAGCGCGTTTTACTCGATAGTAAAGATACGGTATTTGTCAAATGTATTAAATGTGATGACATTTTCAAATATAATGTCTATTCTGGAAACTCATCATTGGTTAGACATGAAACTTGCGTTAAAAGATCTAAAAGTCAAACAATAGATAACATTTTCAAAGATTATTCTCATGAAAAAGCCAAAATAGCTGACGCGGCCGCTAATTGTTGTGCTATCGATCTGTTGCCGTTTTCGTTCATTGAAGGCAAAGGCTTTAAATTGTTAGCAAAAGAATTAATCAAATTTGGCGGACCTCAAAATCAGTTCTTGGATATTGATAAACTGTAGCCTTCACGAGTGACTGTCTCGAGACATGTTGAAAATAAGTATTCAACTCTTAAAAGTCGTGTAATTTTAGAAGTAGAAAATGTAAAATATTTCGGCTTAACTTGCGATCACTGGGTCCATGATGTGACAAAAAAACTATTTAACAGTTACTCTGCAGTATATCAAAAATGCTATTGTAAAATCTAGAGTATTTGCACTCAAAACGTTAGATATAAAACTTCGATTACTACCAAATTCTCTGTAAATGAGTTATTGTCTGAATACAGTTTGGTCGACGGATCTTATATTATGGTAACAGATAATGCTTCAGCGATGAAGTCTGCATTTAAAGATATTTCATGGATAGGATGTTTGTCTCATAATATGAACTGTCCAAAAACATGCTTTTGATGAATGCGATGGAATAAATTCAATAAAAGAATTGATCGAAAACTGTAAAGTTTTGGTGAAAATGGCTAAACAGTCAGGATTTCAAAATCAATTAGATATTACACTGAAAAATATGACAGAAGTGAGATGGGATTCACGATATGATGTCTTGAATTCAGTTAAAGTTAATTATCAGAAAATGAGGTCTTTGTCTTTTGAAGACAACAAACTATATGATATTCTTAGAAATATTGACGAAAAATTATTGAATACTCTGATTGAATTTTTATCGCCATTGAAGGCTGTTCGATCTAAGCTTTGCAGTGAAAATGTACCGACACTTTATCACGTTTTACCAGATAAAGAAAAGTTGAAACTTGATGTTCAAAGATTCGATACAAATTTTGAAGATTTTGATAAGCTTAAAGAAAAACTAATTGAATGTATTGATAAATATTTAGTGGTAACTGTTTATAATGTTTGTGCGACTTTTTGACACCAGTTTATAGAAAACTGAAGATGATTTCGTCTCAGAGCAAAATTAATGGTTATCTCGATATCGTCTCTAAATTGGCTAAACGTTTCGAAATAATAACAGAAAGTAGTAATAGAGAATCTCACACTAAAAACAAAAGATTTCTCATATTGTGCCCATTTACACGGAAACAACTGATGATAGAAATGAAGAAACTGAGACCGAAGAAGTTCTACGCTATTATAATTATCCACTAAATGGTGAGGATCTCAAATCAGATCCAATAAGATTCTGGATTAAATTCGCTGATGTATTCCCAAGACTTTAACAGTTGGCTTAATTTATTCATTCAGTACCTGCAACTAATTTGTCGAGTGAAAGAAACTTTAACTATGCAGGTTTAACATTGATAGGAGATCCAGTTTAGATCCAGAAAAAGTAGACAGAATTTTATTCATTAGGTCTAACTTTGATTTATTATGAATACAATGTAACGTCAGTTTGTTAGACCACTATTAACTGAATCAATAAACTCATTAAACATTATCTCTTTAATAATTTTAATTATCGTTCGGGTCGGGTCGAGTCAGCCTTCTTTCAACTTTCGGGTCGGGTCGGGCCGGAAGTTTTGGGCCCGATGTACAGTCTTTGACAAAATTAAGATTCTCAGTTTTTTAGGGTATTTTAGTAGTAAAAGTTGATGGATTTTGATGAAAATTTTTTGATTATGCTACATGTTGGGACCGACATTCTGGTAAATTGGCGTTTGAATTGCTCTAAAGATAGGTGAATTATTCAAGTAAATTCCGTCAGAAGAATTGGATGAGAATTTTTAAATTCTGATGAATGGAAACCAAATTAGACAAAAAATGATTAGATACGTGTATTTTTGTCTCATTCAAATATCGTTTGTGCTAAAGTTACAAGCCTAAATACTCGAAAAACCTTATTTTTCAAAAAATCATAACTTCTATATCTGAAAAGATAAAATCATGATCTCAACGCCAAATTATAGATAATTTAAAAATTCATAATTCATAATTTAAAAATAGATAATTTAGGATTAAGAGTGGGTACAATCTTTGACAAAATTAAGATTCTCAGTTTTTTAGGGTCTTTTAGTAATTCTGATAATGAAATCATGATTAACCTAACCAATATGGCGGACCCTACATACAATGTGGTTGTGTCTGAGGCTCAGTCCTCCATAAAGTCTCTTAAATAAGTGATTTCAGCACATAAAAACATCGCAAATGACGTCAAATTAGCGATGGACAAATGTTTGGCATCACTTCTGGCCACAATCAAAGATCAAGACATCGAATTGATGGAATTAAAGGCAAAAATAGAAGACATGCTGGCGATCGACACACGTTTTCATGCCTTAGAAAACGTAAACAAATATTACGCGAATTGTCGGAAATCAAGTCTCAAATGTTGGCTAAAACCTACTCAACAATAGTGTCATCAAATCTTAACACAAATCGGAGTGCTGCCCGAATATTTGTTAGTTTAATCAAAGTATAGCCTTTAGTTGAGTTAAAAGTAATGATGAAATCGAAGTGTATAAAACATGTGATTTCATACGTAAAGCCTTGCTGTGATATATTAATAAATAACGTTACATATTTCAAAAGATTGCCTTAAAGTTTTATGAGTTTTAATCAAAGAAAATCAAATTCATTTAGAATGCTAATAAAATTTCTTGATGAATTTTTAAATTATCTATAATTTGGCGTTGAGATCATGATTTTATCTTTTCAGATATAGAAGTTATGATTTTTTGAAAAATAAGGTTTTTCGAGTATTTAGGCTTGTAACTTTAGCACAAACGATATTTGAATGAGACAAAAATACACGTATCTAATCATTTTTTGTCTAATTTGGTTTCCATTCATCAGAATTTAAAAATTCTCATCCAATTCTTCTGACGGAATTTACTTGAATAATTCACCTATCTTTAGAGCAATTCAAACGCCAATTTACCAGAATGTCGGTCCCAACATGTAGCATAATCAAAAAATTTTCATCAAAATCCATCAACTTTTACTACTAAAATACCCTAAAAAACTGAGAATCTTAATTTTGTCAAAGACTGTACAGGTCTAGTATATACTATTATTTTCAATTTTTGTTACTTTGAAAACATTTCCCGAATTAAATTTTAAAACTAATTTTATGATGCATTGGTTAGAATATTAATTATTAAATCCTCCAAAAGTTATTAACTATTTACTTAAATTTGATTTAGTTAATCTTTTCAAAATGAATAATGTTTTGTAAAATAATTTGAACATTTATTACCACATTTTAGATTAGATATGAATCACAAATTTATTCAAAAGAACTTGGTTATTACATGTTAATTGATTTAATATCGTAAATTTTAACTCTCAATAAAGTTCTTTCGAAGGAAATAATTATATATTAGATATTTATTTCGAATAATAAATTTAATTCTTTCAAAACAGTGACTGTCTCGTTTTCAAATTGATTACTACATCAATACAATTGATGCTTAGGCGATCCCAAGAGCTTTCTTACTACAATCCTGAATGAAAAAATAGTTTAATTAATTTCTCTTCAAATATAAATTATATTTACCAGTCTTTCTTGGAATTTCTTTTTCATTTTCTCCATATCGAATCCCGGAGTACCATCCTTTTTATCGCCTTCAGTTTTCATCTCTTCTATACATTTTTGTCTCTTATCCCCCAAACATTCCCTGAACTTCTTACTGCATATCATATAGATCATTTTATTTTGTTCCTCATCTGCAAGTTTCAAGTTATTGACATCGTCAGCAACTTTAGAGCAATCATCCATATTTGCTCTCATCTTTACAGATAAGTATCAGAACAAGCAATAAATATATTAAATAACTGACAAATTTTTGAGAAACTTCATCAAAAAACTAAACAAATTTTCAAAATATATAAGATAAATTGTTAATTTGTACCTTTTCTATATATTTTTTAAACAATGGATCTTCTGCACTTTCATTACATGGTCTGCTACATTTCGTAATCTCTGCCATTTGAGTGGCATCAGGTCTAACTTTTTCGTCACAAAATTTCGCCTTTATCTTTTGAAAATCTTCATTGCTCTCCCAGTCGAATGCCATAGAACTAAGACAGCAGTCGGCTAGTGCCGATACGATAACAACTAAAACTATAATTTTGCTCATTTTTCACAAATGATGTTTGACAGTATTCCACTTTTACTTCAATCTCAACCAATGAATTCATATATATTCTGCTCATCTTTTATATGAAAACGAGGTTTACATAACTATGTTTCACAATGTCAGAGTTTAATTTAAAATTCAGATTGATAGAAATAACTAATGAATTAAGTTGTTTAAAGAACAAATGCTGTATAAATGAGGTTTTGAATTAATACTAGTTCTCATAGCACAAACTGTAGTATGTACATTTGGATTATGATTAAGCCTGAAAGACCGATGTTGTAAACAATATAATTTCTATTGTTATAATTTTATCATAAAACACAATCTGTTTTTAGGTAAATGTTTATTCATTATGTTATAAAATATAATCAGAATATGTTTTATTTATTTATGTTAAGCTTAAATAAATGTCAGTCGAGCATTATTGTTTTTAAATGCCGATTGAAATTCCAGTTTGATTTCTTAATCTAAAAATTTTAAAGAAGTCTTTTTGATAGAGGAGATATTTAGTCTAAAGATATTTTCATAAAACTTCAGTTATCTATCATTTTTTTATCGTTCAAAGAAAATTAAATGGACGATATAATAAAGGCTTTTAAAATTGTAACAATATTTAAACAGCCATTTCACCAATACATTATAACAAATATATTTCGTAGTCAGACTTTATACAGTGTATTTATTATTATTCATTATCGAAGCTGATATTAATGAATGAGAACTTCCTGCAATTGAGTTTTGATTATTATTTATTACTTATAAGTAATACAAGAAAATGTTTAATTTTTAGAAAATTTGATTAACATTCAGATAATATATAAACTTTTACTTTCGTATCAAAGAAACAATAAAACTATCAAATAATGTATTATTTTAGTCAATTATATACTAATAATGACAAAGTTTAATTATAAGATAGTCTCTCAAGTGCAATGATGTTAATATATTTTGACCAAAATTATATCTGCTCTGCACAATATTCAGCCTTCAGCTTTTACTTTTTGCAAGACATTGCCCCAAGAAATACCCAAATGTGACTTTCGGAGAGTACTCTTTCAAAGAGGGTTTAAGTTTAAGCTTTTCAATCTTTCATAACTTTATATAGTATTAATACTTAATTCTGGAAAAAGTTAAAAAATCGAACCAAAGTAATGAGAATTCTAGATCATAAATGTCCGTCAATAATAAGTATTGAATAATAGTATTGTGATATATATTTTTTGTTACATAGGAAACTTTTAGTTTAGGGTAGGGTAACTTACATATATTTTCCAAATTGCAGAACAAATAAAAAGTAAGATCTTCTATTATAACTTTTTAAAAATTTGATCAACTTAGGGGCTAGCAGGTATTCAGAACTCATGTCCAAGAGATCTCATATGAATTTATGATTCCAATCAAAAATATTTCTATCAAAGCGTATCGCTGAGCTCAGTAGAGATTCGAAAAAATGCTCTCTCAATTATGCATAATGTGCTCTCAGTGAATACAAAATCGATCGAACCAAACACTAAGTCCTAATTTATAATAAAGAGTAAACTAGTTTTAAAAAATTATTTTTATATTCAACATGATGTCATTTTAACTAGAAAAAGTATTTTCAAATATTCTATCAAAATAAGATTCTATACTAAACCGATCGTTCGGAATAAGGTTCTTATTTCACATAAAAGAATTACCTTTCTAATAAAATCTTTATGAATGGAAGATTTCTTATTTAAGTTAGACGTTTAGTAAAGCCTAATAGAAAAAAAATTTGTGTAACACTTTGGAAAGTTCGAGCTTTCTGCTTAAACTATGAAAATTATAAACAAGTGCTAGAAATAAGTTTCTTTACTTCAAAAAGGAGTCAAATCCTTATTTTTGAACTAATTTACAGTTTACTAGATTAGTAGTTTTTATAGTGTCATTTTATTACAGAGTGATTCGAGTAATAAGACAATGGAAAAAATGGTTATATTTGATCAAAGATTATGTAAAGGTTATTTACGTATGATTATAAATAGAATTGTTATTTAAATAATGATTAAAATAAGATAATTCAATAATAATAGTAACGTTACAATAATAGCGATCTTTGTTAATTAGCTAAATGATATTCTTATTATAATCAAAAAATTTTGAAAAAGAATTTTAATATTTTAAATCTTGACTTCCAATGAGTTTTTAAAATCTGATAGGTATTTTATTTAAGACTCGAAAAAATAACATAGCCATTAGAAAACGGTTTATGTCTTGATGAATTGTTAAAACTTTATGAAAAATTTATGGAAACTTAGAATTTTTACAGTTTAAAAACAGACCTATTCTTAAGTGAGAAAAATATATTAAAGTTTGTAATATAGGATTTATTTTGGGTTAGTAACTCGATGACCGATCTCTGAAATATTTTTCAATCTTTATTTTTCTCTTAATACAATCCAAGTTGAACCATTAAACAGATTAAAATGAGCTAAACAGTAATAAGAACTGAAGCAACTACATGCAAGCCAAAATGCAGAGAATCGGTAACTAGTCAGTCGTAGTTTAGGTACTATAACGTTACCACGGAAAAAGATTATATTATAAAATATGAAGAAAGCAACAGATCTCTTCTGAGATCATCAATAACTTTGTGGGTGTTAGTTTGAAACAGATGTTTGTACTTATCATTCAAGGATTTTCTCACGGATCAAAATTTCACAATAAAAGCCAGAGAATAAGAGCATACTAGATTAGGAGACTTGTAGTCCAAACATAAAAATGAAGATTATAATCTCATTAACACTTTTATTACCGATATTTATGTCAGTTTTGTGCTTTCTTAGGATAAAGAATGGAAAATTTGCTTATAATAATCAAACGAATTTTCTATCAGGAGCTAATGCTCCGTTCGTCAACTATGGACGCGGTTTTGGTAAAATTTAAGTTCTAATTTAATTTTTTCGAGCAATTGAAATTTTAGCATGATAGGCTTGTCATATTTTAGCTCCGAATAATTTTTTACAAATCTTTATCAGAATGATTCAAATACTATTTCAAAGAGTAATGTATAGGTTTATGAAAATATGTATGGTTTATTTCATTGAGTCAATGAATTTATGCTAACTTGTATAAATTTGTTGGTTCAAAACTTAAGGTATGGGCGCTTATGACAAAATAAGACCAAACAAATCAAACGAACAGTTTAAGAAATGGTTTGAGAGAATAGCAACTCATGGCGGAAATATTGTTCGGACTTTAACCTATGGTTTGTGGGCACTCAAATTCGATAGCGAAGACCTTGCCACAGGAGTAGACACTAATTCATTGATCGCAGAAATCGGAAAACTTCTTGGCTCTGCTGAAAAGCATAACATCTTGGTAATTCTTTGTCTCTAGAATGGGACCGCAAAACCTCGTCAACCAGTTCTTGACATGTTCACAAACGAGACGAAACTTGAGCGCTCCTTTGAGAAAGTTTTGTCCCCGTTGGTTTCAGGTTTGAAAGATAAAAAAGCGTTGGCCTCATGGGATGTGATCAATGAACCAGCAGGATCTATACCTCAGAGTGTTCACGACGAAGGTGAGTGTTTTGATACTCAAAAACCGCTCTATTCAGGTGCCGATTGGGCCGAGCAATATATCAATGAAAGGTATGCTTGAGTTCACCAATAGATATTGATGTGATCAAATCGGCTGATCCTAAAGTGCTAGTAACTGTTGGAGCATTCAGTGAAAGAACAAATATAGAGACGAGTGTTTGTTACTATTATTTTATTATAAGGATGAATGTCTTCGTGCAGCTAGTGGTAAACAGAAAGGAGTTCTTAACTTCAATCAAATATCGATACATACCTGTCAATACAATAATACCTGTATATACTATGCTTTTAGTCTTATGTTGTAAACGGCATCGGATCTCAAGTCAGATAAATTGATAATTATCGGCGAACTAAGAGCTAAATATGGTGCTAATAAAACTACTGCGCAATGCTATCAATGGACTTACAATTCAGATTATTCTGGAATTCTCGGATGGGCTTGCGATAGAGATCATGATAACGACACTCCTGGTGTCAGTCATCCAGAAGAAGGAATAGTTACAATCAGAAATTTGACTGATCATGGATTGATTAAAATAAATATACATTAATACTAATTGAAGAAAGTAATATTTTTGTTACATTCTGAGTTCAAAAAAGTTGCTCACTCTTTGTATTTTATGTCTCGAGAATTAAAAATGTTTACCTCTTAAGTGTTCACATCATTTTGCTATTAGTAAGGGTCAATTTCCATCCTTAATTTTATAATAAAGGTTATAATCAATGTAAGAGATTCTTCACGCAATCCTATCCTTGTTTAAAAGAACTTAGAACATCTGTTAGTTTTATCGTGATTTTGAAGAAGTCTTCGAAAGCCTTTTGTTATAAAACCATTAATTCCCAAATCATTATCTGATATAAGGAAACAATTCTTTAATAAACGAGATCTACACAAGAACCACATAAGTAAAGTTAGAATCAATTGTCTATTTTTCTTACAGATAATCTCTAGGGTAACTGTCACAAAAGAGCCAACTTTTAATAATAAAAATGTATTCTTTTCAGGCGCTAACATAGTGTGATATTTATTTGGGCATGGCTTTAGGGAAGATCTCAAATAGAATCGATATTACAGTCGAGTTAAGGATCACTACGAAAAATAAATAACAGGTGTATCAAATGTAGCAAGAAATTTAGTGCGAGTATGGCTTCACGCAGACAGCTCATCGCCGAAGTGAGGTGCAAACGAGTTTACAGTCGAAAACCATATACAAACTATTGTCGGAGATTTCAGGGTATCATTAGAATTTAGTACAGAAAGATATGCTTTGTTATCTAGATGCTTTGGAATCTAGCAGTCACTTCACGTAATAATGGGCTTGATCTCTGTGAAAATGAAGTCATATTTACAAAAAT